>CM076577.1:1254996714-1255287805 GCA_034641835.2 Pinus albicaulis | reverse complement strand
GTTCCTCCTTTCCAGATTCCTTCGAGGATAATCTTAGTGATCTCTATTGGCACAATGTCATTGAGATTTCTATGAATTTTATATCTATCCATGATATTTATTATGAGAAGAATTTGTCGAATATTGAAGAGACTATCCCTCTTGATCTCTTGACCAAACCCAAAATTGTCGAGAATGTACATATTGGTGTGTCTTTCTCTCCTAATGAGATCAAGACCTATAAAGCCCTTTTCCAAGAATTTAGAGACATTTTCTTCTAGTCTTATGAAGAGATTCCAGGTATTTATCCACACTTTATTGTACATGAAATGAAGACATATCTTGATGCTAAACCAGTATGGAAACACCTCTGTCCGGTCCATCCCAAGAAGGTTGCCGCTATTAAAGGTGAAGTTGAAAAACTTCTACGTGTTGGTTTCATCTACCCAGTACCTCTAACTGATTGGGTATCCAATGTTGTGCCTGTCATGAAGAAACAAGGAACAATTCATGTGTGTGTTGATTACTAGGACATTAATCGTGCTTGTCCTAAGGAAAATTATCCTACCCCATTCATCGACTAGATTGTTGATGATTGTGCTGGATGTGAAGTATTTATGTTTATGGATGGTTTTTCTAGCTACAATCAGAGCAACATTCTCCCAACGGACCAATATAATACCACATTCATTTGTTCATGGGGCACATTTCCATATCGAAAACCCCCTTTCAGATTGAAAAATGCTAGGGCAACGCTTTAGAGGGAAATGGATTATTCCTTCCATGACATTAAACATATTGTACAACCATATTTGGATGACCTACCTGCTCACTCGAAACATCATGCTGATCACCTGATGCATCTCAGGGCTATATTTTTTCTTTTTCAACACTATAATATTAGGTTCAATCTGCAAAAGCGTGTGTTTTGTGTAAGATCCAATCAACTGCTCGGCTTCATTGTATAAAATCGTGGAGTTCGTATTGACCCATTGAAATTCTAGGTGATTCTATATATTCATGCTCCTTCTTCTCTTCTTCAGCTTCACGACTCCAAGGAAAGGCTAAATTTATATGGAGATTCGTTCCCAACTACGCTGAATTGACTAAATGATTTACTTGCTTGTTAAAGAAAAGGATTCCATTCCATTGGGATGACACTTCCCAAAAGGAGTTTGATGCCTTAAAAGATGTTTTGATTCGGGAATCATCGTTATATCCCTTAGATTACCAACACAACTACGTCCTGTTCCTTGTCACTGCAGTTACTACCATCACTATGGTATTGGTTCAAGAGGACGATGTAGGGGTTTAACATCCTATTTATTATTTGTCTAAGAATTTGAATGATTCTGAGATCAAATATAATCACATCAAAAAGTTAGCTTTGGTGGCTTTTTAGGCTGTCCAAAGGTTTCATCGCTATCATTAGGGGAATTTTTAGGTCTAAAATGGGCCTCCTAAGGAAACTATAAAATAATAGTGGAAAAAATCAAATAAGATTTGATGACATCATCAAATTTTAGAGGGAAAAATGAAAAACCTATTTTTTCAACTCATATTTTCAACTTATCTCCCAATTTTTTTACTCAAATTTCAAGCGGCAGTACTCATTGGATGCGAAATTTAATTCCTCATCCAAGGAGTACCCATGTTGCATACTTTCGATGGGTCCTACTACACGAAAAATGAGAAATACATGAAAAACGTGATTGTAATCACGTTTTTTTATGTATTTCTCATTTTTCATGTCGCAGGGTTCATCGAAAGTATGCAACATGGGTACTCCTTGGATAAAGAATTAAATTTTGCATCCAACGAGTACTCCCACTAGAAATTTGAGTAAAAATTTTGGGAGATAAGTTGAAAATACAAGTTGAAAAAGTAGTTTTATTATTTTATTATTTTTTAATATTTCTACCCTTTTATTTAAAAAATGGTAAATCATCCCCCATGGTTGAAATCATCGTCTTGAATCCTATTGGTTGTTATAAAGTTTATTTTTGTTGTACATTTTTCTTAGGAGGCCCATTTTAGACCTCAAAATTCCCCTAATGATCCTACTTCACAATACTATGTTTGTTTCTAATTGCAACCCCATGACGTACAGATTGTCATGAAAATTTATGTGGGGAAAGTACTCCAAATGGATTGTCAACCTCTAGGAGTTTGATTTGGAGTTTGTTGATCATATGGTTAACATTTACTGTTGTTCCCAGTTTTGAAGCCCCTTTGTTTGTGAAGAAGAATGCCCAAAGAGCCTCTTTTCCCCCTATTTCACACCTTTTAAACCTCTGTTTCACCCCCTTGTCTCCCCTTCTAATTCCATTCTGACCCTTCAAAATCATCCTATTTCCCCTTTGAACCTTACAAATACCCTTTGTTTGGCTTGAAAACCCCTTATTCTCCCTACCGAATCCCTTTCCTGGCCTTACAAAGCATTGAAAATAGGCCAAAAGACCCACTTTTTCTTTATGCAGGCTAAGCCCCTTTCGGCCAGCCCCCTCGAACCACTTCCCCATATGCCCTGTGCCCAGGACCAGGCGCTTAAGCTCGAGCGCTTATCGCAGTCAGAGATTTTGGGGTGAGCGCATTTATTTGTTAAACTTAAAACCAATGATGCGATTGGGCTTCGTTCTATGAACTCCCACAGAGATCTCGACCGTAGATTTACAAAGATCTGACAGCAAGCGCGAATCACATCACATAATTGCAACACCACTCCAATCACAATCGCAATTTTTAAAGTGTGTCGCCCTCCGCACTCCCCGATTGCGATCTTCCGATTGTAATCTCCACCGTTGATCTATCACTCTGATCTGACAACCCTTATTTCTCCTACTCCGCTCCTTTACCCCCGTTTGTCTCCCCACCGATTGAGTCTCCGCCGTCGATCTTGTTCTAGATCGGACGGCTGGTGCTCAATCACGCATAGCCAATCACAAGTCCTTAAAGTATCACCCCCCGCCTCCCCCGATTGCGAGCCCCCGATCCAATCGTGACCGTCCATTCGATCTAGATCGACGGTCTGCATTGCATCGCATCCTCCATGCATATTTGTTCATCGTGCGACTATTTAACTCCATCACGGCATCTCAACCATCGATCTCCTCCTGAGATCTGACGGTTCGCATCTAATCGCCCTCCACCTATCGGGTCCCACCATCCAAAGGTCCTGCTTTCATTCATTTTCACTAGTTTCTTCCCATCCCGCATGTTTTTCATCAGTTTTCCACTGCTCCGCCACCGCTTCCACAGGCCTCCACAACATTCCTTCCACCGGTCCTTGGATTTCTTGATGAGTTTATCGTATTGTGCAGGGTTGTTACAGAGTGATGAATTCACTCCAGGTTCCACAATCACAGTCACTATGATTCATAACGCAGAGAGGTTATTGTAGCGGCAGTCAGAGTATCAGTGTCGAAGACTTGCCACGGCAGAAACAGAAGATTGAAGACATTTGGGGATTTCGGATAAGATTGATTATAAAAAGCCTGATCCTCCAAATTAAATTAGAATTAAAGAAAATCATAAAGATCTATAGGCAGAAAAGCCTCCACCGCCACATCAGAGGCAAATCGATTCCTCTCAGCCAACATTCTTCCATCCGTGACAACGACTGCCTCAACTCCACCTCATCAGCGAACATTGTCAATTCATGATTTGGCCCTAGTGGCCTTTTACTTCCATTTTAGTTTGTTACTTTTAAATTTCAGGTGGAATTCACCTTCCACTCTTGCATTTCACTTTCTGTCAGAAACTGTTGTTTAATATTTATTTTTTAAATGGCCGTGAGCCTAACTATCAATGATGAGATGCCCTATTCCTCATCATGATTTTGGTTATTTTTGATGGAGACCTCAAACTGATTTCCAGCACGCGAGGAAGATATTTTTCCCAAAAATATCTTCTCGCTCATGTTTCTAAGGCTTCTATATAAGCAAGAACCGAAGAGAAAAACAGGTTCCAGATTTTCTGAAGAATTGGCTGTGAAAGAGTTTCTTGTATGCATTTTGTTGAAGTTTTAATACAAATGTGAGGAGCCCGTTGGGTCTCAACGATAAGGAGTTTTACCTTTAATGAGGATTCTGGTCTTGATGCTTTATAGTTTGTAATTCTGTCTTATGTGATATAGTTTAGCTGTTAATTTCACTATTTCCATCCTTCTTGTATCATGCTCTAGAATGCGAGTGGCTCACTGGTTCTGGTATGAATTTATCACAATCGATACTCATGCTAAACCTGTCTAGCACTTTAAATATGGCTCAGTCATGATATGCTGTTTCATTTTCAAATTCATCCACGTTTCTTCTATATTAAGTGCTATGTGATGTTATTTTTTGAAAGCTATGGACATGTATGGATTCTTATTATCTTAAGCCCATCTCATGTTCAGAAATGTTTATGGAATTTCATGTCATTAGTAGTTAGTGTTCCTTCTATATTTCTTACACAACATGCCATCTGATTTTCAATCTCTGTAAAGAATTTTTAGAATCCAACCCTCCTTACAGCAAGCTGTCTTTGAGTTGTCTGATACATTTATATTGAGAATTCACTCCTTGCCTTTGCAGTGTTCCTTTCATTATGCTGAGCTTGTGAATATTCTGGTTCCATCTACATTGATCTTTCCTGTTAAAACTGAAATAGCAAAAGAGCCTTGTTCTGCTAATTGTCCTTGTTATATCATACTTCTCCTTTCTATATAAGATGTCCTAGGCACTGGTCTTTCACAACTCAAGGCTGTCTCTAGGATTGACAATAGAGTTCATCAAATCCAAGTTGGAGAAATCCTTAGTATTTTCTGAGCTGATTTGCAACCTTCCTGTTTCCGAAACTAAAACAACATCTGACAATTATATTCTAGACGAGTTGTTGTTCTTGATCGGTTCTTTGTTCCATGTGTTATGGAGACATTAACATATACATCCAAACCCATAATTTCTGGTCTGATACCTCTCACTCTGACTAGCGACGTATCCAATATCAAGCTAAAAATTATATTATAATTGGTGACACCCTTTATCGCCGTAGTATCGATACGATTTTTCAAAGGTGCCTCACTCATGAGGAGGCCGAGAAAGCCTTAAATGAATGCCATGTTGGGGCATGTGGTGGAAATATGTCTGGTTATACCACTGCTAAGAAGATTTTGCATGCCAACTACTTTTGGCCTACTATGTTTCGTGACTGCATCCTCGCGGTCCAAAAGTTTCATGCCTGTCATATATACGATCGTAAAACCCGTGCTCCACCATCTCTTTTACACCTTGTTATTGTCATTGGAACTTTCTCGAAATGGGGCATTAACTTCACGACATGTAACCATAACTTGTCCAGGGGGGCATGGCTACATCATTGTGGTGGTATACTATTTTACCAAGTGGGCTAGGGTGATGCCTACATACAATAACACCGATGAAACAAATGCCTTATTTTTTTTCAATCATGTCATTGACATGCTATAGTTACAGAACATGGGAAACATTTTTGTAATCACATGATGTCTGAAATAGCTGCGAATTTGGGCCTCTCCCATGAGAGATAAGCTCCCTACTACCCTTAGGCGAATGGGAAAGTTGAGGTGATCAACAAGGTTTTTAAAATGATGCTTCAGTGCATGATAAGGGTCCAAAAATAATATTGGAACCTTATCCTTTATGCAGCCTTGTGGGCATATCAAACCTCTATTCAGACTGCTACAAGGTTCACACCATTCCAATTGGTGTATGGCTTGGAATAAATCCTTCCTATTGAGAGTGAATTTCGATCTTTGAAACTTGTTTTCGAGCTCATCCCATCCACTTATGCAGAAAAACAACATTTCTTACATCTGACATGCTTAGATAAAACCTCGCATGACGTCGTGATGGATAATGAGGTCCATAATAACCAAATTAAGATACAATATGAAAAGAATTCCAAGCCTTGTTTCTTCTTGGAAAATGACCTTGTCTTGTTGTATGACCAAGACTCTGATAAGCTAGGATCTTGGAAGTTCGAGATGATGTGGCTAGGACTGTACATTTTCAAATGTGTTCTTACTAAAGGGGCCTATGAAATTGTTGATTTCGATGGAGTTCCATTGATGCAACCTAGAAATGGGTTGTACCTTAAAAATACTATGCTTAAGTTATTTTTACGTAGTTCACTGTGTACATGTTGTATATAGGTGTTTTGAGTGTGTTTGCGATGTGTTCCCTTCGGAGTTTCCTACGGTTTTTGTTAATCCTGTTTACATTTGGTTTGTAGATGTCAACATCCCTTCAACCATATGTTGGTTATGATGATGGCACTAGTCGTAGTACTCAGAACCTTTCTTCCACAACATGGGCTATATATGCTCCAAGTGGAGAGTTAGTGAGTTTATAAGGAATTTGTATTGGTCACTCTACCAATAACATTGATGAGTATAACACAATGGTCGAACTATTGTCTGATGTTATTTCCAATGGAATCTACCATATAGTCATCAAACTTGACTCAAAACTTGTAGTACTACAATTGAAAAATGCCCATTTAGTTAGAATTCAAAATATGCTTTGTATGATCTTTAGGGTTCACCTTCTGGAAAGACATTTTGATTATATCCAATATCAACACATTTCTAGAAGTCTAAATACATTGACAAATGCATTGGAAAACTGTGTTTTAGACAAACATTTTCCACATATGTAAATTAAATTAAATTCACATCACATAGTACATTGAATGAAGATAAAAGAACGAATAAGAAACACCGATATATATATATATATATATATATATATATATATATATATATATATATATATAGATGAGTTTGGTTTTACAAAAACTTGTGCTCGAGACACATATGGCCACACGACATGTCATATAAAAAATATACATGTAGTCAAAATATGGATATTATATAGCATCCTAGTAGACTAATCCTGATGATGCTCATGATAACAAGAAACTACACGAGCCATATTGCATAGTAGAATATTGATACAACCAGACACACCCATAGTACGATGCCGCAATTTCATAGGGATTTGATCAACCCTAGTCTCAACTATGCCTTGGGCCAATCCTTCAATATGTCACTTGACCTCTGTAAGAGTCTCAACCATGTTTTGACCCTAAAATACCTCTCGTCCCCCTACAACAACCTATACTCCATTTTGTGCCTGCTGTGTGTCTCCAACACGCTAAATATAAGATGGACCCAGAGGTCGAATGAGTCCAACACATGCACGTAAAAATCAATAGCTAGTCTCAGATACATAGAAAAAATAAAAAAAAATTGTAAAAATTAAAAATAAAAAGTGATCAAAATGTTTTGTTTTACCTATGGAACCCCATTGATCACGATCAGGAAGCACGAGCTTTGGGTCATCCCGGAAATCCATCCCAATATATGAATAGTATTCAATCATAATGAGTTGCATGCACAACCATCCAAAGAATACTGGTGTGAAACTCATCGATGACAGAGCTGGATGTATGGACACAAGATCTACCCATCTCCTAATTCGTGGGACTCTTTGATCTACAGGCTCAAGCGAGATATGTTGTGGTCCCAAATTTCTTCAATTGTCCATCCTTTGCCTTGGTAAGCTGTTATTTCATGTTTTATAGTACTCCCTCGCTCCAGTTGAATACTATCATATATATGCACTCTAGAACATAATGCATATGAGACCTGTTAGCCAAATGTAGGGTAGCACTGTTGGCTAATATAGAAATGATAAATAGGATTGTCCTCAAAGGCAAATGAACCACATACTTTGTCTTTATTTTCCCATCCTTGTTCGGTTGGTATCAAGGTCTACAATGTGTACTAGTATAGTCCTTTACGGTCTCTCCACCTCTCCTAGAACTAGATAATGAGACGGGGGCACCTCTCCTCGATAAAAATATCAAGAAGTAAATATATTACACCCGTATACTGAGCATTTTTTCTCCAATCCTGAAAGCTTGTGCCTGAACATTCCATGTTCGAACAAGATACTCTAGTAACTCCATCTGTTTCCTCATACCAGGAAGCCATAAGAATTTCAGAAGCCCACAGTTTCTCAATTCCTGGATGGTGGCTGGATCATTAACTGCATTCATGTCTTGGTTTTCGTGTTCTCTTTCTCTCCATATCAGAGCCATTTTGTTCTGATGAAAACCTAAAACAAGACAAGAAGAACCATTAGAATGAATCTCATGCAAAAAAATGAGAATATTTTGAGTGAAACAACAATTTTTTTTTTTTTGAAATGCGCCCAACGTACCCTACTAAAGGGATACAGTGCACTGCAATGCTCTTCTCATTCCAATTTTGCATGCCCAACACACCTTTCGACATTGCTGGGGTATGTTGGGGATAGAGGAAAAAATTAAATACTTATAAGTACCCAAAACTGGAAAAAATATGCATGAAATGAAAAATCAGAACCGTTAAAAGAAAGAGTAAGGTCAGATCTCCCACCTGGTGTTAGGAATCTGTAATTTATTAGCAAGATTGGTAGAGTCCAATTACAGAAACAACATCGTTTCAACCAACTTTGGTATTCTAGGATCTAGCCCTCCTGAATCCGGAGAGGGATCTCTCCAATAAGTACAAAGATGGATTTGTCTTTGAAGTTTGGGGTAATGATATTAGGCTAGTTATGAAGGCCAAGGGTTTTGTTTTGTTTTGTTTTGGATGGTTGACCATGATTACTGTTTGAGGTTAAAAGTCCTGAATGCAAAGAGTTTCAAAGGTGAGAAGTTGCAAGAGGGAGGAACAACTAAGGCTAAAAGATAGATATAATGCTGGTTTTTAGTCCATTCGGCTATGGAGTCATAACAGGGCTTTAATTGAACAACAACATCAAGAGTGATCCAAGGGGCAAGTCATCTATACCACAAGATTATTGAGATTAGAGTGATGGGATGGAAACAATAAAGTGTTGGAGGGGTGGAAACTGATAATAATTTCGCAAGGGATTTATAGTCAGTCCAAACAAGAAAAGCCTCTTAAGTAACTGTTTAAAACCAACCAAGGATAGGGCTAACCATAAAATTCTTGGGCAAGTTCGTATTAAAGCAGCTTAATTGACAAACAATCCAGTAATCCACATAATTACCTTCAGAAAGTATGAAAAAACATAAGAGAAACAAAGTGTAACTTAAGATCATATAAAGTACTTTTAAACCTAGTCTGCTTTCAATCAACACCAAGGGAAACCTTCAGAATCTACCTTTAGAGAAAAAAATCTAGGAATCAGGGCAAACCATATCTTCTCTAGTCTAACTTTAATAGCAAACAATGAAAATAGCTTTCAAGAACAACGTTTAAAGAAAACAGTAGGACGAGGGAACGCCAACATTCCTAACTGCTTAAATTGTATTGAATCATTTTTAAATAAACAATTTGAAGGAAAACATCAAGATAAAGATTTATCAGCCAGAGAAGGTTATTGATATACAGTAAATCCTAACCCTGTTTAAACTGTTCTTTATAGAGGAAAATGAAAAATATGGTATACAGAGAAGGAAAAACAATAACAAAGAGAGGAGCACTTCACCGATGATATAGACTAGGATCCCAAGAAACAACTTTTATATTGATGTCAAACCAGTTACAATCTTCAAGTCCAATGTTTCAGTTCAGCAATCATCTTCACTATTCAGCCTAGCTTATCTATCACAAGCAGAGCTTCAAGGGCCAGTGAATATTATTTACAATAAGGAATTTCGAGCCCAAGTATACTTCAAAGTTCTGCAACCAAAAATTTCTCATCTTCTACTGAGGTATTTATAGAAGAATGAGGAGGTGAAATCTAACAAAAGATCTCTCGAAGCAATTAATACAGATTCAAGACTTCTTGGCCTTTTGAGGGGCTCGATGAAGAAGTTTACAAGTGGTTCTCTGTATTAACTATTTTACATTTATGAATTAAGCTCAGTGGGAGCTTTATTTTACTTTGAGGCTTTGTGTAATGTTTGGAGTAACTCTGCAAATATTTCTGCATTGATTTCCTTGCAGAAGTAACTCCCTGGCTACGTTGGAGGCGAATATCTATTTTTCTTCAATAACTTCGGCCTCTGTTTTGAAAGGTTTGAGGCAACAGGTGGCTCAGTGGTAGCTGAGGAATCAATTTGCCTCAAGATGTGGCGGTGGAGGCTTTCTTTCTGATAAAACACTTTAGGTTTTCTTTAAACTGTGTTTTGAATCGGGGATTAGGCTCTTGATAACCGTCTTAGCCGAAATCCCCGCTAATCTGTCTTCAATCCTCTGTGCTGGCACATTTCTGGTCTTCTGCAACTGATACTCTTTCTCTGTGCTTCATTTGATGTTTTTAGGTTTAGCAGGGGCATACGACACCAAAGGCTCATGAAACCTTTGATGAAGAACGTGAATCTATACCCTGCGGATGATTTCTCTAATGTATTCGAAGGGCGGAGGATCATCATCCTCGTCCTACGAAATTTATTCCTTTCAAGCGGAAAAAAACATTAAACCCTCCAAAAACAAACAAATGTTACGAAATCCTGCATTTATAGGTCAATCTGCATCGGAGGGTGTGCGGAGGAAGCAGGGCCGTAGGATGGCATCATCCAACGGTCGGGATTTAATCTCAGAATGGTCGAAAAAGCATGGGAGGAGAATTAGATCAGAGCCGTCGATTCGTGCTGAGATCAACGGTGGAAATGGGGTTGCCGCTGTACAATAGCTTGGCTATCGCACGGGCACTTTGGTTAAAGTTTGGGCATGTTAGGTGAGCGATCACCATTGGATGGGGGTCAGCAGATCGGACGGCTGTGATTAATTTCGCTGGGCGTCCAGGTCTGAACTATAACACGTGGGGGGCGATGGTTGCTCGGCGATTTTCAAATCGTACAAGGGACACGCGTCGAGCAGTGTATGGAATCGCTGGGCGACGGGGAAAAACCACCACCTGCCCAAAGGCGGTGCGGAATAAACCGGGGGTGGTTATGCGAAAATAGTGGGAAAAGCAGTGCAATGACGTATAAAGGGGTCAGGCGAGAGGATGCGCGGAGGACCGTTGGATCGTGAAGCGGGGGTGCAGATCAACGGTGGAGATGCAGCGTCGGGATATAAATGAAAAAACCTTTGTAAACAACAAAAATTGACATTTCTCCATTTTACAAAGGAAAAAAGGGTTTGTTTATATGAATGGCGGGGGCATCGTATGGTGGGCCCGACGAGATCGATTGCGATCGTGGAAAGTGCGATGGCGAGGGAATATGCGATGGAGTGATGGGTTGATCGCATCGCATAAATTTGCGATGGATCACTAGATGTGAAACAGTAAATATGCGACTTGCGATATGCGATCGGGCGGAATGATCGCATCGCAAGTTTATTGAGATAAACGGTGGGCCATATGTTATATGAGATGAATTTTATAATAAAGTTATATTTATAATATATGGTGGGTTATGAAAAAAGGGGAAGTGGTTCAGAAGGCGGGGCTTTATAATATAAGGTTTTTATTATAAAGTCATGGGTTATTTGAGGGGTTTTGGTAAAGGTAAAGGAGTCTTTAACCTTTAGATAAAAATGGATTTTCATGAAAGGAAGGAGGGAACTCATGAAAAATAGAGAAATTTGTGGAAAACAAAGGGAAGCAAATGAAGGTTAGTTTTGAAGTGGGGTGAGGAAAAAAGGCATTTGCAGCAATCATATGACTTGGAAATCAGCAGAATTTCTAAGTGCAAAAAATGGGAACAACAATGAAGTTTTGGACAGAGGGAAAAGGCAGGAGGCCTTAAAGAGACTTCAAGAGCCAACAACTTTTAGTGATAAAATTTGTTCCTTGTAGGCTCCAAAAAGTTTTTAGCCACCTTTTGGTATAACAAAATATTATAGGTGGCTAACACCTGGGAGTGACGATATTCAAAATGATCCACTAGATTGGCCATAATCAGTTGTAGAAGATCAAGGGAAAAATGCACTCAGCGCTCACTCGCCAATGTAAAATGGTAAAAATGAAATTACATTTTTCCTATTTATGGTCATTTTCATGATTATTTTATTCATCTTTACGCCGTAAGGTGTTCCTCTTTGAAAAAAACTCCCCTAGCTGCCACTCTGTACAACTCTACAATGTCATATTGAATGTTATATGATTGAAGATATGTGTGCAATTAGATTAGTAGTTAGAAAAAAAAATTAGCCAACATTAACAGTTAGAGAAAAAACTACATAGAACCCTTCCTCTCAGATCTACAAACTCTCAAAACCTACTTTCCTCCTTGCACGACTTAAAATGGACTGTAAATTTCTATAAATTTGGTCGCTTGGGGTTCCACCCCTCCAGTCACTAAATTATTAGATGTTTGATGCATTAGTATAAAACATATTCGATGCTAATGAACCTATAAATGCCTCTCTCGGTTGAATATCTGAAGAAGTGTCGGAAGATAAGGGAACCCAAGATGGCCGAAAACTGCAGGTAGACTGCATCGGAGAGCAAGCCTCCATACATGACACTCTTTTGTGCTAGGCGAGTTGGATGAGTTGAAACCTTCATTTGAGAAATTTATCTTTCAGTTTCCGCTCACTAAACAAGTCGAGGAGTTACCCCCACTTATTTTTTCAGGTAAACTGTTTCCTCTTACTTTGTCATTATTCCTCAATTTTAATGGATTCGCTCAACCTAATTGTTTCATTTGTGTGCATTTGAGCTACTCACAATGGGTGCTTTGTGTTTTGAGAAAAATAGGTAACTCGCTTCGATTGTGGGGGTTTTTTTGTGGGTGTGAGTTTCAACCATTGTCTTTGTGAGAGACGAGGGTCAACCCAGTTTCTCATGGGACTTGCAGAGATCACGAGGGGAGAGACAAAGCTTTCAATCGAAGAAGTGTGACAACGAGAAAATCTCAAACCCCACCAACCCTATCTAGTCCTTTTAAGAATGATGAACTTCTTGAAAGTGGATTCATCGTCAACCCTAATTGTTCCATGCAGCTACGAATGACCAATGTGAAAATCGAGGACTTGATATTGGCTTCATTTTTTCTTAGCTGAGATGTTTTACAAAGTATAAATCAACCCATCATGGAAGAGTTTAAGGAGAATTGTACCACACTCAAATTTTTAGCAGCGTTTGCATGGTGAGCGAGAACAGGGGCTCTAAGGATTCCTCTTTACCGTACCATCAGCCTTCTCTTTGCGGTGGAAGCGAGGAGGGTGTTCGACCCCCCTCTTGCATAGGGATACTACAAAAATGGTTTGTACCTGGCATGTGCATGCAACACTATAACAAGAGAAGTTGTCAATGGACCCCTTTCACATGGTGTAAAGATGATAAAGATGGAAAAGGTGTCTTTAAAGGAGGGGTACCTCAGATCGAGCATGGATTTCCTTGAAATGAAACGACCATGCCCTGAGATGAAATATGTGTGTATGTGTGTTGAAGATATTAAAAATAGAGGTGTGCACACACAAAATAAAATAATTTCTATATATTATAATCAAATGAATATATCACAATTTTTATAGTGCTGCTGAGATCCAACTAATTCCACTCTTGGAGGGAGAAGTTGAGAGAAACTCTCAACATCCTCCAACAAACCAAACCAATCCCTAATATTTAGTATGCATCATAAATGAGGCATTATCTCAAACACCCCCCCTTAATGCCTACATTACAGAAATGGAGAACACACTAATTTAATACAAACATTTGTCTGCCCTCGTCTTCATTAACATTTGTATCCAGTCTGAGATCTCATAGACAATGCTCTTTTCTCCACCATTTTCGAGCTACCATTCAACCCATTTAAAATACATTTATGATCCAGGTGGATATTGGTGGCCACCCGCCTATTCCACTTGGGCCCCCACCATTGTCTCTTTCAGTTTTTCAGTTTTGGCATAACTTACTATTTTTAGCAGTTTTTCGGGTCCCGAACTTCCGGAGCCGTTTTGAGGCCCTAAACGACGTTTTTTGGGTATTAAATTTGTTGCGATCAAAATCGTCACAAAAGTTTTAGTCCTCGGATAGAGCTTTCTAATGATGTATCATGTGCGTCAAACGGAGATAGTATGCCAAAGTTACGTCCCTGGGAAGTTGAAACACCAATTTACCCAAACGGGGCCCATAGTTTTGGCGCTTCATCTCCTAGGGTTAGGTTTTTGGGATCTTTAGGGTTCTCCATTGTTTCTCAATAATAAATAGGCCCTCGCGCCTCATTGTAAAGCAGTTCAGAGGTCTGTAGCCACCACATCTCTTCTCAGAGATAGCAACCAGTACCCTAGCTAGTTTTATTTCCATTGTCTGTAAGCAAATTTCAGTTCTTTGATATTAATGAAATGAAGTGTTATTTCCGCTGCATCTCTGTATTTATGGTTATGTGTTTATTCTGTTGCGTTCCTGCATAAATCCGGATCAGTGGTATCAGAGGGTCTGCTTTTTCTCGATCCTTCTTTGCATGTCCCCAACGAGGTCGGGGTATAAGGAGCTAGGGCTTGATCTGGTGGAACCTTTGCAAGATCAGCCTCGCAAACCTCGACGGACGCCCATGGGGGACGAAAAGAAAGATGAGGGAGCAGGAGATCCTATCAAAATATTGGTCGAGGAGGCCCTCGAAAAACAAAGGAACGCGATGATGGATAGCTTTGCTCAGATCCTTCAACGGCTGCCCACCGGCGGCGCATCTGCATCCAGTAGCCACTCTGGAGTTGCAACTCCCTTTAAGGTACAAGTAAATTTTGACATTCCCATATTTGAGGGTCAAATAGACGCAGATGCCGTAGATAGATGGTTGAATCTATTAGAAGGATATTTCTCTGTTCATGACTTTTCGGACCGGGAGAAGATTATTTTTGCACTCCTCAAAGCTACCCCCCATGTTAAGGACTGGTGGGAAACCTACTGTGAGAACAAGGACCAGACAGAACCCTCTCTGTTCTCGGCCGTACCAACTTGGAATTCTTTCCGAGACGCCGTCAAGGAACAGTACTATCCCGTGGGGAGCTATGAGGACAAGTACATACAATGGACCACGCTGCGACAACAAAGGGATCAAGATGTGCACGAGCTGACGAATCTGTTCCATACCCTGCGCACAAAGTTGGGTATCAAAGATTCAGAGAAACATTTGGTGCTAAAGTATCGTAGCTGTCTGCACAGATACATTCAGGAGGAGATGGAGTTCCTCGACATCTCCTCGCTTGGTACGGCATACCGATATGCTGCCAAGATTGAGCAGAAATTCAAACAGAAGAAGCGAGACTTTGGATCTGCGAATCAAAAGCAAGGAAAAGGTGCTTCCAAACCGCAGAACAAAGGACAGAGCCAAGGCATGGCGGCTAAAGACAACTCGTCAAAGCCACAAGAAAATAACAACACCGTAAAGCCAAAGAAGGACACGGGAAAGTGGTGTGAGTTCCATAAGAGCTCCACTCACAACACAAGTGAGTGTCGGGTCAAGCAGTCGCTAGTGGCCGAGATGAGGGCTTCTGAGTCAGATGCATGCTCTGACTCTGAATCAGAACCTGAAAAGGTGAATGAAAAAGGGAAACAGATTATTGATGTGGAGCCCAACGCCACTGTTGCCACTGCAAAGATCCAAAAGGAGGAACCGGAAGATCCAGAGGAGGAGGAACGTCTCTTCCACTCCCAGATGTGGGTAAAGGGCTCCCCGGTACAGTTCATTATCGACAATGGGAGCCAAAAGAACCTCATTTCAGCAGATGCCGTGAAGCGGTTGGGCTTGCCGACCACAGCTCACCCACATCCATACACCATCGGGTGGCTTCACCAAGGACGAGATCTCCGTGTCAGCCAGCAGTGCCGCCTTCCCTATAGCATCAAGCCCTTCACGGATGAGGTATTATGTGACGTTGCTCCTATTGATGTTTCTGATGTATTATTAGGACAACCATACTTGTGGAAGCGTCATGCTGTGTATGAGTCTCGACCTCGTGCTGTTATTATTACTTTGGGAAATAAGTTGTACGGGATACCAGAGGTACCACCTCCTACGACTATCTCTTTGGTTACTGCAAAACAATGTAGTAAGCTCATTTCCCAAACCAGGAAATTCGTTTTCTTGATGATCCGCCCCCAGGGCAAGAAGAAGACTGTGGCCACGACCTCCAGACAGGGCCCCTCTGCACGACAACAACAAATGGATAAGGTCGTGGAGGAGTACGAGGACATCTTCACCTCACCCACGGGGGTTCCTCTGCACTGCCAGGTCAAGCACCCGATTGATCTGACCCCAGGTGCGCCACTACCCAATGGACCGATCTATCGACGCTCTGTTCTGGAAAATGATGAAATCAAGAGGCAGATTCAGGAGCTGTTGCAGAAAGGTCACATCAGACCAAGTTCATCGCCTGTGGGAGCCCGATCGTGTTGGTACAGAAGAAGGATGGGACGTGGAGACTCTGTATTGACTATCGGGCGCTGAACAAGATCACTGTCCGGAATAGGTACCCAATCCCACGGATTGATGACCTTCTGGACCAACTCCAAGGTGCAAAATATTTCAATAAGATCGACCTGAAGTCTGGGTATCACCAGGTACCAATTGAACCCTCTGATGTGTGGAAGACTGCCTTCAAAGCTAAGGAAGGCCTTTTTGAATGGCTGGTCATGCCTTTCGGGTTGGCGAATGCTCCCGCAACCTTCATGAGGATGATGGACGACATCTTGCGGCCATTCACCAACTCATTCGTAGTGGTGTACTTGGATGACATTCTGATCTTTAGCAAGACTTTGGAAGAGCACCTTCATCACATTCGACAAGTCCTCCAAACACTGCGGCAACACAAGTTGTGTGCCAATTTGGAGAAGTGCACGTTTGGCATGACCCAGGTTCAATATCTGGGATACATTATTGATGAAAGGGGGGTGCATGTGGATCCGGCCAAGATCCAAGTCATTCGGGATTGGCCAGCCCCGACCACTATAACAGAGCTTCGCAGCTTTCTGGGTCTTGCTAATTTCTATCGGAGGTTCGTGTTGGGATTCTCTCATATCACTTGGCCCTTGAGTCAAGTCACCAAAGGAGGAGCGAGAGCAAAATTCTTTTGGTCGGAACCTCAACAGAAGGCATTCAAAGAATTGAAAAATCGCCTCTGTTCTGCCCCAGTGCTCACCTTACCGGACTTGCAGCAGCCATTTGAGATCGAGACAGATGCCTCTGACTATGCTATTGGGGCAGTTCTTACTCAACAGGGACATCCAGTGGCATATCACAGTGAGACATTGTCTGAGACAGTTCGCAAGTATCCCACCTATGACAAAGAAATGTATTCCATTGTGAAAGCCTGTCGACAATGGAAGCATTACATTTTGGGGAAGGAAACAATCATCCACACAGACCACTGGCCCCTGCAGTTCATACAGACACAAGGGAAGTTGCAGAATGATCGCCATCAGAAATGGTCCACACATCTGCAACAGTTTCATTTGAACATCAAGTATAAGAAGGGTAGCACCAATCATGTTGCAGACTGCCTCAGTCGACTACCAATCGTGGCTCTCACCACCGTGCTCAACTCTTGTGGGCACGAGACTTCTGATTGGCCGCTTCTCTATGAGAGTGACCCAGAATTCGGCCACACTTACAAGGCACTCTTGGGGGGTAAGAAAGTTCCAAATTTTCACCTCCAAGATGCACTTTTATGTCACCTGGGACACCTTTGTGTTCCTTCAAGCGAGCGTGCCAAGATGATATGGGAAGCACACTACAGTCGAGTCGCTGGGCATTTCGGGGTCGAGAAAACAGTAGCAATACTACAAAAGTATTTCTATTGGCTGAAACTTCGAAAGGATGTCAAGAAGCACATCAGGTCCTGCACTGCTTGTGCCATTGCCAAACCAACTATCAAGAAGCAAGGCCTGTATACTCCGCTGCCTACCCCTAGTCGACCTTGGGAATCCATCTCCATGGATTACATGCCGGGCCTGGCTTCTACTAAGAATGGAAATGACTGTGTTTTCGTGGTCGTTGACAGATTCTCGAAGATGGCCATCATGGCGGCCTGTAAGAAGAATATCACAGCAGAAGCCATTGCTAAACTCTTCTTTGAACGAGTGTGGGTGCTCTTTGGGATCCCACAGTCTATCATATCAGATCGAGATAGTAGGTTCCTCAGCACATTTTGGTCCAGCCTCTGGTCAATGTTGGACACAAAGCTCACCAAGTCCACAGCTTTCCATCCCCAAACAGATGGCCAGACAGAGGTCGTCAACGGAATGATTGTACACATTCTGCGCATGTACAACTCAAAGCATCCACGCACATGGGACGAGAGCCTCCCCTATGTACAACACAGTTATAACCGGGCTCTCCACAGTTCAATTGGCCATAGCCCCTTTCAGGTGGGCTTGGGATTCCAGCCACTATGTCCCATTGACATAGCCATGCCGTTCGCAGCTGCTCAGGCCGATTCAGCTCATGTCCAGTCTGAAGTTGACAAAGCAAGTAGCTTCATCAAGCGCATTCAACACATCCGCCAACAGGTTCATGATATATTGGACAGAGCCAATGCGAAGTACAAACAGCGCCATGATCAACACCGGGTGCCACACCACTTCCGGGTGGGCGACAAAGTATGGCTACATTTGCAGAAGGAGCGCCTCACTGGACCTCACCGCAAGCTTCGCCCGCTCCGATACGGGCCGTACACCATCACCAAGGCTGTAGGTAACAATGCCTTTGAGCTTAGTATTCCACCATTCCTTGGTCTGCACCCAGTCTTCAATGTGGATTGCCTTCGTCCTTACTTTCCACCTCTACTGGACACCTCGGACATTGCAGAACAACTCACACCAACAGAGTTAAACCCAGACTGCATGGAACAGGCCACCACAGATTGTATCATGGACATGCAAATCAAGAACACTCGTCAACAGCAGATCCAACTGTATCGGGTTGTCAAAGCTGGCCAACTCTTGCACCAAGGAAAGTGGTTCACCAGGGACCAAGTTCAGCAGAAATTCCCTCATCTCATGGAGGAACTTAACGCAATGGGGACCATTGCTTCCTAAGGGGGGAGGAATGATCCAGGTGGATATTGGTGGCCACCCACCTATTCCACTTGGGCCCCCACCATTGTCTCTTTCAGTTTTTCAGTTTTGGCATAACTTACTATTTTTAGCAGTTTTTTAGGTCTCGAACTTCCGGAGCCGTTTTGAGGCCCTAAACGACGTTTTTTGGGTATTAAATTTGTTGATCAAAATCATCACAAAATTTGTAGTCCTCGGATAGAGCTTTCTAATGATGTATCATGTGCGTCAAACGGAGATAGTATGCCAAAGTTACGTCCCTGGGAAGTTGAAACACCAATTTACCCAAAAGGGGCCCATAGTTTTGGCGCTTCATCTCCTAGGGTTAGGTTTTTGGGATGTTGAGGGTTCTCCATTGTTTCTCAATAATAAATAGGCTCTCGAGCCTCATTGTAACTCAGTTCAGAGGCCTGTAGCCGCCACATCTCTTCTCAGAGATAGCTACCAGCGCCCTAGCCAGTTTTATTTCCATTCTGTCTGTAAGAAAATTTTAGTTCTTTGATATTAATGAAATGAAGTGTTATTTCCGCTGCATCTCTGTATTTATGGTTATGTGTTTATTCTGTTGCGTTCCTGCATAAATCCGGATCAATTTATTTCTGACCAGCAATGCTGAATTTGTAAGATCAAAGATTCTTGACACCCCTGAAGAAGAGTCTCGACACTGAACTATCCTATTGAAATATTTCCATTTGTGAAATAACCCCGAAGAATAAATTTCAACAGTCTATAGGAAAATATTCTAGGTACAGAATATGATCAGCGATCAATCCTACAAAGTGACCTTTACACACAAGGATCTCATTGTATAACCTATAACCGATGCTCTTGAAGCTCGAAGCACAACAAGACCCATCAGCATATAACAAATTCACATAATCAAATTAGCCAATTGTTCTCTCGGAACCGAAGAACGTCGAGAACGAATAATTTAAATGATGTTAATTTGTTCAATAATTGGTTCTGCACTGCACAAATCTCACAACAAAAAATATAAGCTTAAACCCCATACTATAAGTCAATAAGATGTAGCTGGGAATCTGCAAGTGATAGTCCAAGGATAGACTTGGCTCTTTCCTCTCTTTTTTTTTTCTCTAATTTTACGACTCCCTTGGAAAATGCGTTTGCACTGCATTTCCAGCCAGTCTCTTGTAATGCATCATGGTATGCAAAAAAATTGATTGAGATAGTGCATAAAGCACTCCAAGATGCATGCTCAAGATGCTCTCACTTCTGCGCAGAGCAGCCACATAACGGATCAGAATTTGAACTTAATAAAAATGAGCTCATGCTGCTTCACGCTGGCAGACTATCTTCACGCTGGCAGAGAGTTTGACATTTCGCTTGCCTGACGTGGGAAGAAATTATCTCGCCACATATAATTTCCACGCCTTCCTATCAAAGTACCCTTTCGCCTGGTTGAAGTAGAATTTAGTTTATAGACATCTCATCTATTTACGGTTCTGCATGCCCTGATCTATGGCATTGCCCTTGCCTGCTTTATGTTGCACGACGTTACATATTATATTTCTGGCTTGGCAGATCTCTACCTGACTGCAGCCATACTTGCAATCAGAATGATTGATTGGAAAGTAACATTGCAGAGACCGATCTCCTCATGGCCTGACTAATATTAATTCCGTGATGGCTCTTTAGCTCTTGAATAAGCTGTCCACAACGCGTTTGAGAATTATGAGTACTGGGTATCGATTCACAGCATCCCATGGCTTCTGCTGGACCAATCTGGGATGTAACACAGCACAACGGGCTACAAAATCAAAATTCTTGTTTAGTACTACAAGTATTAATCACTAAATTGCTCGCTTTTGTTCTAAACCAAATTCATTTCAGCTCATATCGGCATTTCTGCTAAATATTCTATACTGAGTTCCGAGCTTCTCACTGTCACGAGACATAATCAATATAAACACAAAAACAAATTAACAACACTCATACAAAAATACACCGAATTGAGCTATTTACAAAAAAAAACAAAACCTCAGATCTTTTTCATTTCTCTGGGCTCTCCCTGGAGGGAGTCAAGCCCACAGTGGCTCCGATACCATATTAAAAATAGAGGTGTGCACACACAGAATAAAATAATTTCTATATATTATAATCAAATGAATATATCACAATTTTTATAGTGCTGCTGAGATCCAACTAATTCCACTCTTGGAGGGAGAAGTTGAGAGAATCTCTCAACATCCTCCAACAAACCAAACCAATCCCTAATATTTAGTATGCATCATAAATGAGGCATTATCTCAAAAAAAAGACACGTATCTCACTGAATGGAGGTGGTGGGGATTTAATGAAGTGGACTTTGTGTGGGGTGAACTCGTGGTTCAATGCCCTATTAGTTTTCTCATGACGTTGGGAGTCCTGATTACATTCCTGCGTCCACCGGAAAATAAGAGTTGAGTGAAGATGGTGTTGTGTGTTCCATGCGCAACACGTAAAGAAATTGAAAAGGAAATCCATAGTCTGCTGTGAATATTGGGAATATAATTAAATTTGACATTTACTTGAGGTGAATTGTTTCACTTGTCTTTTGATTATCAAATTTCTAGTGAACTGTTTCACTTCTCTTTTGACTGTCAAATTCATAAATATTTCGATAACGTGTAATCAATATAAGTTTAATCATTTTTTAATAGTAAGAACCATTCACAATATTAGTGATAAATGTAGGAGTTGTGGGAAACACAAAAGCTGATGTGTTATTATTATATGACAAAAGAAAATATCTTTATGCTTAATTATTAAAATTGTTAAGTTGTACTTTAGTAAGTACCATTCACATTATTTTCGTGGGAAATGTAGGAGTTGTGTTAAATGAAAAATTTGATGTGTTATTAGTATATGGTAAAAAAATAATTTAATGCTTATTAAGAGTGTTAAGTTGTAGTTTAATTTTTTAATGCTTTGATAGCTTTTTGACGAATTTGTTCAAAATCTTAAATAAATTTTGTTAGTGTTAGATTTGTAAAGTTTGTACAATTCAATTGACATAAGAGTTTTTTAAGGTGATGAATTTATTTATGCATTCAAAAAATGGATAGTAAAGAAAAACAATAAAAAATACAATCTAAACAAAAATTATTTTTGTTAAATTTAGGCCAAAAATTCCAAAACCTAAAACAGCTAGAAAATGCTTTATGTAAATATCTTTTAATATTTTTTATAAATAAAATATTTTAATATATATTTATATTGATACATATGTTTATTTTGAAATGGGTTTTCAAAATTTTAATTTAATTATCAATAATTAACAGGTGAATAATAAAGATTTAAACTTAATTTAAACTTAAAAAAAATTAGTACCAATAATAGATCAAGAATTATTTATTTTAAATGCATTTACATATTTTTATTTTTAATTGAATTAAAAGAATACACACACACACACACACACACACACACATATATATATATATATGAATTACAATATTTTTAAAATTAAATAATAGTTGACTAAGATACATTTAGAGTCAAGATAAATTCACTCTAATATATTTTTAAATTATATTGATTTAAATCAATAATTTTAATTATATTACCTGTGTACGTGTGTTTATTTTCTGTTGAAATATAGTTGTGTCTATATTCAAATTGGGCTTCTATAAATTCAAGTTAGTTATTAATAATTATTAGGTGAAGGGTACAAATTTAACTCCATGGAATAGTTGGTTATTAATAACTAATAGGTGGACCATACAAATTTACTTCCATAGAATAGTATAGAATATATTTGATGAAGGTTAAATCCCTATTAACTACTAGATAATTATTGATAATTAAATTAAAATTCTAGAAATAATATTAAAAAATAGACAAGCATGTAATAACGATAATCTAAAATAAAGTTATAATTTAGTTAATTTTTATGATTTTTCTTAATCTTGAAAATGTGAGATGTATTATGAGATGAGTATTTTTATGTCGTAAGGCATTCCCTCTAGGAATAACTCCCCTATACTGGCACTCTGCATCGTTGGGCACCGTTCAATCAATTTTTAGATGATTGGAATATTTTCACTCGTTAGATTTCACCAATGACTCCTACTTGAATTATCAACTGCCTAACTGTCAGGCACTTGAAATTTCAGTGGATTCCTTTATCTCCATTGCGTGGCTTCCTTACACCTGAACTGTGAGGTCAGTGATCATCCTCATCAGGGTCGGTAAGTCGATGGACCATACAATCTCCATGCTCCCTGACTACATGGATATTGGTGATTACATCGTCGACGGGGGAAACGAGTGGTACGAGAACACAGAGCGGTGGGCAAGGCAGGTCACAGGGATGGAGTTGTTGTTGCTCGATTCCTAAAGTTTGTTTGTCTCTTACAATAACTATATTTTTTAGTAGACGCAAACCTATAGTTATTTTGAGTGTTTGAATATTTGAACAATTTCTTTTATTCCACAATTTTTACCATGGAAGTTGATGACAAAGGCTTTTTATTTTCCATTTCAACTGATTATGTTCATGAGCTTAATGGTAGTACTATGAGAAAGGGGGAGAAAATATTGGATCCAAATCCTTAAAGGTTGATGAAGCGATTGGAAAATGTTACAACAGAACCCAATTAAAGTAGACCATATAAAAACCAACGGCTACGATAGCTAGACGACAGCATCTCCAAAAAATTAACTGCCAATATTTCAGGTTTAAAGTAGAATATTCTTGAAAGCATATGCTTGACTTTTTTAGGTTTATGCTCTTTATTCCGACTCTCCCATTTCCCACCCATTGTCGCGTTTAGAACACCTAGCGATCCAGTCAGGTTGTGCACTCGTAACAATGGTTAAGGGACCTAGGTTGTTCTCTAACATTGGAAACATGATTCAGTGAAACAAAATATCATATCTTATTTGAATTTAACGAACATAGGTGATATGTTGAAGGCATCTTACTTGCACACTTTGAGACCTATGACAAAGACTACAGTTGGAGTTGAGATTGCCCATAGAATTTTAGGGAATGAGAATACTTTCACCATGGGTACTCAACATGCTTCGATCCCTTAAAAACTATAAAGGCATGTTTGAATAACTATGGAAAATTTTCTTCCCTTTTCTAGCATGAATGAATGAGTCTTTGATAACTCTTTGTGGGGAAGTCGACAAAAAGGCTCTTGATAACAATGCTACGATAGGTTTATCTATGGATTTGAAACCATGAAAGGAGTCTTGAGGATTACTTCATAATTTTTGTCCATAAACCATGGACTATAGGCTTAACTATTCTCTATGGTCCATTTGAGACTGCATCCTATTTACTGCCCACATTTTGTGTTCTAGGTTGGCACTATAGCAACATTGTTTAGAGTTTGGTAGTTTTCACTTATAGATTATGATAATTATCTTACATGTTTGATACTGGTGAGGTTTGAAGATGCCTATTGGAGAATATTATGGAAGGTTAATATCATATGATTGCTATGAGCAATGTAGTCAGCATAAGTAAAAATTATGATTTTGTTTTAACTAGCAAAAGAAAGAGAAGGGGAAATTTCCTAATTTTTTTGTCCCGCCTATTGTTGAACGTTGTTTTTACATGATTCACGTTTTATTTTATTGAAGATATCAGAATTTATAATGTTATAATTATGTTTCGTGCACTAGACTACTCTGTTGACTGATCAAGGAGATAGTTTTTGAATGATATGCAGTATTTTCCATGTCTTGAGAAGGCATTTCCAATGGTTTACATAAATCATTTCAATATGTGTGTGTTGGGCTATGAATATGCAATCTGAATTTGAGAGGAAGGAGAAGAAAACAAGTGTTACTCCCTTGGTGAAGCCAGAGGAGACACTGGTTGGAGCCAGCATGTTGTTGACTTACGAGAATATAGACATTAAGTTAGGTTATGTTGTTTTCACCATGAAATCTTGATCTGAAATAGAATCCCAACTCACTATGTTGTGACAATCATGAAAGTGGGTGGGTGATATGCCTTCCCGAAGAGTGATTTATTTCCCACATGAGAGAGGTTCTTTTGACCCAACACATTGATTTTTGATACTGGTGTGAAAGTTCATGGAATTGAACCCTATATTTAGACTTGGTTTATTTTGATTCTTATTTAATTCAATAACATATTAGTCAAATATTGAAAATGATTTATTAGTAGATGACCATTGCCTCATGAAAATGATCTATAAATTAAACACAATACGAAGGTTAAATGTCCCTAATAGAAGTCGTCATCATTTTGATAAATAAACATTGTAAATTATAATTACTTGATATAATTAGCCAAGAATTCATATAAACAAAAGAGAAATAGAAAATATTGCAATAAATAAATTGAGCAATAAAGGCAATCGGGTCTGTGCAGAGAAATGTCATTTATCAGTGGTACTTTTATGTTTTCGAATAACGTGAATCCTTGGTGAAATAAATCTCAAAAGATGTCAAACAAATAAAAATAATATATATATATATATATATATATATATATATGTATATATATATATATATATATGTATATATATATATATATATGAACCGTTAACAATGGCATGGTACAACTAATTTAAATTCACTAGGACATAATTTCCTCTCAACAATGGGTTTTCAAAAAATTGAATATTTGTTGAATTATTGGTGGAGTTTGTTGTTAACAATAATTTCATTGGTTTGTTGTAAAAAATGGTTTCATTGATGAATTTTTGTCTATATACAATCAAAATATTTGGTAAATTATGGATCCTACATGGTTATCACTAGCAATTGCACCACATGTTGCAAAGGAAATTCCATAAGGAATACACTTTTACAACTCAATGGATGCCGTCCATAATATTTAGTTATCGATTGAACCTACACGATTAGTCGACATGGTTCATTTTTGACCTGATTCTAAGGAAAATTGAAAACTATGTGCTTTTAATTTTTTCAAATATTGCATCCAATAAATGAATGGCTTTGGAAGAAAGTCGATCATTTTAAGTTTTGAGAGCTATTCTAATTTTATTTAAAAATGAGAAGATATTACCCTTTACTATGCAATTTGATAATGATTATAGTGATTTATTATGGTGTTTTGGTGATTTATTCTAATTTTCTATAGTTTGTTTATATATATTTTTTTCTATAAAAATATTTATTTCTTTTATCTTGAAGCCATATTACTTGATGGGATCATTATTTGTTTCATCCGCAAGGTGAACTAACCTAATAAAAATACTTGAAATGATTCAAGATGATCATTCTCTTATTAAAAAAATAGCTCATCTTAGTGAGTATATAAGAAATTAGCACTTAGCTATCAATATATGTTTCCCTTTAGGTTCAAGTGGTGCAAAAAACTTTGCTTTGCCCTTATATGCTTAAGTGGAAGTAGAGCAAGAAATATGGAAATGACATACATGGGTTGTGCATTTGTAATCAATTTATCATAATGTTTATTTGCCAAGAAAGATAAAATTTCCCTTCATTATTATTAGTTGAATGATGATCCATAGTTAAATTTACTGAATAATTTTTTTTTTTTTAACAAGGTTAGCAGCATAGAACCATTGAAAAATTTTCTTTTCTCACTCTTTTTTCTTTGTTGTCCCAGACCATAGATCTGGAAAGGTTGAGCTTCAATACCTTCATGATTATGCAAGGACCAGTAAAAGCATAGGCTTAACAATAAAACTCCTATTTTGGACACTTCTGTAGTGATAGGGAAAGAAAGTGTTGCTCTTGGGGGGAGTTTTCTTACGAAACTACATCAGGAAACTATACGAAATACAATGCAAGCCTAAAATTTGTGCAGCGATATTTCATTTCTTCTTTGAATTTAACGAACATAGGTGATACATTGAAGGAATATTACTTGCATACTATGAACCCTTTGACAAAGACTGTTAGCCACCTATAATATTTTGTTATACCAAAAGGTGGCTAAGAACTTTTTGAGCCTCCAAGAAACAAATTTTATCACTAAAAAGTTGTTGGCTCTTGAAGTCTCTTTAAGGCCTCATGCCTCTGTCCAAAATCCTCATTAATGTTCCTATTAATTATGCTGATTTCATATAAGAAACTGCAGAAGAAACCATCATTTTTCCCCTTTTCTCCCACTCATAACTAACCTTCATTTACTTCCCCTTTTCTCCATATTATTTCCTACTTTTCATAAGTTTCTCCCTCCATTCGTGAAAATCCTCCTGACATGGTTTAAAAATTCTTTTTGAGCATTGCCGAACCCCCAAAATCCCCTTTAAATCCTTACCCTAAGCTTTGTTGGCCATTTTTCCCCCCTTACCCCTCTATCATTCCCTTCCTTGGCCTTCAAATTCCATTTAAATAGGCCAAAACCCACCTTCCGACCTTAATATAGGCGTAAGCCTCCTCCCGCTAGCCCCTTTCAAACCACTTCCCCGCACATGCCCCGGCGCTGGGACCAAGCGCTTAAGTCCCAAGCGCTAATCGCAATCAGAAGTCGGGCGGGTGCACAAATCCTTTGTAAATAGTTGAAACTCCGATGCGCTTTATTTATAACAATAAGACTGGCGATGCGTTCCGCACCGTTGATCTTCCGCGGAGATCTGACGGTGGAGCGCTAATCGCAGCCCCCACCCGATCGAAATCGAAATACTTCAAGTGTACCCTCCGATCAATCGTAGTCCATACCTCCGATCTTCCGATCCTGCTCTCCCTCCGATTTATTCTTAACCGTTGATCTGTCCTGCCGATCCAACGGCCTGCGCTCAATCGCATCGCAAACTTTTAATCGCATGCGTTTTTGTCGCTCCCCCGATTCAATCCCGACCGTTGATCTAATCCTTGATCCAACGGTCCACGCAAAATCGCATCGCAATGTTTCAACCCCTTGCAATTACCTCCGATTCATTCCCCGCCGTCGATCTGGTCCTCAGATCAATGGCCAGTGCTCAATCGCAAAGTTTCAATCGCATGTTGTTTTGTGACCTCCCCGATTGCGGTCCTCTGATTAAATCTGGGCCGTCCATTTCCCGCCTATCCAACGGTCCTTATTCCCTCTGATCGCAAGTCTTACCACCATTTCAAAACCCGCCAATTCGTTTTCCGCCGTCGATCTGATCTGCAGATCAACGGCCAGCGCTTAATCGCACTGGAATTTTCAATCGCATCCCCTTTTCTGCCACCCCCGATTGAGACCCTCCGATTAGATCTGGATCGTCCACATGTTCAGATCGGACGGTCCAAAACTGCTCCTCCTTATTCTTCTCCCGCTATCCTTTTTTCCTTTCTATGCAGATCTCCACCGTTGGTTGCCTTCATCCGACGACTACGCTCCTCTCCTGCCTTCTGAAGCAGTCTAACCCATTTCGCAGGATTTCTTAATTGTTTTTTGTTTTATGCAGGTGTTTTCAATGGTTTTCTGTTGTATCACGAAGAAAAGCCGAGGGTTGGGAAAGACGTTTCCTGCGCCTTCGAAGCTACTAAAAGGAACCATTCACACGGTTGGATTCAATGATTTGTCAATGTTTCATGAGCATTGATGCCGAAAAGCCTAGCGCGGCCCTGCACATCGACAAGACACTGTTTTATTCGAAAGAAACAGTTAAAGAGTATCAGTTTTGAGAATAAAGCACAGCAGAAGAAGATTGAAGACAATATTACGGGGATTACGGCTAAGACAGTTATCAAAAGCCTAATCCCCGACTCAAAACACAGTTTAAAGAAAACCTAAAGTGTTTTATCAGACAGAAAGCCTCCACCGCCACAACTTGAGGAAAATTGATTCCTCAGCTACCAAAGAGCCACCTGTCGCCTCAAACCATTCAGAACAGAGGCCGAAGTTATTGCTCGAAGAAATATCTGCCTCCAGCATTGCCAAGAAGTTATTTCTGCAAGGAGACCAATGAATAAATATCTGTAGAGTTACTCCAAAACATACACAGAGCCTCAAAGTCAAACAAAGCTTCCACCGAGCTTTGATATTTATTGTGAAACAGTTAATGTAGTGATCCACCTGTAAATTCTTCCCTCAAGCCTCTCAAAGGGCCGAGAAGTCTTCACTCTGCATTAATTGTCCTTGAGATATTTTGTTAAAATCTCACCTCCTCATCTTCCTATAAGTACTTCTGCAGAAGATGAGAAGTTGTTGGTTGCAGAACTTTGAAATACACTTGAGCTTGAGACTTCTATTTGTACATAGTGTTCACTGGCCCTTGAAGCTCTGTTTGTGCTAGAGTAGTTAGGTTGAATAGTGAAGATGATTGCTGAACTGAAACATTGGACTTGAAGATTGTAACTGGTTTGACATCAATATAAAAGCTGTTTCTTAGGATCCTGGTCTTTATCACTGGTGAAGTGCTTCTTTCTTTGTTAATCGTTTTTCTTCTATGTATGCCATATTGTTCATTTTCCCTCTGTAAAGAACAGTTTAAACAGGGTTAGGATTTTCTGTATAGCAGTAACCTTCTCTGGCTGAGAAATCTTTATCTTAATGTTTTCTTCAGATTTGTTTATTTAAGAATGATTAAATACAGTTTAAACAGTTAGGAATGTTGGCGTTCCCTCGTCCTTCTGTTTGCTCAAACATTGTTCTCGAATGTTATTTCCATTATTTTCTATTAAAGTTAGACTAGAGAAGATATGGTTTGCCCCGATTCCTAGATTCTTTTCTCCAAAGGCAGATTCTGAAAGTTTCCCTTGGTGTTGACTGAAAGAAGACTAGGTTTAAAAGTACTTTATCTGATCTTAAGTTACACTCTATTTTTCTTATGTGTTTTCATACTTTCTGAAGGTAATTATGTGGATTACTGGATTGTTTTTCAATTAAGCTGCTTTAATAAGAACTTTCCCAAGAAGTCTATGGTTAGCCCTGTCCTTGGTTGGTTTTAAAACAGTTACTTAAGAGGCTTTTCTTGTTTGGACTGACTATAAATCCTCTGAGAAATTATTATTAGTTTCCACCCCTCCAACATTTTAATGTTTCCATTTCATCATTTTAATCTCAATAATCTTGTGGTATAGATGACTTGCCCCTTGGATCACACTTTATGTTGTTGTTCAATTAAAGCCCAGATATGACTCCATAGCCCAATGGACTAAAAACCAGCGTTATATCTATCTATCTGCCAAAACTGTTCTACTTGCTTGCAACTTCTCACTTTTGAAACTTTTTTCACTTAGGACTTTCCCCTAAAGTAACATTTCATGCTCAACCATCCAAAACAAAACAAAACCCTTGGCCTTCATAACTAGCCTAATATCATTACCTTAAGCTTTTCAAAGACAATATCCATCTTTGTACATATTGGAGAGATCCCTCTCCGGATTCAGGAGGGCTAGATCCTAGAATCCCAAAGTTTGGTTGAAATGATGAACTCTGTGATTGGACTCTCCCAATCTTGCTAATAAATTACAGAGACCTAACATTTCTGGCGACTCCACTGGGGACTGAGTGTTTCTAATACCTCAAAAAACCCTTTATTCAAGAACACTTTGAGAGTAAAAAGCAGCCTTTTCAAGCACTGCCTAATATAGGTAATTATGATGAAACTTGTTTGAATCAGTGACAAACTAGCTAAACCCTAGGTTTCTCTTAAGACTTCATCTAACCTTGAAAAATCAGCTGGCTTAGCCATAAGAGTAGACTGCCTTTGTCTCACAACCTTAGCTAAGTTTTGAAACAAAGTTAGGATATTCTTAACAACCACAAAACTGAAAAATGACTTAGAAAAACCTAAAAACATTTCAGATTGGAATTAAATAAACATGGCGGTGGACCATAAGACCTTTTACGTCTGAAAGGAGCTAAAAATTTCCACTTGGCGACTCCACAATCCTAGCAGACCTTAAGACTCCACTGGGAAGAACCCTTATCATTATAAAATCATTCAAACTCAGTTAGAGGACTGTGGGATTTAAAATTGTAAAAACAGATTGGTTAACCTCTCCAAGATTGTCATATCTGGTTGAACTTTTCTTTTTTTAGGTCTAAACATCATAGCATAGTGGCTTCTAAAAAGATTCACACTAGAGCCCATCCAGACCCTAACCCGCCTGAGATATTTGATAGTCCAGAAAGTATCCTTTGGAAGTCTCCTAAGGTTAAATTATTAACTTTTTTTAGATCACCCTTGAGAGCTAATTCAGTCCCTGAAAATCTTTCAGCTCTGCAACAATCACAAGCTGACTTAGTGAACCCATTTAGGACTAGGTCATTTGATGATATAATCCAGTTAGACTCTGAATCTTCACTTTCATCTCCTGAAACAAGTGAACATCTTGGTAGCAGGGAAACAACACCTCCTGATTTACATTTCCTTCACAATCTAGGTGTCTCTCATCCAAGATCATCTCAACAGTCTACTCCTGGTCCATCCACTTCTACTCACCCTACATCCACTGTTCAAACCACTTCACCTCAGCCCAATTTCCCTTCTGTAAATCCACATCCACCTCCTGCCATGGCAACATGGTATGCTCCCTTAGTCCTTCCTGTACCATTATTCAATCTTCCACAGGACTATCAGTCCAAAATTCCATTATATGATGCTAGTAATACTATAACAACATCTCAACATGTGGACAAGATGAATGACTACTTTGACAGAAACGAAATTGATAATGATTCTGTCAAGTTGAGAATATTTGCTCAAAGTTTGGGGGGAGAAGCAAGAAAATGGTTTAAAGGTTTAACCCCCCATAGTATTAACGATCTCCAAGCCTTCCATCAAACATTCTTAAACAAATGGGAAGTGAGAAAGAATCCTCTCCAAGTCCTTGTTGACTATAACAATCTCCATAGGAACCCTGGGGAAAGTGTACAATCTTATTGTACCAGATTTAACAGCGTCTATAATGCACTTTCCCCTGAACTAAAACCTCCTCAGGGCTCAGCTTTAAACAAATTTCCTGAAGGGTTTGATCCAGACATGACATATTCACTCAGAGAAAGAGTTTTTGCGACCCTTGAAGATATGCAAAGAGGTGCTCTTTCTGTGGAAGTTAACCTTGTGGAGAAGAGAGCGAGGATGAAAGCTGAAAAGAGAGTATATTTTAGAGAGGAATCCACCCCTTCCACTTCAAACTCAAAGATGGAAAGAATGATGGAAGAAATGATGAAAGAGATGAGCATAATTAAGAGAGCACAAGAAAATCAAAATCAAACTGCTCCTCAAAATAGGAACCAAAATCAGAATGTTAGAAGGAACCAACCTCCAAACAGACCCAGGGAAGATGATCAACAGATCACCCCTCCCTTTCATCAAAACTATGTAAGTGAGGTTGAAGAAACAGAAGACATAACAGAGGAAGAGGATATCAACATGTTTAGGGAAGAGGATGATGACTTTGAGGTTCATTATGATAATAAACAAGGTCTTTACACACCTTACGACGACAAAAGAGATGATAATGAAAATTATTATCAGGACATGGAAAATTTCGTCATAGAACCTCAAAGATAATATGACCTTAGAAACAAGACCATTCAACAAGCCCCCAACACCAAAACCTCTGACAAATCCTCTCAAAGCAGCACCGCAGCTAAACCCAAAACAGCCAAACAAAAAGACAAAACAGTGGCTGTTAATTCTGATAAGGATAAGGAGAAAAACACTCAAAATTCTGAAAAACAGAGTGAAGACATCAACAGTACTAACACTTCAGCTAGTACTCCTTCTACAACAGTTGTGTCAAGTAAAACAAATCAGCAAGCGGTAATTGTTGATAGAGTGACAGCTAATAAGGTTGAAACAAGTGCTTCAAAGAATCAAACCCCTTTCAGCCTGGAACAGGAAATCTTAAAGATCAAAATCTTTGTTCCATTAACTGAGTTAGCTGCCCAACATGTATATAGGAACCAAATTTTGAAGGCTTTAAATATAGAGGAAAATGGAGATACAGTCAATCTTAGTGACGACCTACCAGAGTTGATTTTTGGCCCTAAGATTGAAGGGAAGTTTCAAGAAGGACCAGTTCCTCCCTTTTATGTGAGTTTGAACATTCATGACAAAATTCTACACAATGCTATGCATGATTCCGGGGCTTCTCATAATTTAATGCCTAAAGCTGTGATGTAGAGCCTTGGTTTAGAAATTACCAGACCCTACAAAGACCTATACTCCTTTGACTCAAATAGAGTAAAATGTCTAGGATTGATCAAAGACCTCTGTGTTAACCTAGCCCAGATTCCAGCCAAATGTTTACTCATGGACATTGTTGTGGTTGATGTCCCCCCAAAGTATGGAATGCTATTATCAAGATCCTGGGGAGCTAAGTTACAGGGGACTATGCAGATGGACATGACATATGCGACCATCCCGGTTTTCAATCAGACCAGAAGACTTTACAGGGAGTCTCATATGCAATACACGGTTACAAGTCAAGACGGACCACGAAACTCTCCTATATATTCTGTCAATATAGGCCTTGATTCTTTTATCATGTTTAACAATGAAACTCCTAGTGAGCAAGTCACTTTAACAGAATTAAAGGCCGACAGGGAAGAAGAGTATAATAACGCAGAAGTGTCCAAACAGTTTGCCACATGTGAAAACATTAGTAAACAAAGCATAGGTCTTGATTTACCGGTTATGAGTCCATTGTTTTTAGGACTTAACAACCCAGAAAATACCCCTAACATTTCTAGCATCATCCCTCAATCTATTACAGAATTTGAAGAGTCAAAACAAATTCAATTGAGTGCTGCTAATCATGAACAGTCAGAAGGCACCATAGTTAAAAGGGACAATCACCAAACAGACGAAACCGAAGACAGTCCTTTATGGAGTATGTATTTTTATGGGTCATGCACTAGAAATAATGCTGGTGCAGGGGTTTGGATCATTAACACTGAAAACAATCACACAGAATGCATCTCATGCAAATTAAACTTTCAGTGTTCCAACAACATAGCAGAATATGAATCCCTTCTCTTAGGCTTGCATCTCTTGAAGAAATTAGGAGCCAGAAGAATTAATGTGTACGGGGATTCCGAGTTAATCATTAGGCAAGTCAATGGGGAGTATAATGCGAATCATCCCAGACTTAGAGCCTATCGGAATGATGTCATGGATCTGTTGACAACATTTGAGGAGTCAAACCTGAGTTTCATCCCAAGGAAAAAGAACATTATGGCCCACAATTTAGCTTTTGCGGCCAGGACATGTCTAACGCCATATGAGACTGGAGACAACACAACTCCGATAAAATTTAGACCGGCAGTGCCTGATAACGAAAAATATTGGCAAGTGTTTGACAATGGCAAACAAATAGAAGACTTCATGCAATTCAGAAATGAGTTCGAACTGCACAGTTCAGATTCAGATTATGATACAGACTGCAGTGAAGAAAACTTTCTTGGTGAAGAAGAATCGTCTCCTCAACTTGCCAATATTAACCTATTGTCTGGCAAACTTAGGAACAAAACAGAATTAAGTGCAGATTTAGAAACGGAAGAATTACAAACTCTGCATTCTAAAGATGAAAATTTGCCGAGTGGTCTAATGCCTTTAGAGGAGTTGTTCGATTTTAACGATGTGGCCAATAAACCAAAACTGGAACCTGTAGAGACTGAAGTAGAGGAGTGCAATATAGGCAGTGAGGAAAAACCGAAAATGATCAAACTGTCCAAAACTTTGCCGGCTCACATTAAACTCAAATACATAGAGTTGTTCAAAGAATTTTCTGATGTTTTTGCATGGAGTTACGAAGATCTTAAATCCTATGACACTGAAATAATACAGCACAAAATCCCTCTTAAAGAAAACCAAAAACCATTTAAACAAATACTGCGCAGAATAAACCCTGTCCAGTTGCCATTGGTTAAGAAGGAAATCATGAAGATGCACGATGCTGGCATTATTGTCCCTATTAGATATTCTGAGTGGGTATCTAATCTGGTGTCCGTTAGGAAGAAGACTGGAGAAATCAGGCTTTGTATAGACTTTAGAGACTTAAACAAAGCTTCGTTAAAAGACAACTACCCTTTACCAAAAAATGGATCACATTTTACAAAGGGTGGTGGGGTCTAAAAGGATTTCGTTGCTTGATGGCTATTCAGGGTATAATCAGATTTTAGTTCACCCTGCTGATCAATTAAAGACAACTTTCACTACTCCATGGGGCACTTTCATGTATGTGAAGATGCCTTTTGGTCTAACGAACGCTGGAGAAACCTTTCAGAGAGCCATGGACATAGCATTCTCAGAAGAATTGGGCTTCTTCATCATTATCTATCTAGATGATGTCACTGTGTTTTCAAAAACAGATGAAGAACATTTAGAACATTTGAGAAAAGTTTTCGAGAAGTGCAAAAGGTTTGGAATATCTTTAAACCCTAAGAAGACACTACTTGGTCTCCAAGAAGGTAAGCTTCTTGGACACATTATTTCAGAAGAGGGTATAAAGATAGATCCAAAGAGGATTGAGGCTATATTGCAAATCTCTCATCCTCGAAATATCAAAGAGTTGCAGTCTTTCATTGGAAAGATTAAATTTTTGAGAAGGTTCATCCCTAACTTGGCAAAGCTCCTTAGAAATATCACAAACATGTTGAAGAAGGAGCAGAGGATAAAATGGACCTTGGAAGCAAAGACATCCTTTGAGCTGGTGAAACAAGCATTAACCAAAACACAGGTTCTCATAAGCCCTGATTTTTCAAAAGATTTTTATATCTTCTCTTTTGCATCAGAACATACCATTGTTGTTGTCCTTTTACAGAAAAATCCACAAGGACAAGAGCAGCCTATTGCATTCTTTAGCAAGGCATTGAGGGATGCCCCTTTGAAGTATAATATTGTGGAAAAGCAAGCTTTTGCTTTGGTTAAAGCATTGAAAGACTTCAGAGTATACATCCTTCACTCACACATCATTGCCTTTGTCCCAAATTCAGTTGTAAAAGACATTCTAACACAAGATCCAGATGGTAAGAGAGGTAGGTGGATTGCTGTTATTCTTGAATATGATTTAGAGATAAAACCCACTAAACTCATCAAAGGCCAAGGTCTAGCTAGATTAATGGCTGAATCCAATTTTGAAGTTCTTGATATTAATATGATTAATGCTTTGGACAGCCAAGAAGAATTCTCAACTCCCATTATTGAAAACCATTTGATGAATTCTCCTTGGTATGCTGATATCGTTTATGTTTTGCTTAATTTAAATACACCTCCTGGTCTATCGAAAACAAAGGCAAGGTTCTTAAAACTGAAAGCAGTAAACTATTGCATTGTAGATAGGTGTCTTTATTGGAAAAATGCTAGTGGTATATTGCTTAAATGTTTGCCTGAGTTTGATGCAGAGAAGGTTAAGCAGGAATTTCATGAAGGAGAGTGTGGAGGCCATTTGTACTGGAAGTCAACAACCAACAAAATTTTGAGGGCTGGTTTCTATTGGCCCACCCTTTTTCCTGATGTTCACAAAATGACAGCTACTTGCCATAAATGCCAATTGTTTGAGGGCAAGAGAAAATTATTACCCCTTCCTCTGCATCCAATCACTGTTGAAGCTCCTTTTCAACAGTGGGGACTTGACTTCATAGGTGAAATCCATCCCTCATCTTCTGCCCAGCATAAATGGATCCTTACTGCCACATACTATTTCACTAAGTGGATAGAATCCATTCCTTGTAGGAAAGCCAATGATTCAGTTATTATAAAGTTCATAGAAACCAATATCCTCTCCAGATTTGGCTGTCCTACCAAGATCATCACAGATAATGCAGCAGCGTTTGGATCAAAGAAAATGGTTGACTTCTGTCATAAATACCAGATAACACTAGGGCATTCCACAGCCTATTACCCTCAAGGTAATGGACTTGCAGAATCTTCCAATAAAAGCTTAGTGAACATAATCAAGAAACTGTTGGAGGACAATAAAAAGTCTTGGCACACAAAGCTAGTCCATGCACTTTGGGCTGACAGATTAAATTTGAAGAAATCTATTGGTATGTCACCTTTTCAGCTTGTGTATGGTACAGATGCAATCTTTCCTAATAGCCTTGGTGTACCAGTTATGAAGTTTATCCAAGAATTGAAGACTGAAGATAATGACATGATCAGAAGAATAAATCAGACCATTCATCTTCAGCAAATCAGAGAGGAAGTGTACAAAAAAACATTGCAGAAACAGGACAGCATTAAGAAGCTTTTTGACAGAAGAACAAAGGCCAACAATTTCAAGATTGGGGACAAAGTTTTAAAGTGGGACTCAAAGAGGGAAGACAAGGGAAAACATGGTAAATTTGACAATCTATGGCTTGGCCCTTACTCTATTCATTCAGTTGCTGGAAACAATGCATTCTTCTTACAAGAGCTGGATGGAACATATTTGTTTGGGGGTCCTGTCAATGGCAGGATGCTCAAACATTACTTCTCTTGATTCATGATACGTTTTTAAGCCTTCCTTTTTATTTTTCATTATGAATATTTCATCCACCATTGCATTCAAAGTTATGAAAAATAAAAAAATACAAAAACAAAGAAAGAAAGAAAAGAGGGCAGAAATGAAAAACAAGAAAGGCACAGCCCCATGCCAAAAAGAGAAATAAATCTGAAAGTGTGCAAGCTTAAATGCCACTCCTGCAAAACACACTTCTAGTTAGTCAAACTATTTAATCTTGACTAATTAGCTTTCAATTTTTTGCTGATAGGGTAGTGAATTTGATTTGCCAAACCGTTTAATCTTGGCTTATCAGTAGATAGATTAGGATAGAAATTAAGGTTCAAACAAACTCAAAATCTGAACCAAAGTTTCCAAAGAGAGATGACTCAAAACTGTTTTATTTTTCTGAGTCATAAAAGAGAAAAACTGGTTCTAATTTGCCCAAAATCTGAATCGGATATCAAGAAAGAGACAACTCAAAACAAAATTAAAAACAGAGCTGTAAAGAAAAAGAAGGCCATAATGAGAAACTTTCAGATCTTAAGCCTTCCATTTTGATTTAATTTTCTGCAAATAATAATCTATGTGCAACTTGTTCTTATGCCATAGATCATAGCAAGTCAAACAGCTCAATCTTGACTTGACTATTTTTAAATTTCTGTTGTAGAATTTAGAGAATGAAAGTTTGTTGGACTGTTTAATCCCAACAGACAGTAGACTAGGTAGAGAAATATCTGAGCTCAACTGTTTAATCTGAGTTCAGGGAGAAATAAGGAGTAAAAGTAGATTAGATTTCCTGCTTTCAAAAGAATAAAATGTTGTGAATAGAGTTTGCCAATCCAAGTGCACTCTGATGAAGAAAAAATGCTAGATCTGTAGGATTGGGTAGGTAGCAAGCTGGTTGATAAAGGCCCATTGTTTTCATGGCTGCCAAATATGTTTTTAGAAGAAGATCATTCAAACACAGAAGGACAGCCCAATGGATGAGGAAACTAATCAGCCTCCCAGAAATCAAGTCTGAATTCTTGATGCCTTTAAGAAGGCACCATCCCCAAGTGGAGCCGCTGTTAGCCACCTATAATATTTTGTTATACCAAAAGGTGGCTAAGATCTTTTTGAGCCTCCAAGGAACAAATTTTATCACTAAAAAGTTGTTGGCTCTTGAAGTCTCTTTAAGGCCTCATGCCTCTGTCCAAAATCCTCATTACTGTTCCTATTAATTCTGCTGATTTCATATAAGAAACTGCTGAAGAAACCATCATTTTTCCCCTTTTCTCCCACTCATAAATAACCTTCATTTACTTCCCCTCTTCTCCATATTATTTCCTACTTTTCATAAGTTTCTCCCTCCATTCGTGAAAATCCTCCTGACATGGTTTAAAACTTCTTTTTGAGCTGTGCCGAACCCCCAAAATCCCCTTTAAATCCTTACCCTAAGCTTTGTTGGCCATTTTTCCCCCCTTACCCCTCTATCGTTCCCTTCCTTGGCCTTCAAATTCAATTTAAATAGGCCAAAACCCACCTTCTGACCTTAATATAGGCATAAGCCTCCTCCCGCTAGCCCCTTTCAAACCACTTCCCCGCACATGCCCCAGCGCTGGGACCAAGCGCTTAAGTCCCAAGCGCTAATCGCAATCAGAAGTCGGGCGGGTGCACAAATCCTTTGTAAATAGTCAAAACTCCGATGTGATTTATTTATAACAATAAGTCTGGCGATGCGTTCCGCGCCGTTGATCTTCCACGGAGATCTGACAGTGGAGCGCTAATCGCAGCCCCCCGCCCGATCGCAATCGCAATGCTTCAAGTGTGCCCTCCGATCAATCGCTGTCCATACCTCCGATCTTCCGATCCTGCTCTCCCTCTGATTTATTCTTGACCATTGATCTGTCCCGCCGATCCAACGGCCTGCGCTCAATCGCATCACAAACTTTCAATTGCATGCGTTTTTTCCGCTCCCCCGATTGTCGATCCCCGATTCAATCCCGACCGTTGATCTAATCCTTGATCCAACGGTCCGCGCAAAATCGCATCGCAATGTTTCACCCCCTTGCGATTACCTTCGATTCATTCCCCGCCGTCGATCTGGTCCTCAGATCAACGGCCAGCGCTCAATCGCAAAGTTTCAATCGCATGTTGTTTTGTGACCTCCCCGATTGCGATCCTCCGATTAAATCTGGGCCGTCCATTTCCCGCCTATCCAACGGTCCTTATTCCCTCCGATCGCAAGTCTTACCGCCATTTCAAAACCCGCTGATTCATTTTCCGCCGTCGATCTGATCTGCTGATCAACGGCCAGCGCTTAATCGCACTGGAATTTTCAATCGCATCCCCTTTTCTGCCACCCCCGATTGAGACCCTCCGATTAAATCTGGACCGTCCACGTGTCCAGATCGGACGGTCCAAAAATGCTCCTCCTTTTTCTTCTCCCGCTATCCTTTTTGCCTTTCTATGCAGATCTCCACCGTTGGTTGCCTTCATCCGACGGCTACGCTCCTCTCCTGCCTTCTGAAGCAGTCTAACCCATTTCGCAGGATTTCTTAATTGTTTTTTGTTTTATGCAAGGTTTTCAATGGTTTTCCGTTGTATCACGAAGAAAAGCCGAGGGTTGGGAAAGACATTTCCTGCGCCTTCGAAGCTACTAAAAGGAACCATTCACATGGTTGGATTCAATGATTTGTCAATGTTTCATGAGCATTGATGCCGAAAAGCCCAGCGCGGCCCTGCACATCGACAAGACACTGTTTTATTCGAAAGAATAGTTAAAGAGTATCAGTTTTGAGAATAAAGCACAGCAGAAGAATATTGAAGACAGTATTACGGGGATTACGGCTAAGACAGCTATCAAAATCCTAATCCCCGACTCAAAACACAGTTTAAAGAAAACCTAAAGTGTTTTATCAGACAGAAAGCCTCCACCGCCACAACTTGAGGCAAATTGATTCCTCAGCTACCAAAGAGCCACCTGTCGCCTCAAACCATTCAGAACAGAGGCCAAAGTTATTGCTCGAAGAAATATCTGCCTCCAGCATTGCCAAGAAGTTATTTCTGCAAGGAAACCAATGCATAAATATCTGCAGAGTTACTCCAAAACATACACAGAGCCTCAAAGTCAAACAAAGCTTCCACCAAGCTTTGATATTTATTGTGAAACAGTTAATGTAGTGATCCACCTGTAAATTTCTCCCTCGAGCCTCTCAAAGGGCCAAGAAGTCTTCACTCTGCATTAATTGTCCTTGAGATATTTTGTTAAAATCTCACCTCCTCATCTTCCTATAAGTACTTCTACAGAAGATGAGAAATTGTTGGTTGCAGAACTTTGAAATACACTTGAGCTCGAGACTTCTATTTGTACATAGTGTTCACTGACCCTTGAAGCTCTGTTTGCGCTAGAGTAGTTAGGTTGAATAGTGAAGATGATTTCTGAACTGAAACATTGGACTTGAAGATTGTAACTGGTTTGACATCAATATAAAAGTTGTTTCTTGGGATCCTGGTCTTTATCACTGGTGAAGTGCTTTTTTCTTTGTTAATCGTTTTCCTTCTATGTATGCCATATTGTTCATTTTCCCTCTGTAAAGAACAGTTTAAACAGGGTTAGGATTTTCTGTATAGCAGTAACCTTCTCTGGCTGAGAAATTTTTATCTTAATGTTTTCTTCAGATTTGTTTATTTAAGAATGATTCAATACAGTTTAAACAGTTAGGAATGTTGGCATTCCCTCGTCCTTCTGTTTGCTCAAACATTGTTCTCGAATGTTATTTCCATTATTTTCTATTAAAGTTAGACTAGAGAAGATATGGTTTTCCCTGATTCCTAGATCTTTTTCTCCAAAGGCAGATTCTGAAAGTTTCCCTTGGTGTTGACTGAAAGCAGACTAGGTTTAAAAGTACTTTATCTGATCTTAAGTTACACCTTGTTTCTCTTATATGTTTTCATACTTTCTGAAGGTAATTATGTGGATTACTGGATTGTTTGTCAATTAAGCTGCTTTAATAAGAACTTGCCCAAGAAGTCTATGGTTAGCCCTGTCCTTGGTTGGTTTTAAAAACAGTTACTTAAGTGGCTTTTCTTGTTTGGACTGACTATAAATCCTCCGAGAAATTATTATCAGTTTCCACCCCTCCAACATTTTAATGTTTCCATTTCATCATTTTAATCTCAATAATCTTGTGGTATAGATGACTTGCCCCTTGGATCACACTTGATGTTGTTGTTCAATTAAAGCCTAGATATGACTCCATAGCCCAATGGACTAAAAACCAGCATTATATCTATCTATCTGCCAAAACTGCTCTATTTGCTTGCAACTTCTCACTTTTGAAACTTTTTTCACTTAGGACTTTCTCCTCAAGTAACATTTCATGCTCAACCATCCAAAACAAAACAAAACCCTTGGCCTTCATAACTAGCCTAATATCATTACCTTAAGCTTTTCAAAGACAATATCCATATTTGTACATATTGGAGAGATCCCTCTCCGGATTCAGGAGGGCTAGATCCTAGAATCCCAAAGTTTGGTTGAAATGATATTAACTCTGTGATTGGACTCTCCCAATCTTGCTAATAAATTACAGAGACCTAACAAAGACTACAATTGGAGCCAAGATTTCCCATAGCGGTTCAAGCCATACATGGAACCATAACATCAATTTTCATAGAACACTCTATTCCATGTGAGTTATAGCATGAAAACCCTAATGCCAAATTCCCTTTCACTCACATTTATTTATTGGAAAGAATAAAACATTTCCAACATTTTCATTCAATCTTGCCATTTTCCCTTTGACTCACATTTATTTATTGGAAAGAAGAAAACATTTTCAACATTTTCATTCAATCATGTCATAATAGAAAATACATGAGACTATTTTTTATTGTTTTTACATATTTTTTAAGGGGAGAGAATTGTCATAGCACTTTGTGTGTATAATCTACACCTTATAGTTTTCAATAATACGAGACAAAAACATAACTTATTCAACCCCTTAGCAAATATATTTTTAGATTACAACCATATATAGTAATTGTTGTTTATATCATGTCCAAACACAAGTCGATATGCGAGAGTCACAAAATTTAGGTCTTCATATTTTAATTGCATCTAAGTATAACTCCTCCTAGATATATATTATCTAATGCTAGAGCTCTTGTGAATTATAAACTTCTCCAAGGAATCCTTACTTAAGCAACCGTGCAAAATCATCTGGTCATTTCTTTCCTGAGTAAGTTAACATCACTGAATAATGAATTAGTCACATATGTAGAATTTCAAACTCTAATTTTTTCCAATATCAAGCTTGAAAGAATCAATCTCAATGGGTCCTTAGTGCGAACTTCAAAGGGGTTCTCTGCAATCAGTCTCTTTAATAATATCCATTTTTTTTTTTTAAACCTTAGATACTATAGCAAATGGTGCCAAAATTCTCAGGTATTTGATCTTGGTAGGGTCAATTTCCCCAATTTGTTGACATAGTTAATTTCATCCTTTGTTATGATATTTAAACCCTTAGATCTAATATTTTCACACATATTCATTGTTGAATCATTACTTCTCTACGTTATCTAAAGTTCTACGTGAATGTTTTTTAAAGTTTCAATACAAGTTAAAAATTACACAGTTTGATCACATATTGACCATATTTCTTCATCTGTTTCTATTGGTTTTACTACCTTCGACGTTGAAAAAAATCTCTATCCAAAAGCATTGCTCGAGATGGAAATGTTCCTCCTAAATGTGTCAAAGTTATTTGGTGTGGTAGGCTTAATTGCTATTGCAGCCAACACCTTTTCCTCTCTTCGAATTCATAGAAGTAAGTTTTCTCCCTTTTAAAATCTAATTGATGAGTCACAAGAGGTGCTCGCAAGCTTTCCAGTAAACAATGGTGCTAATTTAATTTTTTGCTTCTATATTATTTTAAGTACGAAACTAATATTCTTTCAGTGTGAAAGGCTAATCATTTATGGTATTTTTTATTAGTTGCAAACTTATTGTCCTTTAAAGTGTTTGAATATTTGAATAATTTCTTTTATGCCAAAGTACTCATCCCATTTTTAACATTTTTTACCATGGAAGTGGATGATGGCAGCTTTTTATTTTCCATTTCAACTGCTTCTGCTCTTCTAGAAGAATATACATGTTTCAAGTTTGTAGACGAGTATGGCGATTATTTGAAGGAGATAAAATGAGAGCCCAAATATGGAAACCAATCGATTTTGTCTGAAGCACAAACTTATTCGCAAGTCAAAAGTAGCCAGCAATTAGGCGAAGATAGATGAGAACACCATCAAATCAGGGAAGGTGGATGACAAAATAAAAATTTCTATGAAATACCATTGAAGAAGTGAAATCTACTCCTCTCCTCAAAATTATTCTAATAAAAAATATACATATTAGTAGTTATAAAGCTAATTATCACATATGTTGTGTTGAACACACCTTTCTCCATTTGTATAACTATAAAATAATCTCGACACCAATTTTTTCTGAACTTAAAAGTTCAATAAACTTAAACCAAAGAAAAAGGACGTACACGGATATGAAAACCATGTAGGTTGAAATGTATGTAAAAGTACTATTAAATTCGAAGGCCTAAACCAAAATTTATCGTGTTCTACAAACAATTCTTATTTCAAATAAGAACACCCACACACATACACACATATACATTCTTCTAGGTTGAAATGTACAAAAAATTATTGTTAACTTCTAAAACCTAAAACATACTTGATCATATCCTGCAAACTAAATTCTTATTTCACATAAGAGCACAAATATATACTTCATAGCTAGGCATATTATTTATTTTCACAAATAGGCATGTTGTTGATAGTTATTTTAGAGTGAAGTTTGTGCACCTTTATATCACGTTACATATCTCATTTTCGTTCATCTATGCTCTTATTCTATATGCTATTGACTTACAACATTTGCTTTGTGACATTTGGTGCAACTGCTAGTTTATTATTTTGACCTAAATATGACTTGATTTTACCATTTATATTGTATTTTTAATATTTTGGGGGTGTTATGAGTAGGTTAACAACTGTTTGAGAGATTTAATGTGTTTGAATTGAAACAAATCATTTTGACCAAAGAACATAATTTTATCACTTTTTCGGGCTCTGTAAACTTACGAAAAAGGGACACCTTAGAGTCCTCTTTCAACTCTTTTCAGACTCCCATAACATGAAAATATTGTTGAGCACTTGTATTTTTGAACTCATTAAAGTAAATGAAAATAATTCTACTCATTATAAGTTTAACCCTTTTCCAGACTAAGATAGACTATTTATGAAAAAAGAATACCTTATTTGAACATGGCTAAGAGGTTCTCTTAAGAATCGTTTTCTACCTTTTTAGACTCAGGAAACAATATTACAAAAATAACCTTTGGAGTTTTCTTTTTAGCCTCTTTTTCAAAATATCTAAAAATGAAAAATGAGTCGAGTTAGACCTTCATTGGACTCATAAAGCCATCAAAAAACGATGGAATTGTATAACATGACGGGACCAAACCACTCCTTCTCAGGGTTCATTAAAGATATTCAGAGGGATTCATCTGAAGGATGAACTTACAGGTCAAACATATGTTATCCTCCTCAAGCTCATAAAAAATAAAGAGGTACCGACCATAAATGGTTGGGAAATTTGGAAAATAGGGTACTCCACTTATTAATAGCAACGAGTCGCTCTTGAACATGACACTCTTCCACTTCATCTCGATGGCCATTGGGTTGGGAAATTTTCTCATCTTTTGGTTCATCATACCATATCAAAGCCTCCTCTTTCGGTTTTGGGTCAATTCTTCCAACTCTATTTAGTGTCGTTGACATGTTCAAGATAATTCATTCTGTTGATATCTGCTATGATAATCATAAGCCTTCATTCATTTCTGTTATTCCTGAACCAACTCCACATCAACATCATTTTGTCTCAAATAATGATACCCGTTTCATGTTGTTTATGGGGGATACAACAAGGCCCTCCTGCGACGAGTCGCTTCCTATCAACATCAACTCATTATCTAGGAACTTTACTTAGAAACTCCCTTCGGTACCTTGGGGCTTGCATACATTAATGGAACGTTTCCTTGCTCTCAACGATAGGTTTTCATAATTGGCCTTCGACCGAAATATTCTGTGTGGTGTTCAACTTCAACTTATTCGTTCACACCATATGGATTTTACTATGGTACCTTGAGAGACATTAACATCATCAATGGTTTCTCTCGCATCTATTAACAACTTACATCATTGGATGATAATTAGATGGTTTCTACCATGTTCGACTCCAGGTCATTTATTTGCATGGTTATACTCGTACAGTAGACGATCGAGTGAATGAGATAGAAGATCTCAACTCTAGTTTCATCCATATGGGTTGTGCTTTTAGGATTAATAAAATATTACAAAGTATGATGGCTATGATCATAGAGACAATCATCCAATCATGAGTCCACAATTTTTCATCAATGGACGTGATGTCTTGATCATTGCAAATGTAATGTTAACTTATGTGTTGAGCATGGGTATGCCTCCCTCAACAAATATATCATGATGAAAATGTATTGTAACAGATGTTGGTCTTGACCAATTATTCTTGATCCGAACTTGTCACAAGGTAAATAACTTCAGTAATTAGCTATCGCCTCTAATTTTTCGCTTTAGGGGGAAATTTTTTATAGGCCATTTTGTTGCATCTAGTCAATAAGCCTACAAACATGATCAATCCACATCCATGAACATGTTGTCATCATCCCTACACAAATCCCCAAGCATGACATTTCCAAATAACTGATTTTATGGGTCTAAATGCTCAAAATTAATGCTTTTAAGCCCTAGAGCACCCTAACACTTTATAGACTCATGTTCAGTGCTATTTTCTTCCTTATGCACTAGTGTTGGTCAGAAACAACTTGCTCCTTGTTGGGTTGTGATGATTCTAGAATTTCAGGAAAATTAAAAAAATATTTGAAGTTTCCTCTTCCAGAAGCTTCCAAGGGTTGTTTTAACCATTTAATATGGATAATAAGCTCAAGTCCTATTTGATCCTACATTGGAGACTTCACCTCTTATTCCTTGATCTCATCCTCCCATCATAAGTGGATCTCAATATCATTATGGTAAATCATAAACTACCATCCCTCTCCTATAAAATTATTGCCATCCATAACATTAAGGTTGGATTTTGGAGACTAATCATACCCTCATGTTGCTGCCTTGAATCTAGGAGAGCCATCATCTTCATCCATTAGGGTGACATTGAGGCGTGCTTTGTGACAAGGAAGGAAAAGTCAACTTGGGGAGATCTCTACAAGATCAACTACTATTTTTTTTTGTAAACTCTCTTCTATTTCTATTAATATTACAAAGAGTACATTGTTTTCATATATGTGTTATGTTACTTTTACATTCATGTTTTCAATGCCTCGTTGATTCATTGAATAGAGTAATTGAATTATGCTATGTATATGTTGTGGATCATTTTCTTGTTTTGGTTGCATCTACATGTTAAAATTATAGTGTTCGGGGATATTATTGGAGCTTACAATTCAAGAGGAGAGTAAATCTTGTGAAAATTTCCAAGAAAGCCTCTTTCCATTCTTCAATTGCACTAAGGAAAACTCTATATTATTTTATTTCTTTTGTTCTAGACCATTCCTCTAGGTCCCGGGAAGATACTTTTGTCTGCAATCGTAAATTCCATATAACACTTATTCTTGGGCCTACTACCATCTGCCCCATTTGTTCTCTCTTCTAATTTCAAAGGGCTCAACCTATCTCTGTAGCTAGCCCCCATATCATGTTGCTTTTGTCTCTATAAGTCTGAGAGGCTTTGCAGTATGACTGTGTTCAACTTAGCTTGCTTCTCTTGGGCCTTCACGAACCTTTCATTACATGCCTTGAAGTTTCTGATTTCAACCTTGAAGCTTCTAAAGGTATCAAACCATTCATGAGAGTTGGATCCTTCCCTCTTTCCCACTAGCCTTTATTCTTCATCTATTCTTGCCTCTTCATATCCATGTTGTGACTTGTTAAATTTGTATTGAACCATTCCTATCCTCATCATTTAATTCCTCATTTTCCTTTAATGCTCATGATGTGCTATCATTCATACACAACTGTTAGATGCATTATGACATAATAAATAAATATAATCATGACCTTGAACTTTCTTTTATGGATCTAACATAGTAAACTAGCAACAAAAAAGAAAAATTCATGTTAGAAAATCATTGTTAATTCTCATTAAGCCACAAGCATCATCCCATATGCATGCATAATCACAAATATATTAGTCAACCCAATGATTGGGTCATCAATCAACAATAAAATATTATTAATCATCAGAATCATGTTACGTATTCAAATCACAATGTAATACATCAACCACAAAATGTGAAATCACTTAATCACAAACCCCTCTTTAACACCTAAACATTAGTTTATTTATTTTTCTAAAAATCATTAACAACCCCATTGTGGTAATTTTTCTATCAACTTGACTATAATAGATCCCATCCAGTTAAAGTGTTGGACCTAGATGCTCTAATACATTAATGTGACACGCACCCCCTCCTTAACCGTAGAACCAAACCAGAGCTAGAAGGAGGTGGTCACTATGTTGACCCAATTCCCAAGGTACAGTTATGGGAATGGGATCTAGAATTTTGAATTTTTACAAATTCCTCAAAAATTCAAATGGATAACATTGTTGAGTTCATCTCATTACTATAATTTATTTACTGACTGGGAAAACCCTAACGGAGCTCTGCACCAAGTCGACCTCCAGGACCTAGGGTTTGCTGGTTCTGGCATTGGCTGCCCTTGATAATCCTTCTCCCCCTGCCTGATCTACTAGAACCTCTCACCTGGACTGCTACAGGCTTATCGATGACCGAATATAGTGGGGGGCGGTTGCTCCCCACCTCACAGGCCAACCTCCAATAGGGACGACGACAGGGGCTGATACCGTCAATCAACACAACTCTGGCCCATCTCAAGAAAATGTAGGGGTGACACCCACAACGCAAAAAAATAATACACAAGAAGCAACAACCACGAACATGCAATCAACAACATGCATACCAAATGACTCCAAGAAAACAGTGATCGAACTCTCTGCGCATCACATGAATGGCATAATCCAATTCATGAAAGATCACGCATTGATAGGCAAGTTCATAGGCTTCTGGCCCATGGAAAAAGTGCTGAGAGGATGGATATCCTTGAAATGAAAACCCAAAGGCCACATAGACCTGCTGCTGTGTGTTAAAGGTTTCTTCAATATTCTCTTCACCTACTCTGAAGACAAGGATATGATAATGGATGGAGGGCCCTATTTCTTCAACACTACAAGCCTATACCTCAAACCCTGGAATGAGCACTTCAACCCAGATAAATAGGATCTAACTTGGGGACCGGTTTGGATTCGGTTATACTCTCTCCCCCAAGACTATTGGGATGAGCTCACTCTCAGAGATATTGGCAACGCCTTAGGAGAGTTCGTCAATATTGCAGAAGAAACCAAAATCAATCGCTACGCATCCTACACTCGCATTTGTGTCTACTTGAACCTAGCCATATGGCTACTAGGCGAGGTAAGTCTGATGCATGGAGATTTTGAATGGAAACAAACTTTAGATTATGAGCATATACCTTTTAGATGTAGAAAATGTTACCAACATGGGCATATCTTTAGATACTATCCCCTAAACAGGAAAGCTATAGATGAAAAGAAATCTAGTGAACAGGAGGCAGAAGGATTCACGAAGGTAGAAAATAAAAAAATACATAACAGGAGGGATGACCCTCAACAAAATAAAAAAGGACCTAATACCAGCAACAGCTTCATAGCCCTAAATCAGTTAAATAAAAACGAAACTAGACTAGTCAATGAAGTTGGGAGTACCTCCACTGTGCAGGCCCATTCCTCTAAGGGTCAGCAGCATAAGCTTCCACTGGAGACCTTCTTAAAATCACCCAACGCAAATGATGCAGAGGATAACATTATGATAAAGGGAAAAGAAATGATCATGGAACTGATCCCAGAAGCGATGGAGGAAGAACCAGAAAGCATAGATCTTGAAGGCTTAGATATCGTTGGGCTAGAGGAAGCCTACAACAATAAGGACTACACATCAATCCCGAAGCAGCAAATCCAAAAAATGGAGGAAATCCTAGCCAAAGCACAATAGCTCCTCTCCTTGGGCATGTAGGGAGGCACGCTTATCAACACAAATTATTTCACGAAAAAGTCCTACAAAAGAGGCTAGAAAACATCCCTGCAGAGAACCATAGAAATTGGGAAAGAAATGGTGGAATCTGGGCGATTCCCCAAGCTGACTCGATTCTACGCCCTCACCTCCAATTATATCCCATGAAGCTAATCTCATGGAACATTAGAGGTCTTAACAGACCTACGAAGCACATGATCATAAATAAAATTATTTCTGAGGAACATCCGAAAATATTCTACATGCAAGAAACCAAATGTTCCAGCTCTACTCTGGAAACCATTTTCAAAAAGATATGGAAAGGCAGTAATACAATAGCGGTTGATGCAAATGGGGCATCTGGAGGACTGGCTATCATCTAGAACCCTCAAACGATCTCCTTATAGAACTTTCATGCCAACAGACACTTCATTCAGGCCAACTTTCACCTGAATGGAACAAATATCCATGTACTGCTCACTAATGTCTACTCTCTGCAAAATGTGCAAAAAAAATTGATGCTCTTGAAAAATCTAGAGGAAATCAATAAACAAATATCCTTCCCTCTCTGGCTACTGGGGGGAGATTTCAACATGATAACCAACCTCCAGGAAAAGAAAGGCGGAAGGTTGCATTTGGAATCAGATAGTAATGGATTCAAAAAATTCATCCAAAGCAATAACCTCATTGATCTACACACCTCCAATGGTATCTTCACTTGGAACAAAAAAAGAGGGGGTGCCCACCAGATTTCCTCTCAACTGGATAGATTCCTCATCACTGATGATCTTATCCACCTCGGAGGTAACTTGGATACCACCATCATCCCCACAGTGAGATCTGATCATTGGCCAATACAACTCCAATGGCTCCAACCTGGTAAGCACGCTCCTAAACCTTTCTGCTTTGAAAATTGTTGGTTCAGGCACACAGGGTTCAATGAAATGGTTTCCAAATGGTGGTCCTCCTTAGCTCCTCCTCAAGGCACCAAAATGATCCAGTTCCAGACAAAACTGAAACTTATCAAAGGTAAACTAAAAGTCTGGAACAAAACAACCTTTGGCAATATATTCACAGAACAGAAATACCCGGAGGAGAAAATGAAGAAGCTGCAACAAAATATCATCCAAGAAGGACGCACACCTGAGACATCTCACCAGGAGCAACTCCTAACAACTCAGTTGGAAGAAAGAAGGAACCAAGATGAAGCCCTATGGAGACAAAAATCAAGAATCAACGGGCTCAAAGAGGGAGAAAGAAAAACCAAATTCTTCCACCGCTCCACTATTCAACACAATATGAATAAAAAAATCACAGTCCTCAAGAAGAAAATGGGGAAAGGTTGGAAATGCAAGAGGCCATCACAACAGAGTTGCACAATCACTTCAGGGACATTCTTCAGGAACCGAACCACCAAAGGTAGGAAGCCATTGGGGAAATCACCCAACATATCCCCAAGTTGATAACAAAAGATCATAACAGGATGCTGCTCGTTGCTACCACTTAAGCTGAGGTGGAACAGGTAGTCTTCCAACTGAAAGCAGGGAAAGCTCCAGGTCCTGATGGATTTACCACCAAATTCTTCCACTTATTCTGGGACATAATCCAAAACAAAGTTTGGGAAGTTGTGAAGGAATCACGGTCCACTCACTGGCTGAAGCTGATACATGCGCTAAATGCCACCTTCATCACTCTGGTTCCAAAAGAAGATAGATCTACCTCTCCAAGTAAGTACATACCTATAGATCTTTGCAATGTCATTTATAAAATTATCTCCAAAGTCATAGCTAGTCGGCGGAAGAAGCTCCTGCCCCTCATCATCTCCCCGGAGCAAACTGGATATGTGGAAGGGAGATAGATCTTTGATGGCATCATCTTAACCCATGAAGTCATTGATTCCCTCAAAACCACCAAAAAACCAGGCATGCTTCTCAAAATTGACCTATCCAAAGCTTTTGACAAACTTATCTAGGATTACATCAAAAATGTCCTCTTAGCCTTCGGTTTCAGTCACACCTGGGTTAGATGGATCATGAGTCTCACCTCATCTCCCTTTCACTCCATCCTGGTCAATGACATCCCCTCTGCCACCTTCAACCCCTCAAGAGGCATAAGCCAAGGGGACCCTCTACCCCTCTTCATCTTCAATCATCATGGTAGAAGGCTTGGGTTGCCTTATCAAGAGCTCTATGCAGACTGGCGCCTTGCTTGGTTTACCTCTCCACAACTTGCTTCCCTCCTCTCACCAGCAGTTTGTGGATGACAACTTGATCATGGGATACCCCTCAGTCCAGGAAGCTCGTACCCTCAAAGTTGTTCTTGACTTCTTCTCTAAAGCCTCTGGCACAAAGGTCAACCCTGACAAATTGTAGATATTCTTCTTCCATACCCCCCCTCAAACCCAATGCACTATCGCCCACATCATTGGATTCTCTATTGCTTCTCTTGCCTCCAAATATCTGGGAGCTCCATTAACTAACTCATCCATCAATCACTCCTCTTGGAGAGCTCTGCTAGACAAAATGGAAACTCGCCTCTCCAATTGGACTCATTGTACCCTCAAAATTTCCAGCCGTCTTTTCCTCATTAAGTCTGTCCTGCAATCTCTCCCCATCTACCTCTTCTCCATCCTTGCTGCTCCCAAATGGGTCCTAAAAGCCATGCGCAATATACAATGGTCATTTCTTTGGGTAGGCAAAAAAGGAAAGAACAAATGGGCCTTAGTCAGTTGGAAGGATGTTTTCACCCCAAAATATCAGGAAGGTTTAGGACTTTGGGATCGTGAGCACAAAAATACCATAATGGGAGCCAACATCTAGTGGAAATGGGTCTCCAGCCCCAACACCCCATGGGCCAACCTATGGGCTGCTAAGTATGCGCAGTATTGGCCAAAGGAGGATCTCATCAGGTAAAACTTAGATTTGGCTCGCTCCCAAATCTGGAAAGCTGCTAGAAATCAAAAAAGTATAATCCAAAATCACAGCTTCTGGGAGGTGTGAAGTGGTAACCAAGCTAGATTCTAGGAGGATTCCTGGCAACAGATGCCAAGCCTCTCCTCCATATTTTGTAGACCTCTATGGAGTGAAACAATCCAAGAAAGGCAAAGAAATAAAGCTCAATACTTCTAGACGGACGACATCTCCTAAGGCTACAGGCAATGGCTTCACACAAGTAGATGACAATAAAGCTGGAACAATGAAAGCCACACTGAAATATGGGAGGAGCTCAACATAAAAAGAAAAATCAAGGTCAAAACAGGACCTGATATCCTTCGATGGGGGCATATTCCCAGCGAAACTTACACAACCAAGGAAGCTTACAACATCCTTCATCAGCAGGTTCCTAGACCTGCTGACAACATTTGGAAAAAGGTATGGAAAGCCAATATAGGGCCCAAAATAGCCACTTTCCTGTGGCTGCTCAGTAAACGACGCATCCTCACATGGGAAAATATTTTGAAGAGAGGGTTCGTAGGGCCCTCTAGATGTCCTTTATGTCAGGACAACTCAGAAACCATCGACCACCTGTTGGACCAATGTCCTACTGCCAATTTCCTATGGGACAGAATTGCTGTCTTAGGCCGTCGTTCCAACTGCGCTAGAGGGAACATTATTAACACCATTCACAGCTGGCAGGAAAATCCTTACACTAGTACCCTTCTGAATAGACTTAGGCAGACCATTCTGGGTATCCTCATCTGGAACATCTGGAAGGAATGAAATAATCACATCTTCAAGGACAAGGCCTCCACTCCTGATCAGCTCTGGGACAGGATTCACAACAACCTCACAGAAACTATACCCTTATATGCATGGAGTTAGGAGGACCTACTCACCGTGGCAGCTGAATGTCACATATGGAACAACTGGCATATGAGTCTAAACACTCCCATGGAAATCACTCCTAGAAGCGTGGGTAGAACTCCTACTCTAGAAACTTGGTCTCCTCCCTCCAAAGGCTTCTTCAAATGAAATTTTTATCGGGCGTCCAAAGGCAAACTAGGTAATGCAGGTTTCAGAGGTATCATCAGGAATAGTCAGGGAGATCCCCTCAGAATCTACTATGGGAATATCGGATGGGACAGTAATAACTCGGCTGAATTGGAAGGAATGATACAGGGTATACAAATTGCCATAGAATTCCACTACTTCCCTTTGGAAATGGAGGGAGACTCGCAAATCATAACAATGGCTGCCACCATAATCCTTCAAGGCACGACTTCCTCAAAATTTTTCAACAGCTGGAGACTTTCCCACAAGCTTAAGGTATCATAACTGCTGCTTCACAATAAAAAATCCATCACTTTTGGTCACATGCGCAGGAAATCCAACTCTATTGCGAATCTTTTTGCAAACAAAGGGGTGGAAATAAACTGTGCTCTACATCACTCAACACTTATGCAGGTTGGGGAGGCTGCAATTAGACAAAATCGTCTCATTCTCATTTAGAAGGATCAGTAACCTCAGATGCAGGTGATAGTCTAGACACGAGTGACAATCAAATCTCACCCCACCTGGATAATGGAGATCTCCAACGTCGAGCTTCACCTGCTGCGGATCCAATTACCATTAGCCCCTTGCACGATCCCTGCAGAACCAGAAATGATGACGATGTAATATTCCCAAATGGGAAAAGTAGGAATTTAATGAAAAATGCTAGAACAAGAGTGTAAATCATAATTTAAAAGCAAGAGGCCAATATGGAGACCTTTCATATGTTATAACATCAGCAAAATATACATAAGAAATGGCCCATAAGATACATAACAAGAAAGTACAAGCCTCCAATGGACAAAATCACTCAATATGAGGTGTTACAATCATATATAAAAGCTGGAAGACCCTTACATCGTTATTTTATTAGCTCTAATACAAAAAATGATTATAAATCATATCTAGGCTGATATGTGCCTCAAAATATAGATCTATTGCGGATCTGAGCACTATACAACCTCCTTTGAAGAACCCCTTAAGGGTTTTTAGAAAAACACCATGTACAAGATGTAGATCTAAGCTTTAAGGCTGCAGATCTACTGGAAAATACATATATGGAAATTGTGGCTGATCTGATATGATCAATACAATAGCCTCCTCCAATAGATCCTCTAAGTGAAAGGCAAATCCCCTTCACTAGAAAATCAACTCTCCAAATGGTGTGCCAAACCACCGTGCAACTCCTCCTACAAAAATAATGCAGATCTGGAAGTAAACTGTGCTGTAGGGATAAATACCCAGTTGGCCTAATGCCAAGATCTGAAAATAAGCACAAAGCCCTTTAATACTGTCCTCCCAATGGAAAGGAATCCTCCTCCACTGAAAATAAGCAATGAAATGGCCTAGATCTAGATATCTAATCTACACTTGCTACAACCTGCAAAACAACCAAACCCTCAACAGGATCGTTGTTGTAAATGAAAGATGAAGCTTGGCCTTAAGCCTGATAGTGGACAATGCAGTACAAGACTCCTCCAAGAGATTCTCAATGGAAGAGGTGGGATTCCCGATCAGGAACACCCTGTGCTAAACAACACTCTATCTCAGCTAAACATCAAGAGAAAGATATATTTCTAAACAGACCATATATTCATAAATTCATATATCAACATACATAATGAATATGGTTTCCATCCTCTTCCTTAAATAAGATATGCACTTACAAACCCTAAGACCCATCCAAAAATAACACTACTTTCACACAAAGCATCTCCATCTAAAACTGCGCTGTCTTTCATTGATGACCACTCCTCCATGACAACATTGTTGATTTTCTCAAGGCTGACCCAGTCAAAGTGATCCAACCCCTTTCCACACCAAGGGTTCCTATTTAAGCTGCCAATATTTATCTCTTTCATAATTTTCATTGATTTATTCATTATTAAAGAGAATTATGGACCTCCTTTGTCCTCTTATTCTTTAAACAAAGCAGTAAAACAAAATTTAATATTCCAACTAGCTCATGGCTAATTTAGGAATATTACAATCCTCCCCTCCCAAGTGTTTCTTGTCCCCAAGAAACTGCAAGGACATAATTGAAAATGTGGGGAACCCTTATTCCCATATGGAGCTCCAATCTCCAAGCTATCATCCATACAAAATGAATCACCCTCCAGAGTGGTAATTCATAGAAAAAATCCTCACATCCACTCATGAGAGGTACCTCCCAAGTGCTCAAGTTACCCAAATGGCTCATCCCATAAGGAAAAAAGAGACCCAATGTAGTAATCATGGATGGCCCAATGCTTTCGCAGAAATATGAAACATAAGAACCATGGAGAATCTCTCTCCCAAAGGGCACATCCAATCCTTCCATCCTCCCTCCAATTATTCCCATAAAAAGAATCAGTACATCATCAATTTATGGGATCAAAACCAAGTACATAGGAACATAAATATGCAAGAATGGAGGTGGATCATAGTCCCATATGTGGAACCAGCTCAGTATGTCTCTTGACTGCATCAAATACTGATATGGTAAGTGGTTTCCCCACCACTTACATGCTGCCCAAGTCTTCTCACAATGGCTGAAAGTGTGAGATAGGTTTGGTGCTTTTGGAATGCACCCACAATGATACAATATATCCCTATGTCCTCCAAGGGAGTGGCCATGTTCAGAAATGTTTATGGCCCAAAGTTGGCTATGAATTTTATATGGAAGAATGCTCCTCCTTGGAGCTATGACTTACATATACATGGTAAAGGAATGAAAATAATAATCAAGTGAAACATCATGCCCATAAGCATGTTCCTTGCCAAAATTTTTGCTCATATAAATGGAGTGGTCCATAGATAAATATCCTCTCATTCCAAAAGAGGAAAGAGGTAGTTGTAATAACTCCTTCATTGAGTTATGTATCTCTCCCATCTTCACATGGTTCATGCATCTCTAAAAATGCTGATATAATTCCTCTTCAAAGCCTTCCCAAGTGTAGTACTCCATGATAGTGTTGAAAGCCTTCATAGAATAAGTATGGATGAAAAGGAATTCTTCATGTGCCCTTTGTAGAAACTTCTCCTTGACCTTGGAGGCTCTAGATAAGAATATCCTACCATGATAGTAGATGACTTCATCTTGTACTGAACAACCCTCCTCATGTAGCTAGTCATCAAGTATCATGCATGTGAAAAGATCCTTTGAATAATCCACCAACAACTGGGATTTCCAATATGGATCAATATTCCATAGTGACAATGCTGATAATATATCATAAATAATATCTATTATATGGCTACCCTTCTCCTTGACATCTCCCATGCCAAAGGTATATGTTGGAAGGTTGCTATCCTTCCCTTTCTCCTCCTCCCACAACGCAGAATATGAAATGAGAGTGGGTGATGAAGATGTTGGGAGAATGTCTCCCTCCTCCTTGAGTCTCTCCAAGCCTCTTAGCGCTGTATCATGGCCCCCGAGTGCTCCTTCATGAGCCAAATATATCAATGTTGCACCATGTTGAGAGAACTCTTTGCTCATTCCCCAATCATGGGGTCTCCCTGGTGGAATGCCTCCATGTAATGAAACATCAAGGCTTAGAGCAAGATGTATATGTGAATGGACTGATTTGTCCCTTCTTTCACTACATAATTCATCCTCTCGCTTCTGTGCATAAACCTCCTGAAAAGGATGGGTGTGCATGTTCCCAATCACTTGACGCTGGGCCTCCTCATCTTCTCCTACCTCCTGCAAGATCTCACAGTCTAATTTGTTTTCTTCAAATGTAGTCAATCCATGTACACCCAACATTTCCTTGGTGTCAAGAGTATTTATCACAAAGGAATGATCTATAATAGTGTGTGTCCCAAAGATTGCATTCAATGTTAGAACACACTTCCTCCATTGTTTTGTATCATTGCCTATCAACATAGACACATGCTGCTCATGATCTTCATATGTTAGGACTTCTTGCAAAGATGCAAGAGCTCCTCTAGTTGAAGCAATTGCTTCATCTCCATCTCCAAATAGAAGTAGATATCCTCCTGTTGTCACAACGCTGGAGGATCTTTCCAGCTCTTCCACCTCCTTCTCCTCATCAATGGAGAATACCTCATATTTAAGAGATCCTTTGACTTGATATCCTTTTGAAAAAGGAACCCTCATGTCTTCTTCTTGAGAAGAATGTTCTTGCTGAAGTGGGGCCTTTGCCCTTGGCAAAGCATGTTGTATATCTTTAACCCCCTCAACAATGTTATGAAATGGAGTTGGCTTCATGGATCATTCCAACTCATGCAAAGGTTTTGATTTCTTGGGTTTGGTTTTCTCTCCCAAGGAAGTTTCAAATTGTTTCAAATCAAATATTTTCACTAACCTCCTAGTGAACTTTGCATAAGTAGATATATTTACATTTCTCAAGGAGGAAGATTCAAATAACCACTAGGCATAAGACTTACCTTCAAGATGCAACACTGCTACTCTAATGGCTTCCTCTTCTGAAACTTGATGCAGCTGGAGATACGTGTCTATATCCTTTACCCAAGCCTTAGCTGTGCTCTTGGGTGACCCATCAAAAGTAGGTAGAAAGAATCTACCCAAAGTGTGCTGCATGCACCCTCTTCTTCTATTTTAGTTACTGGGTCTTCTATCTTCCTTGATTTTACAAAACCCTTGGAAGCTTAGATGCTCCTTGAATCTTCTAGACTGAGATTCATATACTTGGAGATAGTCACCAAGGGTCTCCTCCTTTGGTGTTTCTCCTTATGCTTCTTCACTTTCCAAGAATGTAGGCATGGTACAACGTTGTAGATCTGATGGTGTAGTTGAATTCTTACACCTATAATGTGGAAATCTGGAGCTTTCTTCATGTGCAAGCTCCTTTGGATAATTTCTACATCTCTCCATCCTCATTTCTATGATGTCTTTGTTAATGCCCTGAATAGTTTGGAAAAGAAGTCTTGAGAACTCCTTCCCTTTCATTCCTCTTGAAAAGGGGGTTTTACCCTTGTCTTATTTTTCATTTTTATAATCAAACTTCTAGTGTTTTATTCTTTGATACCTCTTCTCTCTATCAGTAAGAGGCTCTCCTTCTTCAGATGGCATATTGGCTTTTCAAGATGCACATGATGTGCCAAGATTATGCTCTGATACCACTGCAATATTTCCAAATGGGAAAAGCAAGAATATAATGCAAAATGCTAGAACAAGAGTGTAAATCATCATTTAAAAGCAAGAGGCCAATATGGAGACCTTTCATATGTTATAAAAACAACAATATATACATAAGAAATGGGCCATAAGATACATAACAAGAAATTACAAGCCTCCAATGGACAAAATCACTCAATATGAGGTGCTGCAATAATATATAAAAGATGGAAGACCCTTACAACGTTATTTTATTAGCTCTACTACAGAAAATTATTATACATCAGATCTAGGGCTGATATGTGCCTCAAAAGATAGATCTATTACAGATCTGAGCAGTATACAACCTCCTTTGAAGAACCCCTTAAGGGTTTTCAGCAAAACACCATGTACAAGATGTAGATCTAAGATTTAAGGCTGCAGATCTACTGCAAAATATAGATATGGAAAGTGTGGCTGATCTGATATGATCAATACAATAGCCTCCTCCAATAGATCCTCTAAGTGAAAGGTGGATCCCCTTCACTAGAAAATCAGCTCTCCAAATGGTGTGCCAAACCACCCTGCCACTCCTCCTATAGAAATAACACAGATTTGGAAGTACACTACGCTGTAGGGATGAATAACCAGTTGGCCTGATGCCAAGATATGAAAATAAGCACAAAGCCCTTCAATACTGTCCTCTCAATGGAAAGGAAGCCTCCTCCATTGAAAATAAGCAATGAAATGGCCTAGATATAGAGATCTAATCTCCACTTGCTGCAACCTACAAAACAACCAAACCCTCAACAGGATATGTGCTATAAATGAAAGATGAAGCTTGGCCTTAAGCCTGATAGTGGAAAATGTAGTAAAATACTCTTCCAAGAGCTTCTCAATGGAAGAGGTGGGATTCCCGATCAGGAACACCCTGTGCTAAACAACACTCTATCTCAGCTAAACAACAAGGGAAAGATATATGTCTAAACAGAGCATATATTCAGAAAATCTTATATCAACATACATAACAAATATGGCTACCATCCTCTTCCTTAAATAAGATATGAGCTTACAAACCCTAAGCCCCATCCAAAAATATCACTACTTTCACACAAAGCATCTCCATCTAAGACTTCACTGTCTTTCGTTGATGACCACTCCTCCATGACAACACTGTTGATTTGGGTTGACCCAGTCAAAGTGATCCAGCCCCTTTCCACACCAAGGGTACTTAATTAAGCTGCCAAGATTTATCTCTTTCATATTTGGCATTGATTTATTCATTATTAAAGAGAATTATGGACCTCCTTTGTCCTCTTATTCTTTAAACAAAGCAGTAAAACAAAACTTAATATTCCAACTAGCTCATGGCTAATTTAGGAATATTACAGATGAGAGGACGGGTACTACGTCACCTGGCCCTGAACATCACCTCACTTCTATCACCATTAATATCCATCATGATTAACTAGCATCGTAGCGACACCTCCTCCCCCGCACTTGTTCAAGTGCTCAGGCATAACATGTAGATCCGTGCGAAGGCCACTCATCACCATCCTCACAGATCTCATCCCGGCCCATTTATAACACCAAATTATCTACCCCTTTCCTCACTCAGCCTGTTATATATGCCTTTCGCTCCCCTCACTTTGATCTAGCTTTTCATCGACTTCAATCAACTGCGAAGCCGTTGTGCTAGCGTGGATTTGTGCAACTTCCTTTGGATTTCCACTCTCCATCCTAAGAACTTGGCCCCCAGATATTTCTGCCCCTTCAGCACCAGTGTGATTCCTATCTCCCTTCCTTGGCCGTGTTTTCTTTTGTTTCTCTTGACCTGCTCACCCCATCCCAGATGCGCAATGGCTCAGAGACTTCGCCAACATACTATCTGCGGAGATCAGAGAGGGGCTCTCCCAAGTCAATATCATTGCGCAGAAGATAATCGCCTCGAGTCGATTGATGGCTCCTCTTTAAGCACTTTTGTGAGCCAAAGACCTGATCCCGAGCAGCACGTAGAATCCTCCAGGAAACCTGTGTAGAGAGGTGGTTGTGGCTCGAGGAGGGCCACCTCCTCTCCTAGAACGCACTCTCTGCATCACATTCCTGTCTCTCTGACGACTCTGGAGAAAGATGATGAGGACATGAACATCTGGGTCATGGAATCCGATGGCATTTGGACGTGGATTCCATATGGAGTAGATCCATACTCCCCCATCATCTGCGCTCCTGCACGCATTCCCAAACACACTGTAGCCGATGTGGAAGCAGCTGCTGCATAGGTTCCACCCAACTTTGGGACTCCATAACTCTCAATAAAACCAAGCTATGACAATAAATATTCCAGAAATGCTACAGGAATTTTCCAGAAAAAATTCCTCCACCCCAGCCCTCAGGTAGCTTAGAGAAATCCCATCTCTCCCCTATAGCCAATGAGGAATTGAGAGGCAATTAATTCCTCACTTGGGAGTGATTTTCTTCAACGATATTTCCAACCAAGAAGTCATCTCCCTGCTCCCTTGCATCCTTTCTTGGCATTTCAATTTCTTTCCTCTCTATCACGCTGTTGCATTCTTCTCTTCTTTCTCCTGCATTTTTATTCCCCTACTAGTTGTTCAAATTTCCCCACTGCTGATCACATTGGTGTTGTCTCTAGTGATCACGCATGTCCTTCCTTTTTCATGTGCGTGTGTGCTCCTTTTCACACTCCTCCTTGCTTCCCCATTCATGCGATTTTTCTCATGAAGTCTCTCCCAAATTCCTACGTAGCTCTTGTGCATTTAAATTTTTTCCTTTTCCTATCCTGCGTAGTTCGTTAGCAAGAATAGGTTGTATCCCTTCCTTTTTAGTCCATATATTCACAACACTAGTCCCATTAAAACACCACACCAGTTCCATTAAGAACAAACCACCAAAATTTAATGGATGACCAAAAAATCCAGTTTTCCGATAACTAGTAAGCTAAAATTCCTGAGCGATTGACCTCCCTTATTCCCTTGGAATTTGTTTCCCTTACTTAGCCCATTTAAACTTTTTGAATTTCAAATACAAAACTATTTACATGGCACACATTAGCCAAATACAACCGAGCTGTCACATTAATTTTTTTTAACCATTAATGCATCACATGATTAACCATCATAGATAAAACACATAAACACAAATATTTTAAAGTGGAAGCCCACACCGAAAGATAACCTCTTGAAAGTTTTGTTATCATCTTCAATTTATTACATAAAATAGCAAGGACGTCAATCCTTTGTAAGCACCAACTTACATATTTTGTAGGCACCACACCTATATATCCCCCAACTGAGCACCAACTTAAAAATTGTAGACACCAACCTAAAAGAGACAATAATCCCCCATCTGAGCATTGGCAACTTTTGGTCTTCAAATCTTTAATGAGTAGTCATATAGCCATGCAATCCTTATATTTTCACTTTCAAACCTAAACACAACCACCTATCATGCACATACCTTGTCTTCATCTTCAAAATGTACTCAAATTATATAATGTAATAATATAACAATGTAACAATGTCTGGTACAACTCACCTTGCAACAATTTAGAGATTATTGTCTGTTGGCAGCTAGCACTCAACACTCAACTGTTACTGTAACACTTTCAAAACTATTATAATTTATGTATTTACAATTGCACAATACAACTTATGGGTGCAATTACAATCACTATTTACACTTAAGTCTAATATAAAATTTGTTAGAGCTCCTTTTCTATCCCTATCCAAACTTGCGGTCTCACATTTGTTGCTTCACTTCAAGATGTTGTTAGGTCTCACCCATGTATTATTCACCATCACTGCACTTGGGTTATCATATTTATGTCACACAATTTTTTCACTACTTCTTTATCAGTAAATGCATTTGCTATAGTTGTAGGTTCCATTGTTTGGGCTACTCATTTCCCTATTTGTCCACAACTAGGCCTAACTCTGCTACCCAAATCCACCTCACTATGCACTAAGTAAACACATGCGGTTCATGTTTTTCTATTTTAGTTTAAATTTTCCATCCAAAGAATAGTCTCATGGCCTGCACAAAACTGGGTTGCACCTACTGTTGAAAATGAAACAAGAAAATCTCAGTTTGACTTTTCCTTGGTCAAACTAGAGAGAATTCCAATTTCTATTTCAACAGAAATATTAGAGGTAGTTAACTGAGGTTACATGGAACTTGTCACTCAGTTAACTTAGTTAATTCGAGTTGGGGAAGCTTGATTTGAGTTCAATATGATTGATTTCTAATTTCTAGCGTACTATTTTAGTTAAGTTGAGTTATGGTCAGTTAAGATATTTATAATTGTTAGAGGAACTATTGGAAGGTCAAGTTGGGCAATGTGACTTAAGTCACACTCAGTGATCATCTAGTTAACTGATCAATTAGCATAAAATAATTTATGCATGCAAAGAACTCAAGTTAACTTGTTGAGATAGAGGTTTAAGGGAAGTGTACTATTAGTTGTAGACTATTCCAAGTTTTACAGGTGGTAAATGCAGTGATAGGATGAGCCTAGAAGGATGGCACAATTCTAATTGAGGAATTTCCTAATTAATAGAGGCCTAATTCCTCAAGGAACAATGCAAGGAAATATGAGCTTGGGGGGCTTAAATATTAGCTAAGTTTTGGCTATATTTATTCAGTCAGGCAGAGGGATAAACTATACACTTGCAGGTTTTTCTCAGGCTCAAGAAACATATGTATTTAATATATATTCTTTGATTAACGCAATACATATAGGAAGGGGGTTTGAGCAGTTGCTTCCACCATAGATACATATATGTGTATGTACGATAAATATTTGTGCATGTTTATGGTTTGTGTTCCTAATCGTGAATTAACTTCCGCAATTGAGTAGAGTAGATTTGAGTATTGTGTTTTAGTAAATTACATGAGAAGTTTCATATCTACTCATAATTTTTACATGGTATCAGAGAAGGATTCACTGTAGAGAAGAGATCTCAAAGTTGTTATTATAGGAGGATCAAATTTGCAAGATAAATTATTTAGAGCTAGAAATATGGCTTTCTATGGAAAAAGACTCAAGTATTCCCATGAGGGAAGCTCGAATAATGTTGCTTGGAAGGACCAAATGGAGGTAGTGTTAGAAGATAATGGGTTAAAGGAATTTGTTGATACTGATATCCATAGACTTGAAACAAATGATACTCATAATCTAGCAGAATGGAAGAAGTGTGTAGCCAAGGCAAGGAGAATCATATTAGAGGGAGTAAAAGACCATATTTTCTTGAATATGCACGAGAAAGTGACTCCATATGCAATGTGGCAAGAATTGACAAATTGTTTCTAGAATAATAGTGACCACAGGAAGATGGCACTTAAGGACAAGCTTCGAAATATCCAGATGCAAAAGAATGAAACTATACCATAGTAATTGAGTAGGTTCACACAATGTCGTGATGAAATTGGTAGTGTTGGTGTTATTTTTGTAGAGTATGATCTGGTAATCCTAGCCCTTCTAGGACTTCCCAATAGATGGCACAACTATCAAGATTCAGTGAATGGGAGGGATAAGATACCAAATTTGGAATGTCTATGGTACGATTGGGTACATGAGGAGATAAGGTGAAATAATAGAGATGAGACTTCATCAAATTGTGAGGATGAAGAAAAGTGTGCCTTGGATGGAAAGGAAAAGAAGGGGAAATAGAAGAAATCCAAATCCAAAAGAGATGGTAGTCAAGGGGGAAAAAATAAAGACTTGTCAAAAATCAAGTGCTTTCACTATCATGAACTCGAGCACTATGCAACGAAGTGTCCACACAAGAAGGCAAGCAAGAATACCTCAGGAGGAGCGGTAGGTTAAGCCTTGGATTTAGAGTTCAAGTTTGACTTCACTCTCATCACATGCATGGAAGACAAAGTGATGGAGGGTGCATGGTATTTGGATAGTGGTGCCTCGTTCCACATGACGAGGAACAAATATTTTTTTAGTGACTTGGAGGAGAAATATATCTAGATTCACATTGATATGGGAGATGATGGAAGGCACAACACGATCAATGTTGGTACAGGCACCTTTCAGAGGGAGTCAGGCTCCCCTTTCAGGCTCAAGGATGTGATGTTTTTATTGGGTCTAAAGAAGAGTATAATCTCCATTTTGGTGTTGGAAGACCATGGTTTCAATGTGATATTGAAAAAATGGAAAAAATTCCTCAGAAACATAGCCATAGGAAAAGTGAATCAGATTGAGGTTCGTGTGAAGAACCTGTATAGGTTGGATGTAAAAAATTGTGCTGCATTCAACACAAAGGCGGAGAAACTGCAGAGCTACGATGTCGGTGAACTATGGCATAGAAGACTTGGCCATTTACATCATGGTGTTTCGAATATTATTTAGTAAATTATCATGGGCGTCCCCAAAGGAGCATTAGATCAACATGGTACATGAAAAGGGTATATCTTGGGGAAGTACACAAAATCCACTTTCCATGATCGAGACAAAAAGGCACATGCAGTCCTTAAAAGGATCGACTATGATTTTTGTGGATCCTTCTCGACTACAAAGCACAAGTATTATGTTATCTTTGTAGATTATTTCTCATGGAAATGCAAAATATTCTTCATGCAAAATAAAGATCAAACATTCTCCAAGTTTTTTGAATTCAAAGCACTTGTTGAGAAAGAATATGGCAAGAAGAAGAAGGATCTTGGGAGCGATAATGGAGGTGAGTATGTGTCGAATGAGTTTAAACTTTTCTGTGCAAAGGAAGGAATTTGATGGGAGTTTACAACACCCCACAACTCACAGCAGAATGGGGTGGCTAAGAGGAAGAACAAATCATGACAAAAGATTACAACTACACTTGTGGTCTAAAGCATGCAACAAAGCAGTCTATTTGTAGAACAAGAGTCCTCATCAAATTCTTGGCATGAGTACACCATGAGAAGATTTTACGGGGAAGAAGCCGTATGTGTCACACTTCAAAATTTTTGGAGCATCAGTTTACTACCATGTCTCCAAAGAATCAAGGAAGAAGCTAGAGTCGATAATAGAGTTGAGGATATTATTGGGGTACACAGAAACATGTCACAACTACCATTTGTACTTGTCATCCATCAGAATGAAAATTGTGTGAAGGGATGTGAAGTTTTACGAGGAGAAGGCAATGATACGTTGGTCTCCCGTATTTTGACAGTTTGGAAAATCAAAATACAAGGCAACATCAAAACCAATCTTTAGAGTTCCAGGATCTAGTCCTCCTGTTCTCAGAGAGGGATCTCTCAAATATTTGTTTGCAAAGGTTTATCTTGTGTGCTTTGAGTATGGATTTTAGACTAGTTATTAAGTGCAGATGTTTGTTTGGTTGGGTTGAGTTGATACAGCAGAATATGAAATGTCTAAGAAATATAGACAGAAAGAGGAAATATCTGGTTCATTGGGTAATGGAGTCAAAATAAGGTCATGACAAACTCTTCAAGGGATATGGGATATCAAAGGGCAAATCTAACTTGACCGCAAGATCCTTTTGTTTTTGGAATGAAGTGAACATTAATAATTTGGAAAGAGAAGTTTAATTCTCAACAAAGGGAACTTGAAGAACATAACTTAACAATAAAGAGATATTTGATAGACAGGGCTAACCATAAATTCTACAAACATTCTTTAAGCAAATAATGACTCCAATACAACTTTTAAAATGAAATTTAAGATTCGGGGAACACCCTATTTCCTCAAAGATATTATTCTAAGGGAATTTAGAAAACATAACAAATTCACTGATAATTGCATTCATAGAAGAGAGAACACCTAAATAAAATCTATGCTTACAACTATAAAGAACTTTAAAACAACTGTTCAAGCAGTGGCAAAGGGAAAGATCAAAACCGACCTCTTTGATTAACTTAAGACAATGGTACTTCAAAGGGAGACTTCAATAACGGCTTTCAAGTGATAGAAGACAAGCAGGGAGAACCATAAATCATGCTGAAACCAACTATTTGAGCTATTAAGGAAATAAATGAGCATGAAGACTAAAGAGAAGGTTTAAAGCCTCTAAAATACTTCAGCAGAAGAAAACATAAAACAGTGAAGGGTGAACAGGTCTAAGGTGCTTCCAGGAGTCATTTCTTAGCCTAAAACTTTCAGCCTACTATAGTAAGAAATTATGAAACATAATGAAAACTGGAGAAAACATTAAACAGTTAGAATACTTCACCGACAACCAAGCTTATGAATCCAACGATAGAGCCTTCTCAGGAACGGGCATGCAACAACATCATCAAGATATCCAAGACTTCAATTTGTTTTCAATTTCAACAGACTTGTATATTTATTTCAAAGAGTTTCAATGTTACAACTTGTGATCAAACAACAACCAACAACCAACAATTTCTCATCTTCTACTGAGGTATTTATAGAAGAATGAGGAGGTGAAACCTAACAAAAGATCTCTCGAAGCAATTAATACAGATTCAAGACTTCTTGGCCTTTTGAGGGGCTCGATGAAGAAGTTTACAAGTGTTTCTCTGTATTAACTGTTTTACATTTATGAATTAAGCTCGGTGGGAGCTTTATTTGACTTTGAGGCTTTGTGTAATGTTTGGAGTAACTCTGCAAATATTTCGGCATTGATTTCCTCGCAGAAGTAACTCCCTGGCTGCGCTGGAGGCAAATATCTGATTTTCTTCAATAACTTCGGCCTCTGTTTTGAAAAGTTTGAGGCAACAGGTGGCTCGGTGGTAGATGGGGAATCAATTTGCCTCAAGATGTGGCGGTGGAGGCTTTCTGTCTGAAAAAACACTTTATGCTTTCTCTGAACTGTGTTTTGAGTCAGGGATTAGGCTTTTGATAACTGTCTTAGCCGTAATCCCCGCTAATCTGTCTTCAATCCTTTGTGCTGGCACATTTCTGGTCCTCTGCAACTGATACTCTTTCTCTGTGCTTCATTTGATGTTTTTAGGTTGCGCAGGGGCGTACAACATCGAAGGCTCATGAAACCTTGGTGAAAACATGACTTTATACCCTGTGAATTATTTCCATGGTGCATTCGAGGGCCGGAGGATCGTCATCCTCGGCTTACGAAATTTCTTCATTTAAGGGGAAAAACACTAAACCCTGCAAAAAACAAACAAATTTTATGAAATCCTGCGTTTATAGGTCAATCTGCATCGGAGGGTGTGCGGAAAAAGCAGGGCTGTTAGATGGCATCATCCAATGGTCGGGATTTAATCTTAGAATGGTCGAAAGACATGGTGGAAGGATGATTAAATCTGAGCCGTCGATCGCACAAGATCGACGGTGAAAATGGGTGTATCGCTGTACAATGGCTTGGCTATCGCACGGGTACTTTGGCTAAAGTTCGGGCATGTTAGGCGAGCGATCACCGTTGGATGGGGGTCTGCAGATCGGACGGCTGTCGTTAATTTTGCTGGGCGTCCATGGTCCGGACTATAACACGTGGGGGACTACGGTTACGCGGCGGTTTCCAAATAGTACAGAGGATGCGTGGCGGTAGGCGTATGGGTTCGTTGGGCAACAGGGAAAAACCACCACCTGCCCAAAGGCGATGCGGGAGAAACCGGGGTGGTTATGTGAAAACAACGGAAAAAGCAGTGAAAAGATGTATAAACGGCTCATGCGGGAGGATGCGCTGAGGACCGTTGGATCGTGGAGCGGGGGCGCAGATCAACGGCGGAGATGCGGCGGATGGAAGAAATGGGCGAAAAACTTTATAAACAACGAAAAATAACATTTTTCAACTTTACAAAGGGAAAAGGCGTATTTTATATGAACGGCGGGAGTACCATACGGTGGGCCCGGCGGGATTGATCGCAATTGTGGAAAGTGCGATGGGCGGATTATGTGACGGGAGAAAATGCGATGGAGTGAAATATGCGATTTGCGATATGCGATCGGGTGGAACGATCGCATCACAAGTTTTAGCGATGAGTTAATTTACCAACCCATGGAAAATGCGACATTGCGATTTGCGATGAGCGGTGGGTTGATCGCATCACAAATATTTGCGATGGATCAACGGATACATAACAACAAATATGCGATTGATCGCATCGCAAATTCTTGCGATGAGCATTTTAAATAAAACCATAATTTGCGATCTGCGATGCGATAAGTGCCTCTAGAGTTAGCGCTGGGTCTTAGGGTGTGGGCGTATGGAAGAAAAAGGGGTTAAAGACTTAGCCTAAGGGCTTAAGTCCAATACTTATGAAAAATACGTTTTTAAATGATTTTCAAAGGAAATGGAGGGTTTCGGTAAGGTTAAAGAGTGGGTCTTTAAACTTAATAAAGTGGATTTTCATGAATGGAAGAAGGGAACTCATGAAAAATAGAGGAATTCATGGAGAAAAAGGGTAAACAAATGAAGGTTAGTTCTGAAGTGGGGGAGGGAAAATATGGCCTTTGCAGAAGTGATCTGGCTTGGAAATCAGCAGGATTTCTGAGTCTTTTGAAATGTAAACAGCAGTGTAGGATCTGGACAGAGGGAAAAAGGCAGGAGGCCTTAAAGAGAATTCAAGAGCCAACAACTTTTAGTGATAAAAATTTTTCCTTGGAGGCTCCAACAAGTTTTAGCCACCTTTTGGTATAACAAAATATTATAGGTGGCTAACACTTGGTACACGAGGATCGAAAACTATCTCACCGGGTTGGGCTTCACCAAAATTGAAGAAGATGCAAACCTTTATCATATTGTGGTTAAATGTAAATTCTTGATTATTTTTTATATGTCGATGATTTAATTTTAACTGGTGAAGAGAAGTTGATAGGATATTTTAAGGAGAACCTTGAAAGATAATTTGAAATGAAGGACATGAGATGCATGCACTATTTCATCGATTTGGACGTATGGAAAGGAGATGGGAAACTATTTGTCTCTCGAGGAAAGTATGCTAATGAGATACTAAAGAAGTTCTACATGGAGAGTAGCAAACCCATGGACACTCCTCTAGCAGCCAATTGGAGGAAATAGGATGCCACTTCAGGCGAGGAAGTGGAAGCTACCATTTATCCACAACTTGTGGGTTCACTAATGTATCCTGTGAGCACATGACCAAATATGTGCTATGAATTAAACCAACTTATTCAAGCTATGGTTATGCCAAACAAACTATATTGGAATGAAACTAAGCATGTTATTCGATCCCTCAAAAGCACCACGAAATTTGGACTATGGTACAAATGGATAGAGGGAGTGAAGCTTAAAGGCTTCAAAAATGAAAATTGGGTAGGAAGTGCATTAGATAATAATAGTACATCAGGAGGAATTTTTAGTGTTGGGTCCGCAGTAGTTTTCTAGTACAACAAGAAGCAAATATCATCGGAACTCAGCTCAATAGAAGCAGAATACATGGTTTCCAGCCAAGAAACATGTGAGGTGATTTGAATGAGAAAGATTATTGTTGGGTTATTTGGTCAGATGATGGATCCTACTGTGATTTATCGTGATACTCAAAGTTGTATCAAACTCTTTTAAAATCCTATATTTCATGATTGATCCAAGCATATAGATATCCAATATCACCATGTTAGGTCCCTGTAACTTTTCAGATTGGCAAGACCAAATTGAACAAGGATAACATCAAACCAACTTTGGAGCCCTAAGACCTAGCCTTCCTGGACTCAGAGAGAGATCTCTCTATATTTGTATAAAATATGTAAAATTGATTGATTTTAGGGTTAGTTATAATGATAGGGTTTGTTTGTTTGTTTGGTTGGTTGGGTAGGTTGTCAAGTAGAACAGATAGAGTAAGAGAAATTTAAACCATTGGGCTATGGGGTCTGAGAAAGGCTTGAAAAGGATAACAAAGAATCAAAGGTGTTTCATAGGGAAAGTTAACAAAGCCAAATGGATCTAAGCAACTTATGTGAGTGAAATGAACATTAAGTTCTGAACATAGTAGGTTTAAAGGGAAATTAAGAATCCCTTAACAAATACTTTAACAAGAAGGGCCTTTAAGGTCACTATGCATAAAGAAATAACAAAAGATAGGGATGTTGAGATTCAACAAGATGATGAGCTTAGTGAAAAGAGTCGCCTTCACTAAGTGGGCCCGCAGGCTATTTTTGGCGCAAACTCTATTTTTAGACTGTCTATTTTTTTGGACATGTCGATCATATTCTATGAGTTGCAGGATGCTATTTGTGGATGGTTGGTCAAGTTGGAAAAATAGAAGGACTTATATTTTTATACATATTGGGCGGAATCTATATTTAGATTGGCAGTCTAAAAATAGATATCTCGAATATTATTAGCTCTTAATAATATTTGGATTCTAAACATTATCTTATTCTCTTGGAGCACTTCAGTTAAGTGCACAGATGTGGCACAATAGCTGACAGAAGGAATTAAGCTATTCCTAAGGGTTTACTGGAGCTAATGCATGAGGACTTCAGTTAGAACTCATGTGACAGAGTTTGGTGGAGTTATAGAAGTAGTTGGTGGAATTGTATTTAGTTTAACTCAGCTAGAATCAATTGAGCTAGTTGTATCTAGTCTAACTGATTGATACACTAGTGAGAGTGGTGTGAATTATTTATTTAATTAATTCACTAAATAATAACTCATTAATCAATTGAAGAATACATTAGTTAACTATAGTGCATGGCAGTTTCAGTGGAGACCAGTGGAGAGGTAGGTGAAAGAGCAAGTGTGACTATCAATTGTGAATATAGTGATGCATTGATTGCATCCAACACTCAGTGGAGATGCCAATGAGGATTGCGTAGTGAAATATTGGTGAATTCGAGTTCATTTAGAGCCATTATTTAGCAGGGATTGTGATGAGAAGGCGGTAGCGGTGGCAAAGATCGGTGCATGAGATTGGAAGATCGGAACTGATTGGTGTGTGGCGGTGTATTATGCGAGAGCTTGATATGATCGGCTTTGTATGATTGTTACATGATCTCATAGTATATTATACGATAGTTGGGGTTTTAACCCGGGCTTTCTGTTCGTATCTGTGTTCATATGTGTGAATTTTTATTGTTTCATGTGTGCATTGTTATCTTGATTTTATTTCCGCAAATGATCAATGGTGGAATAGATTCTGTATTTTGCATGAAGTTAAAATAGTGTGAGATCAGGAGAATATTGGATATATAACACATAAGTTATATAATTTCTACATGGTATCAGAGCAGTATTGATCATAGAATATTGCAATTATTGAAGCAGTTGAGTTTTGTGCTGGTGGAATTCGAATTTGTTGCAGTGTTTTCTTGGTGTCGAAGTTGAGCATTCATTGAAATTTCTTTCAACGGATTGTGATTGGAGTATGACCTTGATGGTAGCTTGAATTATATTGCATGGAAGGAGAGGATGGAGGCAGTGTTGGATGATAATGGGTTGAAATAGTTCATAGATACTGATATTCCAAAGCCTGGTTCTAGCGATGCAGCCGCACTTGACGCATGGAAAAAGAAGGTAGCGAAGTGTCGAAGAATTCTGTTGGAAGGTGTGAAGGATCACATAGTGTCCAACCTTCATGGTAAAGCTACTCCATTCTTAATGTGGAAAGCTTTGACAGACTTGTTCCAAAGCAGACGTGACCAGAGGAAGTTGGTGCTTAAAGACAAGCTCAGAAAAATAAAAATGGAGAAAGGCGACAATATACCAAAATACCTCACGAAGTTTGTACACTGCAAGGATGAGCTGGGAAGTGTGGGGGTTACTGTAGATGAAGAAGACTTGGTAAGCTTGGCTCTCCTTGGGCTTCCGAAGAGTTGTCATAGCTACGAGGACTCTGTTAATGGTCAGGAGAAACTACCGGGATGGGAGCGACTTTGGTCGGATCTTGTGCAGGAGGAGATAAGGCAAGGTACTAGGGATGGATCTTCATCGAAGAATGAAGATGAAGAAAATTCCGCTTTGGCTGCCAAAGCAAGGAAAGGGAAGGGAAAGAAAATTCCTTCTCAATCCGGTGCGAAAGGCAAGAAGTAGGACTTGTCCAAGGTGAAGTGATTTCACTATCACCAGCACAGACATTATGCCACTAATTGTCCACAGAAGAAGAAAAAAAAGCAGGCTGTTGGATCTACAGCTGGAGAGGCCTTAGCCTCACAGTTTGGGCTGGATTTTTCGCTGATCGCTTGCTTGGTTTCAAGTGTGATGGGATCAGTGTGGTTTCTTGACAGTGGTGAGTCTTTCCATATGACCAGAGACAAAGATTTATTTAGTGATGTGGATGAAAAGGATCTTGGAGTGCACATCGAGATGGGCGATGATGGTAGATATAGTGCGACTAGTATCGGGACCATTTCCTTTGAGAGGGAGTCTGGTAAACCTTTCATATTGAAGGATGTCATGCATGTTCCAGGATTGAAGAAGAATATGATCTCTATGGCGATGTTGGAAGACAAGGGCTATGATGTTGTTTTTAGCGAGGGAAAAGCCTTCCTGTGTAGTAAAACAATGGGTCAAACCAGGAGGATAGGGATTCGAGTTAAGAATCTTTATCAATTGCAGGTAGATGGCTGCACAACAATGGAAGGCAACGCAGAAAGAGTGGTTAGCCAGGATGAGGGCGAATTGTGGCACAGGAGATTGGGCCATCTTCACCATGGCACTTTGAAAATTTTTGCGGCAATTCTCTGGGGCACAGGCCCACACTTGCGCAGTCAGATCAGTGCAAGGGATGTACTTTGGGAAAATTTATGAAGACCACTTTTCATGAGAAGGATAGTCATGCCACGACGATCCTTGAGAGAATTCACACAGACGTGTGTGGACCTTTCTCAATAGCTTCAATAGCAAAGCACATGTATTATGTGATATTTGTTGATGGCTTTTCTCGTAAGTGCTGGATCTTCATCATGCAGAACAAGAGCGAGACATACTCAAAGTTATGTGAGTTCAAGGCATTGGTTGAAAAAGAGTCGGGGAAACAGGTGAAAGATATAAGGAGTGATAATGGTGGTGAATACATCTCTGGAAAATTCAAAGAATTATGCAGCGCAGAAGGAATTTGAAGAGAACTCATAGCGCCTCATAACCCACAACAGAATGGGGTCGTGGAGAGAAAGAACAGAACGATCGTGGGTGCTGCACAGGTGATGCTGCATGATCAGGGCCTTCCCATACACTTGTGGGCTGAAGCAAGCAACACTGCGGTTATGTGCAAAACCGTTGTCCTCATAGAGTACTTGGCATGAGTACACCCGAAGAGGCGTTTTCTGGTAAGAAGCCTGATATTTCTCATTTGAAGATTTTTGTCTCACCTGTTTACATTCATGTGATGAAGGATGCTAGGAAGAAGCTGGAGCCGACTGCAGAGGTTGGGATATTTGTGGGGTACATAGAAACACCCCACAATTATCGTGTGTATTTTCTAGACAGTTGGATGACTGTTGTGCGACGGGATATCAAATTTCATGAGGAGAAAGCCATGAAGTTTTCGCTTGAGAGGGAGCTACACTTGCATGCAGATGAGGAGCTACTTGTTCCTAAAGATGAGCCTTTGGATGTGGATCAACCACAAGAGGAGGTTCATGGAGTGGAAGAAACCACTCATGCAACGCCAAACATTAGAGGGCGGAAGCGCACTACAGAAGCTGAGCGATTGAATCTTGATGCAGCGCAAAATAGCAGAACACCTACATCCCACGGTGCGGACAAAGAGATAGTCACAACCGATTCTCTTTGGATACATAACAAGTGAGCAAGTGTATCATGACAGAGCCATCCTCTTTTGAGGAAGTTGTGGAGGATCCCGCATGGGTAGATGCCATGGTGGAAGAGTATGATTCGATTGTCAGAAACAGTGCATGGGAGATTGTCCCAAGGCTGGAAGGGAAATCAGTGGTAGGTTCAAGATGGATCTACAAAGTGAATCAAGCTGGTGACGGGAGTGTCATGAAGTACAAGGCAAGATTTGTTGCCCGGGGCTTCTCACAGATCGAGGGGATTGACTATGAATAAACCTTTGCACCTGTCACAAGGTATTCTTCCATACAAACCATCCTTGCTCTCTCAGTGCAGATGGGTTGGCACATTCATCAGATGGATGTGAAGACTGCATTCCTCAATGGAGTCATTGAGGAGGAGGTGTACATTGAGTAGCCTGAAGGATTCAAAATCTTCAGCAACGAGTCACATGTGTGCAGGCTCAAAAGAGCATTGTATGGGCTGAAACAAGCACCTCGTGCTTGGTACACATGGATAGACAGTTATTTCACCAGACTTGGTTTCACCAAGAGTGAGGTGGATCTGAACCTATACTAGATTTTGGTGTAGGGTAAGTTTTTGATCATTGTATTGTATGTAGATGATTTGATACTAACAAGTGATGAACTATTGATACACTCATGCAAGGCAGATCTTGCAAAGGAGTTTGAGATGAAGGACTTGGGCCTCCTTCATTATTTCCTGGGATTGGAAATTTGGCAGCGGAAGGGTGGACTGTTTGTGTCTCAAGGCAAGTATTCCCAGGAGATACTGGAGAAGTTTCACATGCAAGGCTGCGAGCCTATCGACACTCCTCTTCCTGGTGGTTGGAGGAAAGAGGATGCTACATCGGCAGAGGTAGTGGATGCCACTTTTTATCGACAGTTGGTTGGTTCACTCATGTATCTAGTCAATACACGACCAGACATATGCTATGCTGTGAACTAGCTTTCACAAGCTATGGTTAAGCCTACCAAGCTCTTTTGGAAGGCAGGAAAGCATGTCCTGAGATATCTCAGGGGCACATCGGGATATGGATTGTGGTACAGATAGTTGGATGAGTTGAAGATGCATGGCTTCATGGATGCAGATTAGGCAGGAAGCCCAACGGACAGAAAGAGCACATCTGGAGGGATATTTAGTATCGGGTATACAGCGGTTTCTTGCATCCAACACTCAGTGGAGATGCCAATGAGGATTGCGCAGTGATGCATTGATTGCATCCAACACTCAGTGGAGATGCCAATGAGGATTGCGCAGTGAAATCTTGGTGAATTTGAGTTCATTCAGAGCCATTCTTCAGCAGGAATTATGCAGTAGATCTAGGCTAGCAGGTGGCAAAGATCGGTGCATGGATTTGCAAGATCGGGCCTGATTAGTGTGTAGCGATTGTATTGTACCGAGACCTTGATATGATCAGCTTTGTATGAGGATTTTTACATGATATCTATGACACATATTATATATAGATAGTTGGGGTTTTCAGCTTCAGGCTTTCCTGTTAAACAACTGTGTTCATATGGGCAAATTTTTATTGTTTCATGTGTGCATTTCTATCTTGATTTTATTTCCGCAAATGATCAATGGTGGAATAGATATTGTATTTTGCATGAAGTTAAAATAGTGTGAGATTAGGAGAATCTTGGATATATAACACATAATTTATATAATTTCTACAAGGGCATACCATAAAATTCTTTGATCAAATTTCACCAAGTAAGCCCTAAGACAACAATCCAGCAAACCCTAGAGAGCAAGGAACTTGTAAATTCTCTAGTGATTTCACCTTCAGGCAAAGAAAACATTCAAGATAACATATAGTAGTGATCAAAGATCAGGGAACTCCTAAATTCCTTAATAAAACTACAAAATACCTTCAAAGTGACTATTCAATATGGAAAAAAGGACAGGGCTAACCATAAACGTCTTTGGAAATGGCTCCATTAAACCATTCTTACGAAAAACAAGCTAAGTGGAACTAGAGAGAAATTAAGAATTCTCTAATTTGACCATGTAGAGGAAAACATTAGAGCAATAGAAGCAAACAGAATTAAGGTGTTTCTAACAGCATATCTTAAGCTAAAATTTATATTCTATTGCAAGAGAAAGATGCATAATATGGAAACATAAGAAGACAAGTGTAAAAATAGAAAAAACATCACCATTAAACATGTTCATGAATCCTAAAAATGTGCTTGTCTCATTGATATTCAGTCCAAAACCTTCACAATGCTCCAAAGCCAAAAACTCCTTACAACTCAAAGTCTATGAAGTTTTATCTCAACAATCAACCAACATGAAAAATGAGGACTCCATGCAGTATTTAACTTGAAAAGGAGGATCAAAACCCTAGCTAGGGTTTCAAAATGTCATTAATTACACATAAATGTCATTTTGTCCTATGAGACCATGCAAGGCCCAAGGCACAAATATCCTAACTTAATAAAGGCTAAAATAAATTCTAACATAACTTCAAAACTAATTTTAGAGATATTTGTCTATAAAGCCATAAAAATATCTTTTTAATTAACTACTTGTGTGTTTTGCTGAATTTCAGGCAAGGGCGTAGCGCCAAGGTTCAAGGGTGCAACGCCGGGCCAAGGGCGCATCGCCAAAATTGGGAAAATCGCTCTTTTTACAGCTGAGATCTAGAGGCCTTCTACGTGTCCAAATGAGCTCCATGATAGATCATTGGAAAGCCTGTCCTGTCTAGTTTCCAAAATTTCCTTTAGTTTTCTGATTGGCATCCATTTTCTTAGTAAAAAAACACTTTTTCCAAGACTTCTCAGGGTGCAACGCCAATGCTAAAAGGAGGGCAGAAAGGTGATTTTTTGCTTGTTTTTGGCCCTTTTGAGCGACCAGTTATGCTCCAAGTGACTTGAAACTTTGTGAGGGTGATGCCCTTGGCCTAAGGATCATGAAAATGTAAAATTTTCCTCCATTGGGTGCCCCAAAAAATATCGCAGCGCCAGTGGTGCTGCACGCTTGGCCCTTCTTTCTGCAAACAAAACAGTCAAAATTTCAAAAACTCAAAAAGATGCCAAAATTGGGAGTTGTCTTGCGGATCATGTTTGGGATGCTTGTAGGGATGCATCAACAACAATTCCAAGCATTTCTTTGTCTTTTGCCTCTTTTAGAGCTTGAATATTTGCAGGGGCTCTTTTGAGCTTGGCCCTTGCAATCTTGTTTCTTATGGCATAATGCCTTGCCATCTTCTTTTGCATGTAAAGGTCTCTCTTGGTCTTCTCCAGCTGATTTTCTAAGAGCATATTTTCCCTCTCTAGCCAAGATTCCCTATCATAATCTATTTCCATGGCAAGAAACTCACTTAGAGTGAGCTGCTCTACCAATGATGTCTCTTGCTCTCTTTCTTTGGCTAAGGCTTTCTTCAAACCAATTGTCCTTGGCCTCCTCCTAGGAAGTTGTTCTTCCTCTTCTTTAATGTCATCATGAGTGTCCAAGACCTCATCTAGTTTTGCCTTGGCTTTTCCAGCCTCTTTTCGGGCTCTGATTGCCCTGATCTCACAGATGGCCTTTTCTATCTCCAGTTGCTTGTTTTCAACCTCAAAGAAATGGATCACATTCTTAGCCCTACCAAGATTGGCTTGTAGATCCCTAATCTAGGCATCCTTTCTCTTAAGAAACATGTTTGTGATCCTCTCCTCATTCTCATCATCACCGTCAAGGTGAATTAGCTGAAACTCTTGTTCAGTTTCATGCTTGTCTTCCTCTTCTTCATCAGTGACCTTTTCCTTACCTTTGTCAAGCTTTTTGGTTGATGTAGAAGGCATGACCCCTTGTCTCTTAAGGGCAGAAAACACATTCCTATTTCCCCTCTGGTAGGTCAAAAGAAAAGGCTCAATGTTACTTATATCAGTGCGATCTATCTCACTGCCATCATCACTGCCTTCTACCTCATTTCTCTTTTCCTCACTTCTCTTTGCCTCACTTACTTCTTCACTATTTGATGCACTAGTACCATGAGATGATGGTGAGGGATTGTGAAAAGGTGATGAAGGAGGATCATCATGATGTGAATGAATGTGAGTGGATGGTGATGCATGAGTAGTGGGGTGTGGTGGTGAAGGAGGAATGGGAGGATGAGAATATGAAGGGACATATTGCTGCTGATGGCCTTGTGGAGTGGTGAAAACCTCATGGGAAATGAAGGTCTCCCATGGAATAAATTTCTGCTACAGTTGGTGCATAACAAGAATTTTGATAAGAGAGTGATGAAAGAGGATTTGCATCTGCTGAGGATAGTCTCTCTTTTGTACAATATAGGACATTTTATCAATGCTTATGTAGAGCTAATAGGGTATGTGTAGCATCCTCACTCTAGTAAAGTGCATAGGCAACTTGATGTGGTAGGAGTAAAGACGGGAGAACCTTTCCTCACATGTAAAATACTTCATGATAATTCTCATCATAGGTGCATATATATCAAGTTGGTGAGAGAAAGGAAAGATGGATTTACTGTGGTCTTTGTACCTAGGCTTTAGGTAGGGTTCAAAGTAACTCATGTCACGATTGGCCTGCTTGAACCATTTCTCCCCGACATTAGGTATGCCTGTGGCATTGGCAATAACATCTATAGATAGCTCAAAAGTATCCCCTGAAAGGTTAACTTTTTTGTTATGTAAGTTAATGATAAATAGCCTAGTTAGCTTAGGGTGGTTTTGCACCTGTTGCACCTTTTCACAAAATCCATAGCAACCTATATGTTTGATACATGAAATAGTAAGGGGAGATGCCATTAGCTCCCTTGTGTTGAGGGGTTCAAATCTATTGATCTTTCCACCTTTGTGCTCATTCCTCCTTGGAATTTGAGCCTCTCCACCACTGCCACTATCCTCTCCCTCTGTTGACATGTTTAAAACTCTGTTTTGAAACACTCTTAGGCTAATGTCAAATTGAGATGAAGGAGGGAAATGGAATGTCAATATTTTTGCAAGTGAAGGGACTGAGTGTTATGAACGAAATGGACTTAGGGGAAACTTAGATGAATTAAAACCTTCACAGCACCGTAATTCACCCTTGTCTTGATTGATACTCTTTATAGGAAGATGAAGCAAGCATATAGACAGTGATTTCAAGCTTTGTAGCCTAGGGTTTCTTCTTAGGGTTTCAACTTATTTCAATTACAAATCATAAAATAGCTTGAAAATGTGGTTAGGGAATCCACTTACCATTTATCAGTGCCTTGGAGGACATTGGAGGATGCTTGAAAGATATTTGGAGTGAATTGAGTGTTTAAATTTCTTAGAAAGCCTTCCTACCCAAGCATGCAATGCCAAGGCCAAGAGCGCAGTGTCGAGGTTGAGCGCACAACACCTTTGCAAAATTTTCTAGGTCATGTCGGGTAAGTGTGCATCGCCTTCTGTAGTGCACAATTCTCACTTCCAGGCATGCAATGCTAGTGTAATTTATATGAAGAAAAATTTCCAAGGACACAGGGCCAGATCCCAGGCGCGCAGTGCCAGACAAATTTGCCTAATTTCACTTGTAAAACTCACAAATTTTCTTCTCTTGAATGCTCTGATGCTTTTTCAAGGCAACAATGGTTTGTTTGAAGTGTTTAGATGGGATTTTATAGGCTTATGAAATATTTATTTAATCTTTAAAACCCACTTTCTAAAGTTTAAGAGTCCTTCTCTTTTCTTACTAACACCCTTTTGACACTTTTACTTTGTAGATTTTCTTAAGTCATAAAGTTGAATTTTCTTGTCTTATTGATTTCCTTTAAAACTTACTTTTTAGGTGACTGGAAACATTAAATTGGCTCTGATTTTACTCCTTGAGGCAAGACAAGTTGATTTTGACAACTTTAGGATTTGGTCATATAGCAGCATCTCCAAAAACCTCTTTTGTTCCCACCTTGGAGCTCAACTCATATTTTTCTCATTTAGACATGGAAAGCTCATTTTTTACAAGTTTGGGATCTGATCACATAGTGATATCTTCAAAATCCTCTTTGCTTCCATCATGGACTTCAACTCATCATTTCACCTTCTCTGGCCACTTTCCCAAAACCCTAGGTGTTTGGAGTGCTTTGCAACAATCATCATTGTTGTCTTCTAAGTTCTCTATAGCCCTTTCAAGTTCATTCATTTATGTCTAGTTCACCTCACCTTTTTCCCTATTTAATCAATATTTTTGATAGAATTTCTTCATGTTTGGCCTTGTGTACCTTCTCCATGTTATTTCTGCAATTGATCATTGTTTTGGCACTCAGCTGGACCATCAAGTCCAAAAACCCTAATTATCTACAAGAACAAGTGTTTCACCTCTTCCTTGCTGCAAGTTGTCTTCATTCAGGAGTAGACCACCTACCTTACCAATACTTTCTGCCGAAAGACCTTTCAACACTCCTGCAAAAGTGTTAAAGTTTTTCCATTTTCCTCGTGTGCAGACTCTGACCTGAAGGGACAATATTGTTTGGAAATATTTTAGTTATTCCTTGAATAATCATGTCTTGACATTCTATTTCATCTTAGCCAGATTCTAGCAAAGGAAAAGCAGTGTTTGAAACACTAATGATGACCTTAACACATGTGAAACCCTAATTGACCTAGTGGGAGGGTTCTTTGACCTGATCTTGACTAAAAATTGGCTTGGAGGCTTCAAGTGAAAAACAAAGTATTGTCAAAGGTGTTGTATTGAAGGTCCAAAATCCAATGTACTTGATTTATCTAAAGAGCCTAGAGAGATAGTTTTGAGACCATCAATGCTTGAGGAACCTAGGGAACATGGGAATGAGTAGGCTATAGGAAACCCTAGAGGGAAAGTGGAGTTTATGTATAGGGGAAAAATAGGCCAATGAGGTTATAGGCAGGGAAGGAGTGTAAAAGTGAGAGGTATAAGCTTATGAGGAGTTTGTAGGAATGATAGGGTAACCATGAAATGGAAAACTGATAGAATAGTGAAAAAGTTTTTATTAGGATAACGAAGACAGTGAGATTTCTGAAACTCACAATATCCAAGGAATTTTTTTTTCATAAATCTAGAACCAATCTATAGTCATCTACAAATAGTGAAGAATACTGATGACTAACACACCATATACGATATTGTGTGTAGAGGCATATTATGTTGTTGAAATACATTCCTACATAGGAACAAGATGCAAACATTTTGACAAAGAATTTGTCAAGAGGAAAATTTGAGTTCCATAGAGGCAGGATCAAGGTAACTGATAATCCTTTAATTTTTTAGAGGGAGTCTTGAAAATTCAATAAGAAAATCTCAGTTTGACTTTTCCCTTGTCAAATTAGAGAGAATTCAAATTTTTATTTGAGTATAAATATTGGAGGTAGTTCACTTAGGTGACAATGTACTATAAGGGAAATTTACTATCATGAAAATGTTCTATTTCAAGATAAATGTACTATTATTTGTAGTCTATTCCAATTTGTACAGGTGGTGCATGAAGTAATAGGATGATCATATAAGGATTGAGAAATTTCAATTGAGGAATTTCCTAATTAATAGGGGCCCAATTCCTCGAGGAAAAACACAAGGAAATAAGTGCTTGGATGGATTTAAAATTGGCTAAGTGTTGGCCATAGTTAGTCAGTCAACAGAGGGATAGACTATACACTTGCAGGTTGTGCTCAGGCTTGAGAAACATATGTATTTCATCTCTATTCTTTGATTAATTAAGTATAGATAGGAAGACATTTTGATCAGTTGCTTTCCCTTAGATAAATATTTGTGTATGTGTGATAAATCTCAGTGCATGTTTATGATTTGTGTTACTGATCGTGAATTAACTTTCAAAATTAAATAGAGTAGATTTGAGTCTTGTGTTTTAGTAAATTACATGAGAAGATTCAGATCTATAGATAATTTCTACTCCGACAACCTTCAAATATGCCAACGTTTCCACAAAATTTTTGACCTCATTACAAAAAAAATAACCTACAAGTTCGAGCTCTTTTAAAGGTACACACATTAGCAGAATTTTGAGGTCTAAAATGGGCCTCCTAAGATGTATCCATAGAGAATTCCACAAGAGCAAACCTTAAATAACTTAATCGTCTCACCCTTTTAAACCACATACATGTCCCTCTTTTGACCACAGGTCTAGCATGTCATAACCATAGAGATATTCAACCTTTGACCAAAAATATATTGACCTCGGATCATAAAGATGATTGGTGGTTAAACTTACCATACATGTGGAAATTTATATGGGTTTAAACATTGTTTTTTATCTTGGGGGTCGACCTGTTAAGGCAAAGTCATAATATTTTAAACATGAATATTATGTGGGGGACAAAATGGGTCTCTAGTTTCATTCCAAATATTATTGTATTACTTTATTTTGCATTGTACTTTACGCTATCACTTTATTAATGTGATTAGTTCGGTTTATAAATTTTTTCCATATAGTTCATAAGTATATTTTTAAAAAATATGAACCTTTGATCTAAAACTATGTTGCAACGTCCCCATCCCTCCCATCGGGTGACACTAGTCACATAAATTCCCAAAATTTATGAATATCATTGAAAACATATGTTCAATTTAACCACAATGTCTAGATTTTGTGCACAACCGAGCCATAATACAAAATAATCATGAAACAACATAATGAAGGACATGCCAATTAAACCTTGACATGAAAATTCTGAGCATATTTCACTCATAAATACACAAAGCCATGTAAAACATAACCAAATAATCACATTAATAGTTTAAAATCACTTATTAGTGAAATTCACCCGCTGGATGTAGACCTCTAACTTTCCTCCCAACCATAGACCATGTTGTTCTCTTTCTCTCAATAACGAGTTGCCCTTGAGTTGGGGCCTCAACTACATGGAGAAATATCTTGCCCAAATATGAGTACATGCCTAGTACTATCAACTGGAAAAGTTATCAAACTCCAAAAATATCCAACCTACATGCTCATGCCCCCCATAAGCCCACGCCCAAGTGGTGTACATCCTTCCATGCACTTGCAGTCCTCGGGTTGTGCCACCATCTCCATGATGTTTTCCTACTGTACAACGATGGTCTTGGATTTGTGGTTCTAGGGGCTCCTATTGCCTTCCAATGTATACAGGTACCCTCCAAACCCTCGATCATACATTGTCAACGTCCAACCTCTAGGATCACATCCCCCATCAGCCTATGCCAAAGTGGTGCACACCCTTCTCTGCACTCATAGTCCCTCGAGTTGCACCACCACCTCAAGGGCATCCTATTGACGGACATGGATAGTCTCAGCTCTGGGGCTCCAAGACTCTTACTACCATCCTGGGTATCTAGTCTCATTGTCTATCTAGCTCATTACCCACTAAAAAGGGGAGGAAACCTTTTATAAACATACTTAATTTTATTTATTATAATAATATTATATTATGATACTATAATATAATATTCTAATCAAGATTCCTTTTCATGACACTGAATATTTCCCTCCCATACTCTTTTTGTCATATTTGGTCTACAACCATTATGTGTTTATTAATATGCACAATGTTAAACATTTTACTACATTAGGATTTCTAGCCTCATAACATATAAAAGAATATACACATGGGAACATCAACCCTATTATAGGCCATTTTTCACATCTGGTCAATAGGCCTACAAACTATATGAATCACCATCCATGAATACATTATCATCATCCCTACACAAAGCCCTAAGAATGACTCTCCCAAATCCCAAGTTTCTGAAATTGACTGCTCCATGTCAGTGTCTATTAGGCCTAACCCACCCTGGCCCTTTAGGGACCTGTGTTAAGTAGCAAGTTTCTCCTTCTGCACCTGCTATGATTAGCAACAGGTTTTCCCTTGTTGGGGGTGCATTGATTCTAGAAATCCAGGAAAAATAAAAAGAATCTCAAAGATTCCTCTTCAAGAAGATTCCATAGGTTGCTTAACCATTTACATTGGATAATAACTTCAAATCCTATCTGATCCTACCTTGGATATTTCACCTCTTATCGCTTGAGTTCATCCTTCCCTCTTAAGTGGATCTCAAGTTTAGATTGGTAAATGGATAAGTATTCCTAAACTACTTCCCTATCCTATATATTTATTGCCATCCACGAGCTAGGGGTTGGATTTTGGAGACCTTTCATGCCCTCATGCTACTGCCTTGAAAATAAGAGAGTCACCATATTCATGCATTAGGGTGACATAAGAGGTGTGATTTGTGATGAGGAAGGACAAGTAAACTTGTGGAGACATCTACAATATCAACTCCTATATTTGGTCGTAAAATCTCTCCATTTCTATTAATTCAAGGAGTATATTTTTTTTCCTATATGTGTTATTTTATGTTTACATTCATATATTTCGATGCCTTGTCGATCCGTTTAATAGAGTAACTGGATTATGCTACATAAATATTGTATATATTTGGCTTGTGTTGATTGAATGCGCAGGTTCTAATTATAGATATCAGAGCTACAGTTGGAGCTTACAAGCTGAGAGGAGAATGAAGCTTGTGATAGATTCCAAGTAAGTCTCTCTCCATTCTTCAATTTCTCTAAGGAAAAATTTATAGTCCTTTTTTGTTTTTGTTTTAGACAAGGCCACTAGGTTTAAGGAAGATAATTTTGTCCGTAGTAATAAATTCCACATAACAAATTGGCGACTCCACTAGGGATTGCTTCATTCCCTTAGTGTTTTCCTTGTACTTAGTACTTTTTTTGCCTCTTGTTAATAGATTCATTGTCTCACTTAGTCTGAATTGACCCTAGGAAGACATTTCGTTGAGCTTTAGTTGAATTTTTTATTGAAAACTGACCTAAATTGATCAACACTCCCTCCATTCTAGAGACATAGCGATGCAGCGCTCCCCAACTTTCTTTGCACCTAGGCTACAGAGCACTGGTGCCCTTTCAGCACCTGTGTTGACCCCTGTTTCATGCATAAATTTCCCTCTTTATGGTTTTCTCTCTGATCAACCTTGTTCTAGCTTCTCTTCCTTGCTTCCATGAGTGTGTTTTGGTCCCTCATAAGTCATCATCTTGTTTGATTTTGGTTTTGAGCGCCTTTGATAAGAATTTGTTTGGATTTTTCTCTATTCTTGTCAATAGGTCATTATCAAACTTATTTTTTGATCATTGAGTGCTTGAAGGAATTGATGTTCCAGTCATCGTTCTGAATGTTTCTTTTATCAGTGATCATGCATACATCTTACTTTTCATGTCATTTTGAAAATTAAGTGGAATTAAAAAAAAAAAAATCTTTGCATCACATATAGGGCTTTGCGTTTGAAATGGAATTGGAATAGTTGCATTAGGGGAATTGCACTTGCTAGATTTTGTTTGCTGCATCTTGTATGTTGCATACTCTTTGTTCTCTTTGCTCTCATAGATATATTTTCATTAAATGAAAAGTTTTATTTCATCATGTTAGATTGCATATTTTAAGATGTCAAGTGAAATTTACAGTGAGCCTTGAAAACTGAAACTTAATTCAATTTTAACTCTAAAATTTACTGAATCAAACTTATGAGAATTTGTAACACTAACACAAAAATTTAGAGGTCTAGGCTAGAGACATGTTCTAGAGTCTATAAACATAGGATATGTCGTAATTTTTCTAGCTGTTATATCTCAAGAAACAATCCCTTGGCTGTGATAAGGAATCCGTGCTCAAGATGTTTTTAAATATATGTCACAAAATTAAGATATCAAATGGCCTTTGTTTAACACCTTTGGAAATTACTTATTTATAACCCTAAATGATCTGATATAATCAAAGATTTCATAATGTCATTATCTGCTGATATTAATTGAAATGAAAGGAAGAAATTGGAAGGGAAACTCAAAATGATATGTTGAATAACATAATCTATCACTTTAAATCTCAGAAGAAACTTTATGGAGAAAGAATAGTTGGAGTGAAGGAGCGCACATTAAGGACATTTAACTCTTACTTATAAATTGTAAAAAGAGACCCACAACTACATTACTTCACCTCATCCACATAAGAATAAACATATGATGAAACTAGAAAACACATCAACATCAACAGGTGCAAGAAACTTGATCTTCTTTCATTAATTTTTAGAAAATGCAGTGAAAAACTTATGGTCATCCAGAGGGCCAAAACTTAGGACCCTCCTCTTTCTTTTTCATTACTTTAAATACAATGCAAAGCAGTTGTAACTGCCGAGAACTACTTTTAACTATTCTAACTACCTAAAACTGAATAAAATACCTATTACATGGAAATTTAACAACTTCATTACAATATGGCTCTTTTTAAAAAGATAACTAAAACTAATGCTTCAATCTATCGGTTGAATTTAAATTTGAATGGTTGCCATTGTATTCTCTGAATTTGTTGACGTGTCCTTTTGTGATGTTGAGGTGTCACCAGTTGGATTAATCATCCATGCTATGCACTTCTTCCATATCTTGATGCTAGTTTTGGGAGAATCGATCAATTTATGATATTCTAGCCAGAAGGCCGTGATCCTGCTGAAAGTAGGTCATTCTGTGAACAAGGTTTTTACCATCCAAAGAAATTAAAAATGCCTCTGCAAGAAATTAAAAATTGTGGCTCCTTTCAGGATAGTGGTCTTCTCATGGGTATTATCCATTTTACTCTTCGCTAGCACTAACAGTGGCTCATAAGAATCCCATGATAAAAGACTTCCTTTGAGATCCCAGCATGAAGGCAATCCTCCTATGTCCCTTTTGTCAAATATGTTGTCAAACATGGTTACAACTTGTTTAATATCTGCAAACTTCTTCTCTGCTGACTTCCTACAAGTATTTTTTACAAGTAACTTATTAATCTCTAGGACACATAATGTCCTGTCTTTAATTTCATTTTCTTCCAAATCTTGATCTGTTTTATAATTTATGAAATCAATGAACTTCTTTTCCCATAAGGCTCTGTTAAGAGTCTTCTGTTTCTCTGCCATAACCTTTTCATCTAAGTCTCTGATAATATTCTTTTCCTCTGACACTATTATCAGGGATTCCCAAGCTTTTATCATAGCTTCAATGATCTCATTCCATATAATGTATTTTTCTTGGATCAGAGTTATATTTCCTTTCAAATTTTCCTTTAAGCTCTTCATCTCATTATTTTATTTTTGACAATATGATATGTATTTATTAAATTCTTCTTCTTGAGCCTACATTATCTTATTCACTGTCTCCAAGTTGCTCTGAGCCTTCTTGAGATCCTTTTCTTCCATCTTCAACTTTGTACTCAACTGAGATAACCTTGCTGCTGGGTCATCAGTTCTGGATGGCATTACAATACTACAAGAATGAGAATAAAATTGAGTTTGCAAGTTAAGGACAAACTCCTTTAACTTAGATACCTCCTCCTCTTTTTGTAACAATTGCTGTAAAATATTTTCTGTCATTCTCAACCTCTGCTACCCCTACTGCCATCGAGTGTTCTCCAGTGGGAAAATTTAATTTCTTCTTCAACACATTTATCTTTGACTCAATGCTCTGTAACAATTTTTGTACAATTGACTTATCGTTAGGATTCACTCCAATATTTACAACAATATTTTTCAATTCTTCGTTCTGAGTTGACAGAGCCCTAGAACTGGCCTTTTCCAATTTCAACTGCTTGATCACTTTTCCTAGCATCTATTCTACCTTTTTGAGCAGCTGCACTAGACTTGGTTAAATCATTAACAATCAATTTCCCCGTCTGCATATGTAAATGAAATTTATCAGGTAAAGGAATTTTATTCACAGCAACAGTCAAATTAATAGTTTTAAAACTATTCGATGACCCTACTGTCATTTCAGATGGGTGAGAAAATCAATTTTAAACTAATCCTTTTCTAATTCCATGGCAGTAAATAATATATTTTGGTCAGAAGTAATCTGATATTCAGCTTGTGCTTCCATACTAGCTTTCATCTTTTGATTCCTCTCTGCAATTTGAGCAAAAACCTACTTGATCAAAGGGACTTGATCTTGAACATCTTCATGTCTTGTAGGTGAAGTTGGTAGATTTTGTTCATCTTATAATTAGATGAGGAAACCAGGCTGAGTGCTTGGTATTTTGTTCAGTCAGTCTTGCCCTCTTCTTATCTCTTCGTTCCTCATCTTCAGAATCAACAGTTGTTTCTTTACTTCTTTTGCCCAATTTCTCTGAGATTACGGGGGTCTGTATGATGGAACTAACAAAATCTGAAAAACTTTTGTTAGCCAATTTTTCAAGTTCATATTTACTGTCATGAATGAAAGCAGAGTAACCATTTTCAACCCTTCTGTTAGAAATTACCTTGTGGGGATCATAGGCCCATTTCTCACCTAATAATAAGTGCATATCTTCCAACAACCTGATAGCTTCATTAAATGTCTGCCTCATATTTAATACAAATGGACCCATAGACATAGGCAATTTTAACAAATGACCCTTCTTCATTGGAAAAAAATGAACTTGATCTACATTCAGACTTTGTCTAATAAATTCCAATGCAAAAAACCTCATAGGGAAAAAAGTTGGCAATCTATAAGGTTCTATTCCCACTCCATATAATCTAATCTCTGAATAATCTTCATATACAAACTAAAACCCAAATTTACAAGCATTACATAACTGGAGACACTCATGAGCTTTCGGCAGGAAACAAGGAGGAGGAACACCATTTAAAACCTTATAAGAAACTGGCATAAAGGAGGTAGCAAAATCAAATATCCCTCCCTCATCTGGTTGATTTCTTACTATATCAGTCTAGAAAACTACTGACTTCTTTCTCTTATTTTCATCTCTTATATTCAATCCCAAATGTAAAAATTCCTCTACATTTTGATACAGAAATAGATAAGTGATAAGTGAGGGGAACCTGAAGGACCCAGTGAGGGATAATCTAATGAGCTGAGTATTAAAAACCTCTTGCCAGTAAGAGGGAATACCAACACTACTTTATATTGCATCATCATGGAAAAAAATCCCAACACTGACCTGTCAACCTGAACGGAATCTTCTTTTGCAAGAATCTTTGACATAAATTGTAACACTCGCTTGACCTTTGCATCAAAATTCTCTAATCAGAATTCTTTAACATTTGCTGAAAATTTCTCCAAATTCAGCTTCAAGAAGGAGATGACCTGGTTAAACTCCTGTCCTGCAATATTATCCTAGAATGATACCAATTACTCATCAGTGAACTGAACATAAGACTCACACTCAGGATAACACAGGGCTTGACAAATTAACTAGGCTGAAACCTGAAGAACATTTTCACCTAAGCAATTCATCACAAAGAATTTACTGGGATATAGCGCATACACTAACCAACGAACAAATTCAGGAAAAATATAGGTTTTGGGGATGCATGCAGAGAGAACACCAGAATTAGCCATAGTTGAATAGATGGGGGAATTTTTCTCATTCAAGATAATTTGTTGGTAAAAGGGAAACTATTCAATGGTGCAGATGGTGTCCCAAATATCTTGCTCAGTATCCATGTGAGGGATATGGCTAGAAGAGCTAGACAAGGAAGATTTCTTAGCTATGGAATAATGCAGGGTGGTAGACAATGCTATGCGGAAACAAGCAAATAGAATGACCATAATGACTTCGTGGATGATTGAAAATTAGAGACTGATAGGAGGAAGAAAAACTTGAATCCTTTAAATAGGTGGCACGAAGTTCAAATATTAATGTTGAATTATACGGCCAAGTAACGGTACACATGACAATTACTGATGAGTTTCCGCCAACTAGATGCATATGTCACTGCGGGAGCGCTCGAGGATACGGAGCATTCGTCGGAGTGATGCCTCTACAGTGAACGAGAACCGTTGATTCTTGATCTGCGATTAGTCATTGGGGTCAACTGCAGAGGCACCTCTCCTACTAACCTACGAGCTGTTTTTGCCCACAGGTTCTAGCTAATATTCATCAAATGGAACATACTTTAATCCTGCCCGCCAACTCACACAGGTATTAGTTGGAACTCTCAGTCCCACCTTCACATGATTCGAAAACATATTAATTGATCAATATGAGAATTATAAAATGAATTTCACACATATGAAGGATTTTCATTTTATCATATATGATTTTTTTTTTTGTTTTGAAAATAAAATAAAGGAAAATGCAAATGAGCCACAACACCAGCATTGCATCTTGGGGGTGAAATCCCATTCCACATACATAAGTGTATCAAATCGTTCTCCACATACTTTCGGGTATATTGGATGACGCTCCACACATTAAAAGTATATGGGAACACTCTCATCACACAGTTACACATTAGAAAACACTAACACATGCTACACTTCCACCTATTGTCGAGTATAATTTGGAAGTCCACCAAAGGTTGCTATCCTCACCATAGGTAGCTGAGTCGACCTCCTTTTATACCATGATACATCGAGCACAACGTTTGAGGATATTTAATGCATGTACGTAAATCCTTGGTCCTCCGAGGTTGTATATTGCAGTTCATGGTTGCTTGGTAAACCCTTTTCCTAGATTACCCTTTTTGTTTAATTTTTTATTGTTAATGTTTAAAATTTATTAAGCCAACATGGAATAACAAGATCCCCCACTTTGTCACTTGCATATAATAAAAAATAAGCCTTTGCTTCCACCCAAGGCAACTCTTGGCTGTCGTCAGAAGAATAAGAAAACACAGATTACCGAATCTGGTACTTTGGGAGCTACTCCTTCTAGTGCTTGATATGAGGTAGATCCACCAAAATCATCTTTCCCTATGAGTATTGAGCCTAAGATTACTTATACTCTTGCTGGTGAATCCAACAGAGTCGAAAAAAATCACCTGAGATTTCATTACCTGAGGTTATAGAACCTGATAATATTGGATTAGTAATAGTTGAACCAATTTTTTTTCAACAAGAAGGACCTAAGTCATCTATACCTATTACTTTACAACCTTCCTCTTCTGTTAATTTCTCTTAGAATCAACCACAATCTATTTATCTTGGACCTGATGATGAAACCCTTCCACTCGGTCTTGTGAGTATTGAAGAGATTCCTCAGGAAGAACCTCACCCCTCTTCTCATGTTCATTTCAGAGGGCTTCATCTTTATCGAAATTATTCTCTTCCTCCTCCTCATACTCCACTTCAAGCTCCTTTATATGATTCATTTCCTTTCAAATCACCTTTATATTTCCATGTATATCCTCTTTGGCACAGATAACCATGACTGAATCCACTATGGCATCCCAACCTGCATGTGCCATTATGGCTGAGACAACCCATGTTGCAAATTTATCTATGTTTGTAACCACCAGAGACACATTTCTATGGTGTCCCGTCCTTCCTCCTTGGTGACCAATTGTTTTATAGTACCTTATTTAGTGCAACATCCATGCCATGGACCTCTCCCATGTCACCCTCTTCTGGAATTCCATTTGTTACCTCTTTGATGAGTGCCACACAATATGATATTTCTACTCCACCTACACCTAAAATTGAATATTAGACTAGACCTTATGTTAGTGGTTATGGTCACCTGTAACAAACCCATCCACCTTATGTTGGGAACCATCCTATTTGGGGGTGGTTTCCTCCATCATCCCATCTTCTTTCGTTAGGGGGGAAACATGTCGTCGATATACCACAAGTTGGTGCTCAAACTTATTTGAGTCTTTCATATCCAGGAATGGTTGTTCATGTTTGGAAACCTACATTTCCCATACAACTTGGTTTGGTTGTGGATACATCTTTGATTTCTCAACCTATTCCATCTGCATCTCAAATTCCTATTTATCAATCTATACCTCAAACTGTTCAAGTTCAAGTGACTGCAAGTCAACATTTACAGGCTGCTTCTTTGACTCAATCTATTCATCTGGTATCTGGTGCCTTTCAAGCACCACTTACCCAACCTCTTCAGAATGTATTACACTCTCAACCCCTTGGACATGGTATACCACAAAATCAAATAATTCAACATGCTTATGGTATGACACAACCACAATCGAATCCACCTTATGTTGGGATGATGCCAAATCCCACAGGGAAACAATATCAACCTTATCAAGGTATCCCTCAAGTGCCTTATCAAGGATAGTATGTCCAAGACTAGACATTTCAACATTTACAGAGTTATCTTGGAGTTGGGAAACAAAGTTATCCATATTCTGGTTACCAAAATCTTGTTTATCTGAACCCTCCTTAGCAAAGAGCACATATACCTATTTCTCAGGCTCTCCCTTCCTATCCAGGGTATCCTCCGCCTGACTTCAACAAGAAGTTTCTATTTGTAGAAATGCTTGAGCTTCCAGATTTGACTCGGCTTACCAACGATCCTATTACTCATTCTCCTTGGTGGCTGATCATTCCAACTAAATTTCCTACTGATATCCCAAAATTCAATGGAAATCTTAGAGAAGAACAATCCATGCACGTTATGATTTATCATTGGTGGTGTTCTTAGAACTCCCTTAATGATGACTCTATTCATTTACGTATTTTTCAGGAGACAGTTTCATGTATGACATCAAAATGGTATATATAATTACCACGAGATTCATTTAATAACTTCAGCGCTTTAGTGACTACATTCCTAACAAATTTCCAGTTACCCATCCAATATGAAACTTGAATGTAATTTTTACCCAATTTCAAGAAAACTGACTCCACTCACATTTATGATCATTTTCATGAATGGCGATGTCATTGTTGTGAGGTTAAAATGTTTTTTCTTGATCAATTGTTAGTTGAATGGTTTAATAAGTCTCTGTTACCATCTATAACAAAATATGTCACTAAAGTTTGGGTTGTGACTAAAGATCAAGTAATTTCTCGTGCCCAGTATTTGGACCTTGTTTATGACCAATATGGCACACTATATGATAAGATATCAAATGCTCCACGATATTCTCATACTTTTTCTCAACCTCCTGGAAAATAATTTCATGTTGCTGATGGCATGATTGGTTCTCCCAGTTCGTAGTCAGTGAGTAAACGATCTAGTTTTACCGTCACAGTGATTTCCAAATGATCCAGGTGGCTCTAGACACCCTCAGGAGACCAAGAGGGCTCCTAAATGGTCCAAATTCAAAGTGTTCAGAATGATTTTGGACCAGAACAATATTGTAGTGCTCGTCACACCAATTCCAATGGCATGAACAACACTCAAATCTGAGTCCGTATGAGAAATTTATTTCAGTTTGAAGTTTGTACCAAACAATAAAAAAACAAGTCAACATTCTACCACGTGGCAGGCCATATGGATGACATGTGGTAGGCCTAATGGGACCCAAAAATCTAATGTGGCAACCCAGTCAACAAAATATATGGACCCACAAAAAGTTGATGTGGCAGCACCACAAGTGGACACATGGCAAGTAGGTGCTAGAGGTGGCATATGATGTGGACCAATGAGGGCTTGTCACATGGCCCAATCACATGGTGCCAAATGGCACCTAAAATTAGGCCCAAGTGGCCTTGGATGGTGCAACCTCCATTTTTTGTCTTATTCTCATGTTTTTGGGAGTCGTTACAATATGGACATACAATTCCATATATTATATAGTTTGAAATAACTATAATAAAACTAAAATTGGGCTTTAAAACAATACTGGGAGTCAATGGGATTTGAACCCAAAACCTCCCAACAACAAGTATCTTAATATGATTATGCCAACCTTACACTTTGTCTTATTCACCCTCTCACTTTGTTATAAACTTCCATTGAAATGGTTCAAGGAAACCATGGAGAATGATGGAGAATATATGAGAGATGAGGGCACAGGGAGGCTAATGGAGCCGTGAGAAAAGCGGAGGCAGAACGTGGAGTAGACTGGTGTGTTCTTCAACAAATTTTTTTTTTTTTTTTATTGCAGGTGCGGAACATGAGCAGCCAGAGGGGCAGAACCTTGCCCAGGAAATCTTGAGGGGCATCAAAAATATTCCTTGAGGTCTCGAACTTGCCGATGTTAGAATTTGACAAATTCTATGTTGATTTTACACCTCTCGGTGACAGGAATCCAATAGCGATGACCATTTTAACAAAAAAGCTTCCCATTTTCAACAATTTTCCAAATTGGATTGATGGTGTCAGATTCCCAAGTGTGGACAGTCGATTTTATGCCTCTCGACACCAAAAATTTGATGGTACAGCCAGATTCGGTAGCTGAGCATCCACTTATTCAACCAAATTAAGGGGTTGAGGTATATGCAGTATTAATTTCATGTGCCTCTTTTATCATTTGTTGTGAGATGTAATATGTTTTTTAGATCCTTGCTTGATGTATGTTGCAGGATCTATGTTTCTAATTCATGTGAGAAGTATTCTCCATGGATTGTTATGATCCCTATGTAACCTTGTTGAAGGGATCCTCATTGTCACCTTGTGTGAGATTATGTCATGTTGATAGGAGGCCTCTTGTGAGTGAGAGTTCCTGTAGTGGAACGTCTCGTGGAGAGACATCACACTCATGTTGAGGGCATATATCCTTGTATGAAAGAAAACCTAGTCCATGGGCATCATCACCATTTATAGCACTGAAGCGGTCTAACCCATTTTGACACCGAGCCCAGAGACGTAACCCACACTGGGTGAACTCTGTTATCAACATCTCGTGTTCTTATGTTGCTGATTGTTTTCTTGTTTCCTCTTTCTTAAAGCATGCATATGTGTTCTTTTAATGCTATTTTTAGTGAAATTATAACCACATCACAGAAGTAAAATATCATGGGTAAATCTGTTAGCTGACGGACCTAGATCAAGATGGTATTAGAGTGACCTTCTCGCTGATGTGAATTGCAAGAGTGAACAACAATTGAACGCGCAGAAATGGAGGATAACAAAGACATGTACGAGGCCATGCTGAGGATGTACAAAATGGTGGACATAATGTAAGACGCTTATGAGAAGAGAATAGAGGAAGAGGTGAAAGGAATATTAGAGAATGATGCTTCATCAACATCTTGCATTGATTATGCATCTTCTTCATCGTATTATCATCATTTGAATGAGGAGATAAAATAGAGTCTTTGAGAAGAGAATTATGAATTAAGGAGGCTACTATGAGAAGAGAAAGAGGGAAAGTATAGATTTCAACTTCAGTTGCGAGCCGCAGAAGAGGCCTTGGAGGAGTTGAAGCGCAACAAAGGCTTGAAGAAGCCATCATCACCTACGTCCGAATCAACAATTGAGGTAAAAAATGTTGATCGTTCCTTAGTTTCATCTTCACATGCTATTATTTATGTTGGAAATGTCGATATACCTATTACAGGAACTGGCATGAGACTCCTCACCAAGATGGGATATAAAGGAGGAGGACTTGGTGTTAATGGCCAAGGCATAACTCTGTCGTTGGAGGTTGTGTAGAGACCTCGATTCACAAGTTTGGGATACACTGAAGGACAATTCTCAAAGGTGTCAGAAACTTGCAATACATGGTTGAAACCATTGGGGAAAGAGAATGATGGGAACACTTCACCATAATCCTATGACAATGCACATTGCAAAGAAAGAGATGAGGCAAGCTCTCATGCCCATGATTACACCAGAGACCAAAAAGAACATTATAACAAGTCTCAGTATTCTAATGTTCATTTTGATTACAATCATGTCGCTAACAATGAACATAAATCATGGCATCGAAAAATATGTAGTTTTTGTGGATTAGATAACCATGTATTTGTTGAGTGCTGGAAGAGAATGAAAACATGAAAGAGGATGAGATGTGAAAGGCCTTCTCCACCATAGGAAAATCAGGTAAAGTAGGCCTGGAGGAAGAAGACTCATTGCAGTCATTGCGATAGAAGTGGCCATCAAAGAGCCACGTGTTGGAGGCTCCATCCAGGGCAACGTCTCAAAGACAAAGTGATCATGCATGAACCAAATGAAATGGTTGTTCGACAAGAAAATCCACCACAGGAAAATAACCCATTCCCTTTGATAAGCGAGAGATGGTTTTTCTGGATGTGTTAGCTTATTTTGGCCTTACTTTGTAAATCATGTGTTGCAATTTAAAATGTAAAATTGATGATGTGTTTTCTATCACTTGTTAAGTGACAATGATGTTTTGGCCTTGTATCTAGGGTATAGATTTCCATTTTGATGTAAAATTGACCATAGAGGGTGTGTTATAAAATCATGGCAAGTATGGGATGCTTGGGTCATAGTTGGTCATGTAATTAAGTAGTAATTTGTAAGAGTATTGTACTAGAGGTTTGCAAAGGATGTAGGTGTTGGCTCATCGCTTATGGTTCCGAAGAATAAAGGTGAAGGAGAATGAAGGGTGACCTCTCAGGACACTTGTGGTGTAGACGAGGTACAAAGAATTTGTATATTGTTTTCATGTTTTTGGTGGACTAAAAGTGGCTTAGTGGGGAGGATTGATTCAGGTGGATCTAGACACCCTCAGGAGACCAAAAGGGCTCATAAATGGTCAAAATTCAAAGTGTTAAGATTGCTTTCGGACCATGACAATATTGTATTGCTTTTCACACCAATTCCAATGGCGTGAACGACACTCAAATCCGAGTCTGTATGAGAAAGTTATTGGAGTTGGAAGTTTGTACCAAACAACAAAAAAACAAGTCAAATTCAACATTTTTCCACGTGGAAGGATATATGGATGACATATGGTAGGCCTAGTGGGACCCATAAAGCTAATGTGGCAGCCTAGTCTACAAAGCAGGTGGACCCACAAAAAGGTGATGTGGCAGAACCAAAAGTAGACACATGGCAAGTAGGTGGTAGAGGTGGCATATGATCTGGACCAATGGGGCCTTGCCACTTGGCCCAATCACATGGTGCCAAATGGCACCTCAAATTAGACCCAAGTGGCCTTGGATGGTGAAACCTCCATTTTTTTGTCTTATTCTCATGTTTTTGGGAGTCGTTACAATATGGACATACGAATTCCATATATTATATAGTTTGAAAAAACTATATATTCGAACTAAAATTGGGGTTTAAAAAAATATTGGGAGTCAATAGGATTTGATCCCAAAGCCGCCCAACAACAAGTATCTTAATATGATTATTCCAATAAATGTGCCAACCTCACACTTTGTCTTATTCACCCTCACACTTTGTTAATAAATTCCATTCAAATGGTTCAAGGAAACCATGGAGAATGATGGAGAATACATGAGAGATGAGGGCATAGGGAGGCCAATGAAGCTATGAGAAAAGCGGAGGCAGAATGTGGAACAGACTGGCATGTTCTTCAACGAATAATATTTTTTATTGCAGGTGAGGAACCTTGCCCAGGGAATCTTGAGGGGCATCAAAAATATTCCTTGAGGTCCCGAACATGCCGGAGTCAGAATTTGACAAATTTTATGTCGATTTTACACCTCTCGTCTACAGGATTCCATGGCGATGAATGTTTCAGCATAAGAGCTTCCCATTTTCGGCCATTTTCCAGATTTTAGTGATGGTGTCAGATTCCCAAGTGTGGACAATCGATTTTATGCCTCTCAACGCCACAAATTTGATGGTGCTGCCAGATTCAACAGCTGAGCATCCACTTCTTCAACCAACTTAAGGGGTTGAGGTATATGCAGTATTGATGTCATGTGCCTCTTTTATCATTTTTACGAGATGTAATATGTTGTTTAGATCCTTGCTTGATGTATGTTGTGGGATCTATGTTTCTACTTCATGTAAGATGTATTCGCCATGGATTGTTATGATCCCTATGTAACCTTATTGAAGGGATCCTCATCATGACCTTGTGTGAGATTATGTCATGTTGATAGGAGGCCTATTGTGGGTGAGAGTTCCTATAGCGGAGCGTATCGTGGAGAGACAAACCACTCATGTTGAGGGCATATATCCTTGTATGAAAAAAAACCTAGTCCATGTACATCATCACCATTTCCAACACTATCTGAAGCGGTCTACCCTATTTTGACACCGGGCGTGGAGACGTAGCCCACACTGGGTGAAATCCATTATCAACATCTTGTGTTCTTATGTTGTTGATTGTTGTCTTGTTTCCTCTTGATTAAAGCATGCATATGTGTTCTTTTAATGCTCTTTTCAGTGCAATTCTAACCACATCACATAAGTAAAATATCATGGGTAAATCTGGTAGTTGACGGACCTAGATATCAAAAAATCCTCCCTCCTCTCCTCCTACGGATTCTACTTCTAAGATCAATTTCATTCAATCTAATAAGGGAAAATCTCTACAGAAACTAGGAAGTAAGAAGAAAGGAAAAGGAAAATAGAAGAAATATCCCCCCCGGCGCAGGATAAACAAAACAATCAATCTTCTAAAGAGAAGAAAAGCCTCGCTACCCATGTTTTATTTGTAATGAGGAGCACTTCACTCGTGACTGTCTGCATCGGGCATAAGTGAACCAATTTCTTAAGTCATTCGCTTCACCCGTTGTATTGACATATTATTTTCTGAATCAGGATACCAATATGGTTGCTCGTGATCCTACTTCCTCTAACTCGGTTTTGATGCTTTCTTCCACTAAGCCGAAAAATGATATTATGGTGGCTACTCAAAGTACGGACTATGGTAATGTGAATCCACTGAACGGTCAGGATACTAATCAACCTGCTAATTTGTCTGCATCTCCATCAGATCCTACTCCAAATTTGATTCTTATTGAATTGACGATTTAGCCTCTGAAAGGCATGATTCATAAATTTTATTTCAACACTCATGCGAGAGCCGCTCAAAATTATAACATAGATTAGGATTTGGCTCAATAACCTTTAGCTATGTCCACTCTTGAGGTGTTGCAAATCGGTCCTGCCTAGAAGAAGGGTTTGCTATCTGTAATTGGATGTATTGATCCCTCATATTCCAGCCTAGTTATTTTTAATCATGAGAACTATACGACGTGTCTCCCAGCGCAATTAACTTTCATGATTTAGGTTTTTGTTCATGGTAAGTGTCAGGGTCCTATAATAATAGGATTCATAATTTTGAATTGAATTTGATTAGTCTTGTAATATGTACATACTTCGATTTCTACAAATTTGTTTTCTCATATTAAAAATAAAAATTGTAAAGAGGGTAAAAGTCCTAAAATAAAAATCAAAGGACTTGAAAGAAAAAATATAAAAAAGAATAGAAAAAATGGACCCCAAACACAAAAAAAAAGAGATAAGAATAAGACATGAAAGTGATGCAAGTCAAAATTCCACTAATAGTTACTTCTTACTGCAAAAATAATGATTATGTGCAACTTGTTCAAAATTCCATAATCCATTATGAGTTAAATAGCTTAATCTTGACTTTTTCATGTTTTAAATTTCATGCTGATAGATAGAGAATAAATATCTAGCCAAACAATTTAAACTTGGTAGATCAATAGTTAAAATAGAGAATAATAAGGAGCTCAACAGTTTAATCTGAGCCCTTGGATGAAATAAAGTTAGAATTAGATAGTTTCCTGTTTTAAAAGAAAAATGAATAAGGGTTTACAAGCTCAAATGCACCCATGTAAATGAAGAAAAAATGTTAGGGTAGCAGATGGGTAGGTACAAGCAGTTTTACAAGGCATGGATAAACATCATTTGGAATATTATTAATTTCCTTCCCCACAATGTGTTCTAGTACTAAATCCTTCAGTCATAAAGGCTCAGAGCATTTCTCTGACTTTTGTTGGGACCGGACCCACTGCTTAATGATTGATTGGCACTAAAGTATTAGAATTCCCCTCATAAAAACCCTTCTCCTTCATAAAATCCCTTTTCCTCCTTACATCATTCATTTTCCCTTGTAAAATCCCCTTTTCCTAAGTTTAAAACACATTTTTCCTAAGAAAATTAAAACCCCCTTGACTAATTCCCTTTTTCTATACAAAAATATCCAAAAACCCACAAAAATGTTGTTATCCTAAGTATAAGTGTGAAATGTTAAATATGGGGCCACCACTATGAAAATCCCGCCCAAAGACATAAGTTACACTTTCCTTAGTGTATTTTTTACGTTTCGCAAATTCATTTCATATTAATTCCTAACCTAATGTATTAGCTCCACTATATACCCCTTAGCCCGTATTATATTAATTCCACTATTTATTTTTTCTCCCAACCCAGATTTTAATTATAACCTATAGTACTATTCCGCACATATGATAAATACTGGTCCCACTACCCTCGACATTTTATATTACATACACCCACCCCCATTGATTAAAACATTAACCTTTAGCCTATCATTATACACCTGAATAGGTATTAAACCTTAACTTAATACACAATAAACCTCCAACACCATTAAAAAACTCGGGCCCCATGCCTTTGGACCGTCCAACTTTATTGCACAAACCCGCACTGTCGATCTCCATGATCCAGATCTAACAGCGGATAATGAATTTCACACATCCAAAAGTGCAATCCTTAATCAACCCCTACCCTTGCAAAATAGGTAGTTTTCAGAGTTTCTCTCTCTGAGAGGTGTCTAATTCTCATTTGATCATATCCTCTTACCACCTTTCGATAATGAAAAAATCGCCTGGTGGTATTTCCTTCCCCTGCGCCCAAACCACTTATCCTATGTGATGTAATCGCCATTCAATGCATTCACCGTTTAATAAAAATGCATGAAAACCACCCATTTGCACTGTTTTCACTCTTTTCTATTACCATTTGCACAGAAAGAGAATTTCGACCAAAAATAACGCTTCCGAATTTTTTTAAAGCTTAAATTGAATAGAATTCACCCAATTCGACTGCTACAAACATTGCTGAAGACATCCAAGTGCTATAAAGACCAACAAAAGCTTTTGAAAGCTTTCTACAACCCCAGAAACCCCGCTGCAGTTCAAACCATTTTTTACAGTCTTTTCCCATCATCAAAGACATAATCCCTCCTTGCAGACCCCTGTCTCATTAATTAATGTTTTGTTTTTCAGGTTAGTAGAAAAAGGAGAATTGGGATAAACAGTTTAATACTAGTTAAAGTTGTTTACTCCTAAAAAACTTACAAAGAAATGGACTTTAAATGATATTCCTTCACAAAAGATTCCAGGCAGTAGAACATAAAGAATTCATTTATTCAGAGAGAGATAAATTGGCATAGTAAATGGTAAAAGTGAAATAATAATTCATAGTGACAGTGAAAATAGAACAGTAAAAGAGCATTAGAGTTAAAGTGTATCAGATGAAAGTCAGAGTGATTCAAAACAGAAAAAACAAAGCAGTCAAGGTAAAATAGTAAAAGTAAACACAGAGGCAGTAATGGTTAAATAGAGATGAAAACACTTTCACCAGCAACATTGAAGTTTATACAAAGTACAAGTAAAAACAGTTAAAAGATGAAAACAGAGTAGGAAGGGACATTTTTCAAAACCTTCCTGTTTAATTCATAGTTTTACAGAAACTAGTGTGACCAATCCAAGATGAATCTTGCAAAACCGGAGGAGGTTTATGTTCCTAAGAGGCCAATCTACAAAAAACTATCTCACTGTTTACACATGTATTATAGAATGAGAGCTACATGCACATCTTCAGAGCTTATTTTTCAGACTGTGCAAAGTTATGTTTTACACATATTTTTGTAGAGCTTATTGTGAACAACTGGAGTGGAATTTTAGGAAACTGAGAGAGTTTATATCAATAACATATTTATCTACAATAACCTCTTTCACTTTCTACATATCTATCTCGGATTGAGATATACAAAGGTATCACTGGACCCCAATTTTGCAGAATTTCTGGAGCAAAATGCACAAAGGAAGGAGACAGTTAGTGACTTGGAAGCCTCATCATCAACTAAGTGTTGATATCAAATTCAAATTTCTCTTCTTTTTCACCATCAATCCATAAATATAGTTCCAAAAAGATTCATTAGTTTCGAGTGTCCGTTATTTAAGTTCTATTTATGTAATACAGTTTGAGATATTTGTAAACCAATCTTGATATTTTTTAAAGATATTCTAGTTTATAATTTGTATAAATACTTCATCATTTGAAGTATTGAGGGTGGATTAATTGCTGAAAATTTTTGTAGTCATACTTTCTAAACCTGAAGGGTTTTTGTATCAAGTTCAAGTCAGCAGACTGGATCAAAGCAATAAAGCATCATATTTCAGGATTCATGTGTTGGGCCACTGAAGTGAAGTATTTTCTCATGAAATTTGTCAATTTTCTTATGTTTTCCATCCATTCATGAACGTGTTCTAAATTTTAATGTGAAATCAGGAATTTCTATTTCATCATTTTTCAAAAGCACTCTATTATTGACTGATTTTCATTTAAATGTTTTCTACTGATATCCAGACTAGGAAACCCTTAATTTCTCCTTGATTTCGATTGACCTATACCTTTTCACTCCTTATCTGGATCAAAGAACCCTTAATTGCTCTTTATCCCAATTAAAACCACTTCACCAATCAACCTTTGAAGATATTAAGTGACTTTGCTATCTTGCCCTATGAAAATTTGTCTTTAGACCTTGATCCTGATTTGTCTGCTTGACACATTGACTCGATTTACCCAATGGAAAACATATCTATAGCTATCCATCTCATTAAGTGATTTTCCCACCAAACCAAATCAAAAACCCCAAAACCAATTTGCTCCATATAACTATCCTAAAATCAAATATTATCAGCAAAGCTAAATCATAGAGAGAGTCCTCTCTGAGCATTAGGAAGGCTAGATCCTAAGTTTAAAAGTAGGTTTGTGGTTACCTCGGTGGTTATTTCTTTAACCTTGAGAAATTATTGAGTGATAATAGTAAGAATACCCATCGTTCCATTGTGGACGAGGGAGCCTCAACTTGTATTATGTCTTTGTCCTGCTGGAAGGCCATTGGTTTTCCCCAATTAAGTGAATAAGTAACCACTTTGAAGGCTTTTGATGGAAGAACCCATAAACCTTGTGGTATTTTGAATTCTTTGCATGTAGAATTAGGTGGAAAGACCGTATCCATAGAAGTTGAAGTTATTGATGGACTACTTGATTATAATATTCTACTGGGATGTACGTGGGTGTATGCCATGGTTTTTGTTGTTTCAACATATTTTCGAATGATCCCCTTTCCTCATAAGGGAGACATAGTAGCCATTGATAAGTTCAATTTATTTGTCACCAATTCTCAAGTTATTGGAAGCATACATCTTGTGGGTGAAACCCCACATCCATATCAACATGTCAGGGTGAGATTTTTTAAGGATTCTTCTCTCATGGGAAGCTTTTCACTTCCTCCTTTTTCAAAATTCCTTCCTCACAACTCTTCTTTGGTTTCCTAGGTCAACATGATATCATATTGTCCTATTCCATTGGATTGTTGTAGAGTGTTGGATTGAGTTAATATTGACTTATTAGGTGACAACATTATTGAGTGTGATTATGAAGCCATATATTTTGCATGTGTGATGCATTCTGAACCTTCCTCTTTGATAAATTGGGTTGATTACTCCTCATATTATGACACATATTTTGATCCCTTATCTCGCATGTTTAATACTAATGATATTATCATGAAGATCATGATTCCAAACGATGTGCTGTGGGATTATCATCACCATAATTCCTCCTTGCCAGATTTTATCGAGGATAATATTTGTGAAATTTATCAACCCAATATCATTAAGTTACCTGTGAATTTCGTTACCATTCACGATGTCAATTCCAAGAAGAACTTATCGAATATTGAAGAGACTCTTCCTCTTGAAATTTCGATCAAACCTAGCATTGTCAAAAATATATATATCAGTGCATCTTTCTCTCCTGATGAGATTAAGACTTATAAATCCTTATTCTATGATTTTACATATGTATTCTCCCAGTATTATGAAAAAATTCCAGGTATCGATCCAAACATAATTGTGCATGATATTAAAACGTATCCTGTTGTTAAACCAGTTAGAAAACGCCTTCATTCGGTCCATCCAAAGAAGGCTGCACTATCAAATTTGAAGTTGAGAAACTTCCACATGATGGTTTTATCTACCCAGTACCTTTGACTGATTGAGTGTCAAACATTGTTCCTATCATGAAGAAACATGGAAAAATTCATGTGTGCATTGATTCTCGGGACATAAATCATTCTTTTCTAAAGGAAAATTATCCTACCTTGTTCATTGACTAGATTGTTGATTATTGCACTGGTTGTTAAATACTTTCTTTTATGGATGGTTTCTCCGGATACAATCAAATCAACATTCTCCCAATGAACCAACCTAAAATTGTATTCATTTGTCCCTAGGACACATTTGCGTATAAAAAACTCCCTTTCGGATTGAGGAATGTTGGGTTGAAATTTCAAAGGGTGATTAATTACGCCTTCCATGACATCAAACATATTGTGCAATCATATTTGGAAGATTTTCCTACTCATTTGAAACATCAGACTGATCACCCGATTCATCTTAGGGCCATATTTTTACGTCATAGACATTATAAAATTCAACTCAATACACACAAATGTGTGTTTAGTGTTAGTTCTGGTCGACTTCTTGTCTTCGTTGCATCAAACCAAGGAATTCGAATTGATCCTTTGAAAGTACAAGTAATCCTCGATCTGCCTGCTCCTTCTTCCCTCCTTCAACTTCAACGACTCCAAGGGAAGGCTAAATTTCTACGAAGGTTTGTACCTAACTATGCTGAGTTGATAAAATAATTCACTCACATGTTAAAGAAAGGGGTTCCCTTCCATTGGGATGAAGCTACTAAAAAAGTGTTCGATTCTTTGAAAGATGTTTTGATTTGGGCATCCTTATTATATCCACTAGATTATCAACACGTTTATTTCCTTTATAATACAGTTTCAGTTTCTATCATTACAATGGTATTGGTATAAGAGGACGATATAGAGATTGAGCATCCTATCTATTACTTGAGTTAGAATCTCAATGATACTGAGGTCAAGTACACTCACGTCAAAAAGTTAGCTTTGGAAGTTGTCCAGGTTGTCCAAATATTTCACCACTACATCCTACTACCATAAAAATATGGTTGTTTCAAATTGCAACCTTGTTACATATATTTTGTCACGTCAATTTCTGGGGGGAAAGTACTCCAAATGGATTTTCATCCTACAGGATTTTGATTTCGAATTCATTAAATCCAAGTCAAAGAAATCCTTAGGTTTTGTTAAATTGATCAACGACCTTCCCTATGCTAATACTGAATCGACGTCTGAAAATTCCACTCCAGACAAGTCGTTTTTGATCTTGTAATTTGGCCCATGGTATGGATAAATTATAATATATCTCCATACCCAAAATTTTTTATCTGATACCTCTCTCTTTGAGTAGCGATGTATCCAATATCAAGACAATAATTATTTCATAATTAGCGACACTCTTTATCGTCATGATATCGATATGATTTTTCAAAGGCGACTCATGCACGAGGAGGTCGAGCATTAGGGGAATTTTGAGGTCTAAAATGCGCCTCCTAAGGAAATTATAAAATAATAGTGGAAATAATAAAATAATATTAGATTACATCATCAAAATTTAGAGGGAAAAAATAAAAAAAACTACTTTTTCAACTTATCTCCCAATGGGTTTACTCAAATTTCGAGCGAGAACATTCGTTGGATTCAAAATTTGATTCCCCATCCAAGGAGTACCCATGTTGTGTACTTTTGATGTACATTTACACACGAAAAATGAGAAATACATGAAAAACATGATTGCAATCACATTTTTTCATGTATTTCTCATCTTTCATTATGTATGGTCCATCGAAAGTATGAAACATGGGTACTCCTTAGATTGGGAATTAATTTTTTCATCCAACGAGTACTCCCACCTGAAATTTGAGTAAAACCTTAGGGAGGTAAGTTGAAAATACAAGTTGAAAAAATAGTTTTATTATTTTATTAGTTTTTAATCTTTTTATTTTTTTATCCCAAAAATGGTGAATCATCCCCCATGGTTGACATAATCATATTGAATCCTAATGGTTCTTATAAATTTTATTTTGGTTGTACATTTTTCTTAGGAGGGCCATTTTATACCTCAAAATTTCTATAATGAGAGTCTTGAATGAATGCCATGCTGGGGCATGTGGTCGTCATTTGTTTGGTTATGCCACTACACAGAAGATCATCTTGTGTGTTGGTTAATTCTAGCCCACCATATTTTGCAACTGCATCCTTGTTGTCTAGAAGTGTCATAGATGCTAGGTTTACAACTGTAAGACCCGTGCTCCACCTGCTCCACTTGATCCTGTTATCGTCATTGGTACTTTTGCGAAATGGGGCATCAATTTCATGAAATGTAACCCCCACTTGTCCGGGGGAAATGGCTATATCATTGTAGTGGAAGATTACTTTACGAAGTGGGTTGAGGTGATGCCTACATATAACGATACCGGTGAAACAACTGCTTATTTTTTCTTCAACCATGTAATTACTCGGTTTGGTGTTTTGCAAGAAATAGTTACGGGCCATGGAAAAAAAATTCACAATCACATGATGTCCTAACTAAATGCTAAGTTGGGTCTCTCCCATGAGATTTCCACTCCCTATTACCCATAGGGGAATGAGAAAGTTGAGGAAATTATTAAAGTTTGCAAAATGATGCTTCAATGTATGATACCAGTCCATAAATTGACCCGATTTGATTTTCCTGTGGTATACCAAAAATATGTGAATCCAATCTTTGAAATTGATCTAATTTGATTTTCTTGTGGTATATCGAAACCCATCACTGTGACATCTGAATCTCATTCTGATATTTTCCACTGAAACTACAATTCACATTTACTTCTATGATCTCGCCTTGAAACTGATCGAACTTATCATCCTATCCTTTGAGCGAAGTCCTCACACTCATATATATAGTTGATTCCATATGAAATAGGTCAACATGAGTTATTGAAGATATGTGTCTCTATAAAATTTTAGGTCGATTTGATGATTACTTAGTTGAGGCTGACAATAAGGAGACTTTGATGGAGGATTCTTTGACCAAAAAATAATTTATTATGACTTTAAATAAACAACCCTAAAGCCTATAATAGAGGCTTGACTTAAGAAAATTGACCCAAACATGAAACCCATTGATTCATGTGGATATTGGTGGCCACCCACCTACTTCACCTAGACCTCTAGTTAGTTTCATCAGTTTCCTTGTTTATAGAAACATTTACTATTTTTAGTAGTTTTTCGGTAGGGGCTTGTAGAAAATAATGTAGTACTCAGAGAGATATTTCCGACGATATGTCATATGTGCCAAATAGAGATAATATGACCAAGTTATGACCCCAGGAAGTTGGATGCCCAACTAACCCCAATGGGACCCAGAAACTCTTGACGTTCCATCTCCTAGGGTTAGGGTTTTGGTTGTTTAGGGTTTTCTCATTTTTTTAAATAATAAAAAATGCCCTTGAGCCTCATTATAATAGAGTTAAGAGGAATGTAGCTGCCACATCTCTTCTAAGAGATAAGCTACCATTGCCCGAGCTAGTTTATTTCCATTATGTTTGTAAGCTTATTTTAGTTATTTGATATTAATGAATTGAAGTTTTATTTTTGCTGGATCTTTGCGTTTATGTTTATTTATGTATTTTATTGCATTCCTGCATAAGTTTGGATCAGTGGTATTAAAGCGGCATTAGAGGAAATTTTAGCCTAAAAGTGCCCATGAAATTTTCATGTAGTTTCCATGTCCTAATAAGTAAACCAATCAAAATCCTTTAAATTTAAAAATAGGTACATGTAAATATTTTGGATGGAAAAGAAGAAAAACTATTTTTTTTAAATTGTATTTTTGGCTGGTCTCCTTTTAGGTTTACTCAAATTTAAAGTGTAGACACTTGATGGACGAGGAATTAATTTTCTCATCCAACGAGTAACAATTATACATAATTTTGAGAAGACCCACATTGATAAAAAAATCACAATCCATTAAAAAGGCGTGTTGAACGTTCTTTTTAATGTATCTTGAATTTTTATCAATGTGGGTCTTCTCAAAAGTATGCATAATGGGTACGAAATTTAATTCTGCATCCAACGAGTGACTACACTTGAAATTTGAGTAAACCTATAAGGAGATAAGCCAAAAATACAATTAAAAAAGAATTTTTTTTCTTTACCCTCCAAAATTCATAACTCTTATTTTAGGTATTGAGGGGTTTTCATAGAGCATTATATTAGATATCACTTTTTGGGATTCAACTGCGTTAAGTAAGTCATTCATATATGACCATTTTCATGAGAGGTATTCGTAACTGACTAATTTTTCATGATTTTTGAATAGTCCACTTAGCACTCATTGCATCAGGTGATGTTCATACGGGTGAAGAAGTGGGATTAAAACTAGTGAAATGAATCACATAGCATCAATCATCACTTACGAGGCTTGCACCCGGTAACCAAGAATTCTCAGGAGGTCACCCATCCCAGATCACCTCTGGCTCAAGCGCGCTTAACTATAGAGTTTTCCCCACGATCAATCCCACTTAGATTTCTACCCCATTTGAAAAAAATTAGCAAGTATTGTGCCTCATGAACCATTCAAGTAGAGCTCCCTTCACTCTTTGTATTTAAGTATTGAGGGGTTTTCGCAGAGCATTATATTAGATATCATTTTTTGGGATTCAACTACATTAAATAAGTCATTCGTCTATGACCATTTCCATAGAGTTAGTCGTAACTAGCTAATTTATCATGATTTTTGAATAGTCCACTTAGCACTCATTTCATCGGGTGATGCTCATAGGGGTGAAGAAGTGGGATTGAAACTAGTGAAATGAATCACACAGCGCCAATCATCACTTCTGAGGCTTGCACCCAGTAACCAGAACTTCCCGAGAGGTCACCCATCCCAGATCGCCTCTGGCTCAAGCACGCTTAACTATGGAGTTTTCCCCACAATGAAGCCCACTTAGATTTCTACCCCATTTGCATAACCTTAACAAGTATTGTGCCTCATGAACCATTAACATAGAGCTCCCTTCACTCTTTGTATTTAAGTATTGAGGGGTTTTCGCTGAGCGTTATATTAGATATCATTTTTTGGGATTCAATTACGTTAATGTAAGTCATTCATCAATGACCATTTCCATGAGAGGTAGTCGTAACTGACTAATTTCTCATGATTTTTTAATACTCCACTTAGCACTCATTGCATTGGGTGATGCTCATAGGGGTGAAGAAGTGGGATTAAAACTAGTGAAATGAATCACATAGCATCAATCATCATTTTTGGGGCTTGCACCTGGTAACTAGGACTTCCCGGTAGGTCACCCATCCCAGATTGCCTCTGGCTGAAGCGCACTTAACTGTGGATTTTTCCCCACAATAAAGCCCACTTCTCTTGCTATAGCATTTGAAAAACCTTAGCAAGTATTGTGACTCATGAACCATTCAAGTAGAGCTCCCTTCACTCTTTGTATTTAAGTATTGGGGGGTTTTCATAGAGCATTATATTAGATATCATTTTTTCAGATTCAACTGTGTTAAGTAAGCCATTCATCTATGACCATTTTCATTAGAGGTATTCATAACTATTAATTTCTCATGATTTTTGAATGGTCCACTTAGCACTCATTTCATCGGGTGATTCTCACAGGGGTGAAGAAGTGGGATTGAAACTAGTGAAATGAATCACATAGTGTTAATCATCACTTCTAGGGATTGCACCTGGTAACTAGGACTTCTCAGGAGGTCACCCATCCCAGATCGCCTCTGGCTCAAGCACGCTTAACTATGGAGTTTTCCCCACAATTAATCCCACTTAGCTTACAACCCCATTTTCAAAACCTTAGCAAGTGTTTTTCCTCATGAACCATTCAAGCAGAGCTCCCTTCACTCTTTGTATTTAAGTATTGAGGGGTTTTCGCAGAGCATTATATTAGATATAATTTTTTGGGGAATCAACTGTGTTAAGTAAGTCATTCATCTATGACCATTTCCATGAGAGGTATTCGTAACAAATGTTATCATTATTGAACCAGTCATTGAATTGGAAAACCTTGTGGACCGGGAATCGGTCGGAACCAGACCAAAACTGAAAAAAGGGGAAAAAACCTGTTTACACAAAACACATAAAATATTCATATTAAGAAAAAACAGATATATTCATGTGCATCCATATGAATCCAAACCATTTTTAAAAAATATGCAAAATTTCTCATTTATATAGCAAGTAATAGTGCATATAACCAAAATAGCACTCAGTGCAAAACATCGTTGAACCAAAAATGTTACAAAAATCAAGAAGCAGGCTCTAAAAGGCCTTTATAGTCCAAAATAACATCATAGATCATACTATTATAGTACAACCTACAATACTACAAGTGTTTTCAAAATAAATCCCCTCTGTAGATAGAGCCGATCTCTCTAGCCCTAAAGTGGGTCTAGCAACACGAGACACTTTCTAATGCAAAGATCTCTTAGCTAACATTTACAATGTGACAAGAAAAGAGATAGAAGTACCTTTTCCCCAACGCTACGCTTGAATCTGTTGATTATGACCTTGATCCACAATCCTTTTAGGCTCGCTCCCTGCTACTAATGGCACACGAATACCTGTTCATGACCAAGAGGAAACAAAAAACGTAATACAATACATAATAATTGTAAACATTAGCTATTTAGAAAATCAAGGAGTACCAGAATATTTGCATAAACAATTAGACAAATATAGAAAGAAAACATCAGATGTTATTATCGATAAATATAAACAGAAGAGCTTACAACCTAGGCCTTGATGTTGGAGGCCTCCTTTGATGAAAATCTCAGTCCTTCACCGAAGCTCTAAAGAGTTCCTTCTCCAGAATACTTAGGCGTTATCACAATGCTAGGATGTAAGGGAACGAGAGTTCAGACTAGCCCGACAATGACCAACCAAGCTCTAAAATTGGGGGAATGAGGGATATGAATTTACAGGAAGGGAGAAGAGGTTGGGAGCCCATGAAAGGAGGAAGGCCCACTTTCTAAGGGATAAACCCCCATGGATGAGATCAAAGCTCTAAAATTAGAGAGCTTGGCCCTATCACCATCGTTTAACAACAAACTCACTGCCCTGGAGCTTCTAGAGGTCAAAGCTTCTCCTCCATTTGAGGAAACACTGTAAAAAAGGGATCATCGCGGTTTCTAAGAAATAAGGGTGCTGGAAGTGCTAAGCCAGAACTATGAACATGACATCTGCGTGAGCATGGTTCTAGGAAAAGCGCTTACCTAGTAAACTAGGAATTTGACCAAGTTTCTTCAGTAATATTCCAAGGCAGTTTTCTTTAGATCTTCAGGGGATGTCTTAACATATTTCTTCATGGTCGAACATTGCATAGGATTTTTCATGGGGAATTTCAGGATCAGGGAAGAGAAAATGAGCATGGTGACAAATTATTGTGTAACAGATGCCCCCTAAAGCATGGAGGTAGAACATGGAGTGATGGTTTAAATTATTTATAACCTAGGCAAAGAGCTCAAACCACATCTGGAAAACCTACCAAATCAAACATTTTACAATACATGAAATCTCTAGTATGAATATTCCTAATCCCGTAACTTTGCACTAGGCATAAAATAACACATGAACCCATGACATGTTCACAACCATCCATATAAAGATATCATAGAAATGGATCCGCGGTATGGACACAGCCATCCGTATATATAGGATCATGTATAAAACGATGAATACTCAATAACTCGCCACAACCTGGATAAGAAATAATATGTGACCTAGGGTCTTCACTGCGATCTCAATAAACCCAATGCATGAATCTAGCCATGCGAATAAATGTGTTAGTGTCGAACATGGTAGAAACCACCTGATTACTAGTAAATTATGGAAATCATTAATGGGCACAAGAGAGACCACCAATAATGACGATGGACCTCAAGGTACAACAACAAAATATAGAAGTGTGAATGAATTTGTCGAAGTTGAACACTTGCATAATCATTTGATCGAAGGCCAATGATGTGAACTTGTCGTCGAACACAAAGAACTTTCCATTGAGGCATGCAAGTTCCAAGCTACTGAAATAAATTTGTAAATCACCTTCCCAGATAATGAGCTGAAGTCGAAAAGAATTGATTTATCAAAGGAGGAGCATGATGATTCCAAAATCATCGACACAAAACAACATATATCTTAAGATGATATGAGTGATTCGGGATTGTAACAGGGGAGGTCAAATAATCAAAGGATGTTTGATAAAAAGGACTTCTCTTGAAAAAATTGGAGACACAACTTCGAAGTGTGGCAACATTTGAATTAAATAGGACCAGAGGTCATGTTGAAAAAATTGGTAATCAAATGAGAGGCAAACATAATTCCCAAACCCATGGAGGAAAATTGATGAATGTAGGATGTCCCCAACCCAAAGCAAACTGTAGATGAGTGTCATGTTCAAGAGCGACAAGCTGCCCGAAATACACATAGGATGTTCACTTTCAATTTTCCCTGTTATTGATAACGAGTACCTCTTTATTTTTTTATAGCCAACTGTTGTGCAGGAAAATCCCTTCTATGGATAGAGGCGATCCATCTAGCCCTAGGGTGGGTCTAGCAACAAGGGAACATGCTGGTTTCTAAATTCCTAGTTCATAAATGAAATGCAGATTAGAATAGATGTCCTACCTCAATCCGATGCTCTTGATGTAGTACGTTGTGGTGATCCCTCGATATTTGTCCTTTAGGCTTTGCACTCCATTGGTTTCGATATTCACACACCTGCACAAAGATTAAGAAAACACTAAAAGTATACGAGCATACATATTCATTTACGACTATCTAACTAGTCAAGGAGAGTCAGAAACTTTGAATATTAATGTAGACAAAGATGGAACTAGAAATTAGTCATGTCATATTAATATAAAAAGGGGAGTTTAAAACCTGCACCTTGACGCTTTATACCTCCTTTGCCAGGTTCATTCGAGCATGTCTCCAAATCATTCATTCGTTGATTGGCTCAAAGAGGCTAAAGGCTCAAACTCTCTCTCACAACTATGGACTATTCTATGCTACCAGCTCTTGGTCTATTCTAGCTAGCAGAATCAATGGGATGAAGAGGAATTTATAGGAGTGGAGGAAGAGATATGGGATCCACTTATGGTGGAGGAAAGGTATATCCATTTGAGAATTTGGATTTTTGTAGGAACTAGAGAGCCAAAGGGAGAAACGCGACCACATCCAGTCGAACAAACATCCATGATTCTGCTCACGAAGCTGTTAGATCTTAGAAGCTTCATTTCCATATTAAAAAAGCCTTCCAAAAGTATCTCTGCATGGGGGTCTTTCAACGACAGAGCGACTACAATGCGAGGCCTAGTGAAAATCTGGCCATGGGTGCGAGGACATAACTACACCACAGCGCTGACCCAAAAGTACATGTTTTTAAGGGTCTACTTCAGGAATGGTCCACAAATATTTTGTTCCTAGCATGTTAAGGGATGCAATAACATTCATTATGATGTGTGAAAGTACACAGGGGTCACTCTGATTGTCCTCCAGTATTCGGAATAGGGAATGCAGGGATGGTGATAAAATGTTGTGTAACAGATTCCCCCTAAAGCATGAAGTCCGAGAGAGAGGGAGGGGTGAAATGATTTATGAGAACATGCCCAAACCAAAATTCCACCATCGAAGGACCTGAAAGATCAATTACGACTGATATCTCTGATACATGAGTACAACATATGGGCACATCCATTTATAATAGAGAACATGTAATAACATCCATGGTATAGACGTAGCCATCCAATGAGAAGGACCATAAAATAGACTCAGTTATGGTTGCATCCATCCAAGTAGAAGAGTCGTGTATACAGTCGTGACACACCAAATCATGCCGCAGCTTGGATTTCATTAGACAAAACCCAGGGTCTTGCGCTCTGTCCCAACCCAAACAAGTACAAATTTAGGCATGTGAATGAATGAGCTGAAGTCGAACATGCAAGAAAGTCACTTGATTACCAGCCGATGATGAAAGCTGTTAATAGGCCCGAGAGAAACCACCAATAATGACAATGGTTCTCAAGGTATTGCTAGTAAAATCCACGGAATGTGAACAATGAAATGGATTCAAACATCCGCAAAATCACCCAATCGAAGGCCAATGATGAGAACTTGTCATCAAATGAAAAGAACTTGCCCTTGAGGCATGCAATCTCTAAGGTACTAGAAGGGAGTCTCTGGATCAACTTCCTGCATAATGAGCTGAATTTGATAGGAAGTGACCGATCGAAGGAGGGCCATAATGTTTCCTACATCATCAACACGAGACATAGGAATAAGATGATAGTGAATCAAGAATAATCATAGGACCAGGGGTTGAAAACTGCAAAAGGGACTTCTCTTGAACATATTAGCGACACGACTTTGGAATTTGGAAGTATTTGACATCAAGGGATCTGAGATCATGGTGACGAGGAAAAGAGAAGATGAGAGATCAAAACGGATAACCCAAAACCATGGAGATAAAATGATGAATGTGGGATGTCCCCAACCTGACATGAGATGCAAATAAGTGTCATGTTCAAGAGCGACATACTACCAACGCGAATAACAACTAGTTCCATTTCCCCCCACCATTTTTGGCGAGTACCCCAATTATTTTTGGAAACACGCTTGAAGGGGATAGCATATACTTGCCATGTAAGTTTTTCCTTTGGAAAAAGCCATCCTATTACATTTTACAAGCCCTAGGAAGGAGGAACTTGGTAATGTCATGGCAACGACATACAATGTCATTTAGATTTAACGAGTCTGAAAAAGGGAAAAATCAACATCTTTTCATGTTTAGAGAGTTTGAAAAGAGGAAGAAAACAAAACTCCAGAAGGCCCTTTTCATAAATAGTCCCTCTTACTCAAAAATGTAGAAGAAAAAATATGAGAGAACCTCTTAGTCGCGATTGACTAAGGTATTCCTTTTTCGTAAATATTTTATCCCTGCCCGAAAAAGGGTTAAAATTATACTGGGCAAATGAAGTTTTGTAGCCTTTAATGAGTTCAAAACAACAAGAGCTCGGCAATCTTTTCATGTTTTGAGAGTTAGAAAAGAGCTTAAAGTTGACTCCTCCTGGAGGAATGAGTGGTATTAAGGGTAGCAAATGATTCTAGTGATGGTGGAACTGCTCAGAAAAATTAAAGGTCAAGAGGTTGGCTAAAAAGACCACTCATTGCATCTATTCCTCAAGAATGGGTAAAACAATCAAGTGAGGGCATATGATCGACCGAGCAGATGGTAACGATGGAATGAGAAAACCAAGGCTCATCTGGTAAAAAAGGCTGATAAAATGGCAATCATGAGAGGTAAAATAAGAATGGTTTCATTTTTAAACAAGCTTGAAATCATGGAGCCTCTGCTTGAAGTTGGTTTCATTTTTACACAAGCTTGAAATGGAAACAAACTATGCTTGAAATAAGTTTGCATGCCCCCAACATGATGACTCAATTTGAGGTACATGCCCCCCAAATTCATGGTATTCACTTGAGTAGACTACTAGTTACTAATAGGTGGATGGAATGAAGGTTCAATTACGAGATCAGGCAAAAGAATCGACTTGGATTTTATGAGATCTAATCAAAAGCTCGAATTGCACGGGAATATGTTTCATTTTTTAATGAGGGTGACACATTAAAATAACTATCCTCATGACACCTTGTCTCATTTAAAGAGCCTAACACAAGACAGGAACTATGCTCAGAAGAGATTGTTTCATTTTTTAAGGAGCTTGACACAAGAAAAGGAACTATGCTCCAAAGAGCTTGTTTCATTTTTTAAGGAGTTTGACACAAGAAAAGGAACAATGCTCCGAAGAACTTGTTTCATTTTTTAAGGAGCTTGACACAAGAAAAGGAACTATGCTCAAAAGATCTTGTTTCCTTTTTTAAGGAGCTTGAAACAAGAAAAGGGACTACACTCCGACGACCTAATCAAGACATATAAAGTGTCATGGCTTCCAAGAGGTTCTCATCTGATGGAAGAACAACATCCCAGAAATCACGATAAAATGCCCCCAGTAGACGGTACACAACAATACTATCAATGGATGAGGGCATTGAACAAGTGGCCACATAATTAACTTGTGGCGAGGAAGATATCACTGATAGATAAGGAACAGGAAGGGATGACGGTAGGCTAGATGCCACATAAGGACCAACAAATGAAAGTTGATAGATGGTCACGAGCCAACCTTCGTGTGGAAAACAAATCATGCAAAAGAGGGATGAGACAAGCACTCCCATAGCATTGTGCCCCAAGAGTAAGTTAAAATCCAAGGGTCCTTGGAAAACAATCACGTCTATATAGACAATCTTTCCTCCCAAAGTGATAGGTAAATTTAGAAGGATCCATAATGGCTGATTGGTTCCTCTCTTAAAAGTCAACAAATTTTGAGTAACAGGCACAAGTTGCGGAGAACCAAAATCTTGCCAGGTAGTTGAGGACAGAATAATAACTGAGGTGCCTTCATCTATAATCATTCGTGGTACGACCATATCGAAGGCTTGTATAATGATATCAAAGGGAACGTAAGAAGGAAGACGGTATCCCGTGAATCGACTCCAATCAAAGGAAGCGACCAAACTACATAGAGGGGGTTCCATAGGAATAAGAGGATTATCCCCTCGCATTACAAAAGAGGAAATTCCATCCTCTTGAAATCCAGGAACGAGAGAAGGAGGATCACTTTCTTGCACTATGGTGACAGGAGTCGGAGGATCACCCTCCTGGATCACAAAAACTTGAGGATCACCCTCTGATATCGGGGAATCGAAGGAAACAAAAAGAACATGACTGGGATGAGACCCACTCTCAATGGAAAAGACCTAATGAAACATATATGGAATCATGTCGGCCATTTTCTCAACCAATGATTGGTCGAAAATGGACTTAGGAGATTGAATTTTAGGGAGAGTGGAATTGACTAGAGATGAATCCCGATCAATGAATTGATCAACTATTGGAGGAATCGAAGAAAACTTTCGGTAACCAATGGGAAGAGAGGACTCAGAAGCTGAAGGGTATCGAATACTTTAGAAGCTCCATCCATATAAGGATAGAGGTGGATGGGATGCTTCCCTTCACATGACCTACAGGGAATTTTTATCTTACCCTGTTTCTTACGAGGCTTATTATCTCTAGTTGAAGGCTCATCATCAGCATGATGCCCAAAGGTTGATGATGAAGGATGAATTGGGCCAATGGACCACACTTCTAACACCTTGGGAATACTAGGGAAATCACAAAGAAGGTGGTCACCCTCACATAGCTGGCAAGGGAATTTGACTTTACAAGATGAAATGGGAGGTTTCTTGATATTAGCAGCATGGGTAGAAATAGTTGTTGATTTGCACCCTAGCTTATTTTCATTCTTCTTCTTTGAATTCTTCTTCTTCTTCTTAGCCACCTGGTTACTATAATATAGACTTTCAGCAGGAGAAGAGGGATAATGAGGTGAAGAAATAGGTGAAGAAGTTGAGGGGTTAACCTTAAGATCAACACGAGGTTGACAAGGTTCAAGCGAAGGAGAACTCGGTTGAGAGACAGCTGGTATATTCGACACCACAGGGGTTGAAAATAACCAAAATAGCAGGAAAATGGTTAATCCCAGGAGGGACAATTTTGCCATATACGGGGCACCCACATTTCCAAAAGAGGGAAACGAACCAAGATTCCCATCCAAGGGGACCCCTGGGTTGATGGACCTAGGAAGCATTGCCATTGACCTCAATCTAAGATGAACACAGGTAAAATGTATCGTGGGTGATACATTTTAAGTCATTGAAATGAAACTTTTCCTTTTCATGTTTTAAGAGTTGAGAAAAGGACAAAAGGTGACTCTAGCCACTTTTGGATTTAACGAGATCGAAAGGACAAGGGCGCGATGATATTTTCAATTTTAAAGATTCAGTAAAGATAAAAATTGACTACTCAGGAACTCTAGGAAAAAGGGTGTACCAAGCTCCTGTGAACTGCAATATACACCTTGGCAAATAAATTTACCGAGGACTTAACGTATGTACAGGTAGTCTACCCGAATGTTTTGTTCGGTGTATCACGGTTACAGGGTGGTAGACTCGGCTTCCTATGGATAAAGGATTGCAACCTAAAAGGGTCTCCCCTTATATACGTGATGATACGGGGAGCACAAGTCCGTACTAGTTCTTTTTAATGCAAGATTAGAGCAACAACTGCTAGGCTTAATGACACTGGAACACGTCACTAGCCTAGACCTTTAAGTGTGAGTGTTATGTTTCAATGCTTCCTTAGGTTGATTGAGTTAATTTTATGGTTTAACTTGAACTTAGGTTTCAGTTTCAAGGCCCTACCGAATGTTACCTCAAATCTATTAATGTGCAACTATATGAGAGAAAGAATTAATCGATTAAGGAATTAACCTCAAGGTCACAAAAGTGACTGGGGAAGAAAGATAAAATAAGCTAAAACCCACTCAGAAGGGTCTAAGGATGGTGAAGTAGTTGGACATCAGTCCCAAGAGAAAAAGGAATTACAAGGGGAATTCTAAAAATTTAAACCTCGCACTTATAATGGTGAAAAGGAGGAAGATGTTGAAGCTTGGCTTCTAAATATGGTAAAATACTTTCAAGGCTATGAATATGGAAGTAACCTGAAAGCCAGATTGGCTATATACCAACTACAAGGTAAGGGTACCTTGTGGTGGGAAGAAACCAAAATGGGGCATGTATTAGATGAGAAAACTGTGACTTGGGAGGAATTTCAAACAAAATTTAAATCTAGATATCTGAATGAAAGATACTATGATGACAAAGCCAAAGAGTTTCATGACTTGAGATTGGGACAACACACAATTGATGATTTTGTTACCAAATTCACAAACCTGCTTCTCTATGTACCTTATATTAGAGAAGAGAAGGCCAAAGTACAACGATTTTTAAACTGCCTACCAATCCCAAGGAGAGAATAGAATTTGACAATCCCAAAACAATGGATGAAGCGGTGCAAAAAGCAAGGCTGTGTTATTAGCAGTTCAAAGGCAGAAATGATGAGCTGAAAATTTGGAAAAACAAAGAAAAGGGTAAAGGTGATTCTAGTGGTACAAGAATAAAACCAACATACTTGAAAAACTTTGGGAAAAATCATCAGAGGAAGAAGTTTAGAAAAACTGGAGAAAATTAACCAGCTCAATCACAAACTGGATCTAAACAGATGGATATAAACAACAAGAAAGAAGGAAATGTAAAATTAAAGGAACCATTAAAGTTTTGGGGTTTTGGAGAACCTCATATGTTACGTGACTATCCTCATCAAACAGTTCAAAATATTCAAGTATTGAAAGAAGAAACTACTGTAAATGATGTTGCTAGAAATATTCCAAGAATCAATGTTGCACTAGAGGATCGCAAAGTTGAACACCAATCAACCATGATCGAAATAGAAGGTATGATTTTTGAATAACCTGTTTATGTTTTGATAGACCCAGGAAAAAATTTAAGCTATATAAGTACGCAGATGGTGGAAAAGTGCAAATTAAAATCATAAAAATTTCAGCAAGCATGGTTAGTTCAGTTAGCCACTGGAACAAAAAGAAAAGTGACCCATAAATTAACAAATATTGCTGTAAATTTAAATGGGTATGAAACAGAACTGAATTTAAATATTTTACCTCTAGGTTCATATGATGTGTTAGTGGAAATCGACTGGTCAGAAAAATAGAAAGAAATAGTTAATTTCTTAGATAAAACAATTCGTTGTGTAGATGGTGAGGGAAAACCAGTGATAGTAAAGGGAAAACCTAGACCAATATCAGTAAGACAGATTTCAACTCTACAGTTAAAAGGAACAACAAGGAAAGGTTGTTAAGTGTATGTTGTGCAAGTGGAGGAATTAGGACAACAAACTGAAAAAGAAGCTGTAGAAATTTTACCAGTAATTAGCGAATTCAAAGATGTATTTTCAGATGAAATTCCTCATTTACCCCTAGAAGAGAAATTGATTTTTCAATTGAATTGGTGCCTAGAGCTACACCTCTCTCTAGAGCACCCTACAGAATGAGTACTCTTGAGTTGTTAGAATTAAAAATGCAACTACAAGGGTTGTTGGACCGATGTTATATTTGGCCAAGTGTGTCTCCATGGGGAGCACCAGTACTATTTGTTAAAAAGAAAGATGGCACATTTAGAATATGTATAGACTACAGAAAACTAAAAAAATTAACTATAAAGAATAGGTATCCTCTACCCAGAATAGATGACTTATTTGATCAAGTGAGAGGAGCTACTATCTTTTCAAAGATTGATTTAAGAACAGGTTATCATCAATTGAGAATTAAGGATGAAGACATAAACAAGACTGCATTCAAAACTAGATACGGGAACTATGAATTTGTAGTTCTACCTTTTGGGTTGACTAATTCCCTTGCTACATTTATGTGTCTAATGAACAATGTATTACATAAGTATCTACACAAATTTGTTTTGGTGTTTGTTGATGACAATCTGGTATATTCCAAGAATGAAGTAGAACATAAAAAAATATCTCAGAAATGTCTTATAAACACTTAGAGAACATAAGTTATATGCCAAACTTAGCAAATGTGAATTTTATAAAGATAAAATTCAGTATTTGAGCCATGTAATTTCAGAATAAGGATTGGCAGTAGACCCAAAGAAGATAAAATCTATCATGGATTGGCCACTACCTACTGATGTTCCAGCCATAAGATCATTCATGGGAATCACAGGATACTATAGGAGATTTGTAGATGGATTTTTAGCCTTAGCTTATCCTATTACATCTCTACAGAAGAAGGGAGTAAATTTTTAGTGGACATCAAAATGTCAACATTGTTTTGAACAGCTAAAACTTAAAATAACAACTGCTCCTATTTTGAAGATTGTTGATCCAAACAAATAATTTTTAGTGTGTATAGATGCTTGTGTAGAATGATTAGGAGGAGTATTATTACAAGAAAACTCGGTCATAGCTTATGAGTAAAGAAAACTAAAGAAACCTGAACAAAACTACTATGTATATGACTTCGAGTTAGCTGATGTAATACATGCTTTGAAGATGTGGAGACATTATCTGTTAGGAAAGAGGTTTGTATTGATGACATATCACATAAGTCTGAAATAATTTTTCACACAACCAGATTTAAATGCTAGACAAGCTAGATGGTTGTCTTTCCTAAGTGAGTTTGACATATAAATTAAACATATTAAAGGAAAGGAAAATAAGATTGCAGATGCTTTGAGTAAGAATTCTCATCAAATATTGAATAGTGTTGGAAGTAGCGCGAATTTTGACATTGAAAGATTAATATAAGAAGTAATGAGTCGAGATTCAAGCTATGAAAAACTTCAAGAAAAATTGCAAAATACTGAGATATTGTGAAATAATCAAAACTAGAAAGGGTTAATTTATTTTAAAAACAGATTGTACATTCCAAATGTGAGCTCATTAAAACATGGAATTTTAGATGAGTATCATAAACGACCTTATGCACGACACCCTGGTTATCAAAAATTGATTTCATCATTGAGAAAGAATATGTTTTGGCCAGGTATGAAGAAGGATGTGGCTGATTATTTAGCTAGATGTTTCGAATGTCAACAGGTAAAAGTAGAGCATTAGCATCCAACAGGACTGTTGAATCCTTTACCTATTCCATAATGGAAGTGGGAAATAGTTTCCATAGATTTTAAAATTGGTTTTCCTAGAAATAAATATCAACCTGATTCTATAATCATGGTTGTAGACACATTGACTAAATTTGCACACTTTTTACCAGTACAATCTACTTTTGATACATCTCAAGTAGCTAATGTGTTTATGAAAGAGATTGTAAAGTTACATGGAATTCCTAAAATGATTATATCAGACATAGATGCAAATTTTACTTCAGCTTTTTGGAAGACTCTATTTGGAGGAATGGGTACCAAATTGAACTTTAGTACAACCTATCATCCCCAAACAAATGGAAAAACTGAAAGAACAAACCAGATTTTAGAAGACATGTTACAAATGTATGTTATGGATAAACCTACAAGATGAGAAGATTTTCTATATTTGACAGAATTTTCATATAATAATAGTTATCAAGTCTGAATAAAGATGAGTCCTTTTGAAGCATTGTATGGAATAAAGTTCCATACACCGCTTAGTTGGAGTCAACTAGAGGATAAGTTAATCCTTGGACCGACATTGCAAGAGATGGAAAGAAATGTGAAGAAAATTCAACAAAACATTAAAACAGCTCAAGACCAACAAAAGAGCTATGTAGAGAAAAAGAGAATTCAAAGTGGGATATCATGTTTACTTGAGGATTAGGCCTAAAAAGAGTACTTTATACACTAGTATCTATGCTAAATGAGCACCACACTACTGTGGACCATTTTTAAGTTTTAGAAAGATTGGGGCCAGTAGCTTATAAGTTGTCTCTACCTAGTCACATTAAGGTTCACAATGTTTTTTATGTTTCCTTATTGAAAAAGTATATACATGATCCTAATCATATAATTGATTGAAATGTGATATAGGTGGAACCAGAAGGGGAATTTCTTCTAGAGCCACTTCATATCCTGGCACGGGAATAAATCGAGCTCCAGAATAGGAAGGTAGCCAGGGTGAAACTGCAGTGGAAACACTTTGCACTTGAATAAGCTACTTGGGAGTGAGAATAAGATATGAAGGAAAAATATCCATCATTGTTTGAAAAGTGAATTAATATTTTTCAATAGTGATGAAAGTGTTTTGTTTTAGAGGGGGAATATGTAAGTTCCCTATTAGACAGTTGAACAATCCTAAAGGTTAAGTGGACCTAAAGGAAAACAATTTTTGTGGACATATTTTATTATTTTAAATTAAATTAATATGGAATTTGAATTACTGTGCAAAGACTAGAGTATAAATGAAGACTAGGATTTCCAAGTCCATGAGGATGGATAAGATTCCTAAGACTTTCCCAGATCCTCCAAAAATCCTTAGAGAAAATAAATTAAATTTAATATTAGATTGGAGATTAAAATCTAAAAAATATACCTCAGTAAAGAGGAAAGTTACTGAGAAGAGGTGACATAAAACCAGAAAGAGGAAAAATCTAGTTTTAAAGTACTTTTGTGGAAAAAACAAAAGGAAAGCCTAGGGAAAAAGGAAAACAACATCCTCATTAACTCGACGCAGTTATGGAAACATGCTAAAGGGAAATCAAGCTTAAATAAGTTATTCCTGGGTAGAAAAGAGGTTGTCTACACCTTGGAGGAATTGGTCTCTGCTTGGGGGGAGCTGTGGAGAGAAAGCTCAAGGTTGGGTGGAAAATAGTCTTACCAAAATTGGTATGCACAAAGAAATGCAATTCTGTATTATAAATTTTATTATTAAAGAAATTGTGAGATTATGTAATTGTCTGAATTAGATTTTAATTCTATTATATGGAAGTAGTTAAGAAAGGTTAATTTTATACATGATTAAATATTGTATAAATTGGTCAAATTCTGTGTAAATTTTATTCATATATTCTGATGTATTTAATGGACAACAACTATAGAAATAGTAGTTGATCTGTATGGTTACACAGACAAGTATAATAATACACCAACACTCAGAATGTCTAAACCTCATAAATAGGTTTAAATCTAAGGTTAGGTGTGAAATAATATTTCTGTAAAGACATACAATATAGATAAATACATTAGAGAGAAGGAAACTTAGTGTATTTATCAGAAAAGTATTATTGACATTACTATGTAAATTATAAATAAAATATGCTATCATAACACTAGTTGAATACAATTACAACTTATTGCATATTCTCAGAAATAACATAATAGAAAAAACTGAATGAAATGCATATGTGACATTAAAATTCAGTTGAAATTCCGAGAATAAGTACCTATTACAATAGTGCAATGATGTAAGCCATGATAGGGTATGGTATACATATTACAATTTAATTCTATCATAAATTATAGACAAAATATATAGTCCAAATTTAAACAATACAATAGGATTATGAAAATTTATTCAGTTTAGAATTATATAGGTTGGCTTCTTCAAAGTAATATAGACCAACATGTATAGAAGAAACCATAATCTATGGTCAAGGTATGAGTCACTGAAATACTCATGAAATTACATAAGAGTAATTAAACTGTAGCCTTGTACAGGGAATCCGAAGGAGTACCTGTACATAGAAAAATATAAATTAGTTAAAGCAAATAAAACTTATCTTTGAAAATAATTAGAGGTAGAAAGATTTAATTCAACGAAAATAGAAGTTAAAAATTAGATTATTACCTTATCGGTTTTAATTGGAGAGTGGTATTAAATCTACAATTAAAAAGGTGAAAAGAATTAGTAAATAATTTCGATGGAAATAACATAGGATTGAGGGAAGTAAGAACGAAATAGAAAGGAGCATACCTTGCTTTTTGTTGACAGAGGAAGAAACTATGAGAATCTGAGAATTAATGAAAGTATTCTTGTAAACAAAGAATTTTATTAATTGAGGAATCAATAAAATTCTCAAATATTAAACTCATATTCTTTAAATCTAATTTGAGTGTATAAGGTGAGAAGTTAATACAGAAAGGAATTTTCTAAAACTAGGAAACCAAATACATTAAGTAAATGAATAAATTCCTGAACAGTGAATTGGTAGGAATATTACTAAAAACACAATAATTTCATGTGTAAATAAGGGTACTGAGATAAATTCAGAGTTGAATTTATAAACCCAAATACACATAACCCATTAAGGGTTTAATAAACACAGAGGTTGAATTATAAATTGATATTCATAAACTAAAATTGAGTTTCAAATAGAAATAATGAAAACAGACATAGTGAATATATATTCAATTTTTCTAAACTCTGGTATCAAGATTATTAACACCACAAGTTAATAAATATTCTCACAAGAGAATTATTGTAAAACAAGATGAAGTGTTACAATGGCTAGATATAAAATCGACTTATCAATATAATTGGGCAGAAAGACATTCCAAAAATTTATAAGGAAACCATAAAGAAATTTGGAATGATAATGTTGAGATAAATAAAAAATTGGGAAACGTTCTTGGTGGACTTCACGTAGAAAGATAATTTCTGAAGCGAAGGAATCAATTTCCTGAAACCAAGATGAAAAGAGAAACGAATAAGAAGATATGCATGCAACATTCAAACTTAAAAATTTCTCAAGCAGGTAAATGAGAATAAAATCACTCATGAAATAAAGTACAGAGAGGTATAGATGGGTAGAAATCTCCATAACTAAAAATGTAAACCAAAATTGAAGTATGGAGAAATTATCCCCATAGTGGCAGATATATATATAGATATTACTTCATTACCAACGATAAGAAAAAATTGTGAGAAAGGAATGAAGGTAAATTGAGAAAGATTCTCAGCTATCCCATTCCAGATTGAAGGAATATAATGGAAATATTTAAAATAAAAATGCATTTAGAAGTAGAGACAAAATTGTTTCAAAAATGAAAAATACGTAACCTGAAATAGCGTTGGTAAGTCGGGGAAAGGCAACTCGATTTTCCATTAAAATTATTATCTCATGTTATAAGAGATAAGTAACTTAAAGAAACACGAGATCAATTAAACCAAACCATGGGGAAGGACACAATTCGAACTCCATGAGACCTGCAATAGAAAACGAAAATGTAAATTGTAGAGAGATAAAATTTTAGAAATTGCGAAAAAAAATAACATACTTATCTTTGGTTTTAAAATGAAACGAAAGCTCACCTGGAAGAGGGAGAACCTCGAGATAATAAGGCCAATGTATCACAACAGACTTTTCTATTCGTTGGATTTGTTCACATGAGTAAGCGTTGAGACAATCTTCCTAAGGCCATGACTATGTGAAGAAATGAGGGTTGTAGAGCTGAAGGCCGAAAGATCCAAAATGACAAATGCCAAACCTAGGGTAGGGTTTGATTTTTGTAAAACACCACAGTGAATAAAAATCGATCCAAGCCATACACGTGGCTCCCATTCATAGCCAAAAAAAAAAGAGCCATGTGAATTCATTTAATTCAAGCATATTGTATGATGGTGAAAGTCTAAAAACGTATAAATCACATACAGGTTAGAACTAGTACGATATCCAGAGATTAATTTCTGAATCACAAAACGTATATATGATTTTATTTACCATTAATGAATGACAGAGATACTTATCTATGATGAGATTAAAATAAAATAGGTTTCAAGTCAATGTTCCAAAGTCATATTCATAACGTATGGTTTGAACCCTTAGAAATTAACAAATAAATGTTAAAATGATATAACAATTATATGTGTGAATAGTGGATATATATCCTAATTCATTACTTATAATTATTCAAAATTTGAAGGGTAACATGGTAGATAAATCAAAATTACAAAAAGGTTGAATTAACCTTAGTAATATAATTACATAGTATAGTAAGCGAGGAATGAAATCTTTTGCATAAGATTCTAAACATCTCTAATTTGATTAAAAGAGTATATATATATAGGTATTATGGGAAATGACTATATGATAGTAATATATAATACCATAAGTTAGACCTTAGTGTAATATGTTTGAGAATACTATTACGGGGTTAAATTAGAATGAAAAGTATAATATATAAAATTGATTATATATATTATAATTCTAATTGTAATAGAAGGATATCCTAACAAGGTATAGTCAAGTGGACGGGACAAGAAACTAACTATGAACCAGTTAAGTTAGACAAGTATAAACAATACCATAAATGTTATACTTGTATTTCTGAATTATAAATATCAATAAAAAGTGTAACGGTAGAATTCGTTAATTAATGACAAACTATGAATGAAGGAATACCAACAGAAAATTTAAAGACATAATTCGTTGAAGAGTGACAAATAAATAGATAGTAGTGGATGACAACTTAAATAGTTAGGCTATAAATAGAAGAAAAAAATTGTGGTAAGTGGAGTTACTACATTATTAGTATATCCACTGAACATGGTATGGATAGGTTTGCAAGGGCCAGATTTCGGCCTACTTCTACACCCAATATTTTAGTCATGTTTCTCTAGATACTTCAGTGACTTGAAACTTCTATTCACATGTTCGAGGTCATGAAAGAGGAATAGATCCACACGTGAAAGTACTAATGGAGAGAGAGCTAGAGATTTAACTTATTCTACTTAAGTTCATCCGTCCTTCTTACTTGTCTTCTTCTCATGATGATTAGAAAGATACTTGCTTGTGAGATCTAAATTTTGTGCATAAATGATGGAGGATGTGTGTCTTTATATAGTCTTCTAGTTAGTCGAATGGTTGCCTCTTTGAATAGGATTTAATTGACTCGAAGAATGGTTGACTTGGCTTGTTTGGAGCCAAAAATTCAATTTTTAAAATTCAAATTTTGTCTTTTTAAAAGGACATGAAGAACATGCCTTAAAATTTCTCTTTTGGCAATAGCATGAAGACAATTCTTTATATTTATCATTACAATTACATCAAGGGCTAAAATATTAATTATGAATACCAACCATAGTTACAAAATTCAACAAGTTTAACCATGTAGCATTGAGAACGTGGGAAAAAGAGTGTTATATGGCTAAGGAGAAGGTAAAGAAGATGCTATAACACAACCTTAGTGCTCATTGTTGCAATACAGAGGTTTGAAGAAGAAAAATTTTGAGGAAAAGTGAAAAATGTGACAAAATGATGCCAATTTTGAGGCTATAACGTTGCATTGAGGATTAGTAGAGCACTATAGCATTGGGTAAAGGCTTAGTGTGCACTGCAAAAGGAATAAAATCATCAACATTTCCAAGAGAGCTTAATTTAAGACATTCCCCAAGGATTACCCATTGGAAACCAAGAAAATACTGAGAGGGAGGTTAATTAGTATTTTAAAATTTTTAAACAAAATTTGTGCAATTTAAAAAAATCAGTAATAAAATAATAATAAATAATGTACCAATCACATAAAATATGATCATGAGAAGTTTACGTGGAAACCCATACGGGATAAAACCACCATTCTTCTCTTTTTTGGATTTTTTGCTCTGCGCCTGCTCTGTTGGCCTGCGCAGCCACTGCATGAGCGCTGCTCACGGCCCTCCGTGCTGCAGCTTCGGCCCTCACGGCCTTTGGAGCGCTCGATCCAGCCAAGATCAGATTGGATCCGTCCTCCAGGCACCCGATCTCGCCTCTGGCCTCTCCAGAGCTGCGCCTTCTGATCTGTGGCTCGTCATTTGCTGGATCTGTTGCCCAGATCCTTAGCTGCGCCTTGGTTCTGACTCTGCTCGGTCTCGGAAATGCCTCTCTTGTCTGGAGCAGGAAAAGTGAGTTTCTGATCTGGACTATGGAGACCCAAGGCTCGCCTCTCGGGCCCTCTCAGTCTTCTCCTCTGGATGACTCTGCCGCTTTCTCTTCCTTGATTGCTGCGTTGCCTAAAAAGAAGAAGCCTGACGCATCAAAGTTCGTTAAGAAGCTCGATGATGTACCAGAGGTAAACCTACCTCCTGAGGGACCGATCCAGGTTGCCTTGTCTCTAGCAGATCGTGCCCTGGTGGGTCAATTTACGGGTCTCTGGCCCTCTCCTAAATCAACCGAAAACTGGGTCGTCAGGAATTGGATTCCGCTGATCAAGAATAAATTCACTTCGTACTTTCTAGGAAGAGGCTACTTCCTGTTCGAATTCAACACCAAGGAGGACAAAGACCTGATCTTCAGGAATGGACCCTATTTCATGGGACCTCAGGGTCTCTACCTCAACAAATGGACCCCAGACTTTGATCCGGCTGTGGACGTACCGTCGGCTGTCCCCGTTTGGGTTAGGCTCCCCAACCTTCCGGTACACTGTTGGAATTGGGACTCCCTCAAACATATTGGCAACTCATTGGGCAAATTCATAGACAGAGCCAACAACAACGATCAATATGATTGCGCCCGGATCTGTGTCGAGGTAGATCTTGAGGTGGGTCTTCCGGAGGCCATCAAACTAAAGGTTGGAAGCTAGACGCATGTTCAAGTCCTGGACTACGAACAGCTCCCTTTCAAATGTCGCAAATGTCACATATACGGCCATTTTGCTAGAGGATGCCCGAATAAAAGCGATCCAGAAAAAGGAAAGGAGGAAGGATGGAACCAAGTCAAAAGGCCAAAGACAAACCACAAGAAATCCGGGGCACAAGGATCTCAACCTGCCGCTGCCCAAAATGTATCCTCGTCAAGAAGTCAAGAAAATAGGTACGAGATCCTAAGCTCTTCGGAAGAAGTCCCCAGGGAAGAGGAGAGGCCCGTCAAACCAGCAGAAAAATCAACCGCAGCAGGAACAAGACCCGAAGAGAGCATCATGGCAAGGGACAAAGAAAAGCAAACAGAAGCCTCTGAGGAGGAACATGTCTCAGAAGAGTCCGAGGAAGATGGAGAAATCGGAGACACGCAGACTTCGGTCAGAAGATCTGCAAGGGGCCGGAAATCTGCAAGAGAAAAGAGAGATCAGGAAACCTACAAAGACAAACTCTAGGGTAGTCAGCCCACGCTGGAAAAACTCCTCAGCAAGAATACGAAAACGGTTAAAAATCAAGCTCATGGCTCCAGGGGAGCCTCCCATCAAAGAAATAAATGATGAAGACCATCTCCTGGAACTGCAGAGGAATGGGGAGTAAAGTAAAAGAAGAAGCAATAAGAAGTCTAATAAGAAGAGAAACCCCGGACATTCTTCTGATCCAGGAGACTAAAATGGAGGACAAGGAGTTCCTCCAAATCAGCAAAAAGTTTTGGAAGGGAATCAACGGACTAGCAGTATCATCAAGGGGAGCCTCTGGGGGTTTGGGCTCTCTCTGGAACCCCCTCAAGTTCAAACTGGTCTCAGAGGTGCACAACAGCCATTGGCTATTCTTGAAGCTACACTCTGTAGAAACAAGGGAGGCTATCTGCCTGTTCAATGTCTATGTACCTAATAATATAGGGGAGAAAAGGGAGTGCTGGGACTCTATTAGGCAACTGGCGGAGACTGAGAACCTGGGAAACCTCATTATTGCAGGTGACCTAAACATTACCCTACGCTCGGTGGAAAAGCGAGGAGGCACAATCGTAAGGGACCCAGCAAGGGAGTGGGTGGAAGACCTCATGCAGGACTGGGATCTGCTCGATATCCCTCCAGATAACGGTAAGTACACCTGGACCAATAAAAGAATAGGCCCTGGTCATATTGCTGCTAGACTTGATAGATGTTTGGTGCAGAGTTCTTTTCTTTTGCTTGGATTAGAATCCAGGTTACACATCCTCCCTTGCAGTGTCTCAGACCATAAACCCATTATGTTAGAGATGACAGGACCCAAGGATCTGGGTCCCATCCCTTTCAGGTTCAACGCTCTTTGGGTTAAGGAGCCCGAGTTTATTAACTTGGTTCAAGACAGTTGGAAAATGCCAGTGAAGGGTTCTCCCTTCTTCATCTGGGAAGAAAAGCTTAGAAGGTTAAAAGATGCCCTCAAAACATGGGCCAAAGCTCTTCCCACCCCTGCTCAAGAGAGAAAGCAGGCCCAAGACAATCTTATTCAGCATCAAGCCCAAAGTGAGGATGTAGAAATCACCGCTAAAGTTTTAGACAAGGAGGAGGTGCTTCAACAAATCTACCACAAAGCCTGCCTCTCAGAGGAAGAGCATTGGAGACAAAAATCCAGGAATCTATGGCTCAAAGCGGGTGATAGAAATTCTGCCTTCTTCCATAAACAAGCTCAAGCAAGGAAAAGTTTTAATTCTATAGCAGAAATTAAAGATGGCAATTTGATCCACAAAGACAATGAGAGCATAAAGAAGGCAGCCTTCAACCACTTCCAAAATCTCTACAAAGAAGAGGGAGAGTCTGATCCAAATTCCAAATTTTTGGAGGTGATACCTTCAAGGATCTCCCCCTTTATTAATCAGCAGCTCGAAGTAAAGATCTCCATCCAAGAAATAAAAGAGGCCCTGGACAGTATGGAGCCTGACAAAGCCCCAGGCCCGGATGGCTTCACGGCCAGATTCCTCCAAACTTGCTGGCAGATTGTGGAGAAAGATCTCTTCAAGATGATCCTGAAATCACAAAATTGCCAAAAAATTGGGGGCAGCACTAATTCTGCCTTTCTTGCCCTTATTCCCAAGGAAAAGGGTGCAAAATAATTCAATCGGTTTCGCCCAATCTCTCTCTGCAACATTGGATACAAATTAATCACAAAGGTAATAGCAAACAGGCTAGCAGGCATCCTTCCAATGATCATAACTGAGAATCAAGGAGGATTTGTTCAGGGGAGACAGATTGTCGATAACTACATCCTGGTGCAAGAGGCGATCCATTCGAGTCAACTTCGCAAAGAAAAGGGTATGGTAATTAAATTAGACCTGGAAAATGCCTTCGACCGCGTCAGGCAAAGTTTCCTTTGGGAAGTTTTGAAAAAGTTTGGCTTTGGACTAGGTTTTTTAAATTGGATTTGAGTTAGTATTGCTGACCCATGGATTGCCCCCTTGGTGAATGGGAGAGCAGCTGGCTTCTTCAAAGCATCAAGAGGGCTCAGGCAAGGCTGCCCCCTCTCACCGCTGCTTTTCGTTCTTCAAGTCTCTGCCCTAAGCTTCTTCCTAGATCAGAAATTGGAAGATCAGGAGATTTTGGGGCTTAATATAGCCAGAGGTGTGAAAAATGTAAACCATACTCTTTTCGCAGATGATACCCTTCTGTTGGGGGCTACCACAGCTCGATCTGCCATAAGGTTTAAGGAAGTTCTAGATGATTTCAGTGATGCTACAGGAAGCAGCCTAAACAAAGGCAAATGTAAAGCCTACTGCTGGAACATTTCTGCTCATACTCTCTCTGTCATCTCCAGAATTCTGGGCTTTGCTGCCACCCTCAGCTGGTCCTCCTTTATATACTTGGGTCTTCCCATCTTTCGCAACCTGGTTTATAGCAGAGATTGGGCCCCTCTTTTGGACAAATTCAAGACAAAATTTCAAGCCTGGGGCTTCTCTTGGTTAAACCTTGCAGGAAAACTTGTTCTAATCAAATCAGTATTAAGCAGTCTCCCCATATTCCAATTTTCTGTGCTCCTAGCACCCTCTGGCATCATAAAGAAAATGGAAGCCTACATCCGCAAGTTTTTCTGGAAAGGTGGCAAACTAAATGACAGAAAAATTCCGCTGATCAGTTGGGAGAAAATCTGTATGCCTTTGATGGAAGGAGGACTGAACATCAAAGATCTCTGCTCTCAAAATATTGCCATGGGGGCCAAGCTCTATTGGCGAATCATCGCTCCACACCCAGGCTGGGCGCAAAGAGCCCTCTGGAAAAAATATCTCATGGGAAACAGAAAAAGATCTCTGGATAATCCTCTTCCCACAACAGGAACGCACTTGGTTAAGCGTTGTCACAAAGCAGTGGCTCTCATCAAAGACAAATCGTTCTGGATACCGGGCAATGGTAAAAACATCAAGATCTGGGATGATAGTATAATGATGCATCCACCCTTAGCATTGAATATCTCATTGCAAGCGCTGAGACAGTGGATGGATCGCGCTGGGTTTAATACACTGTGGGACATCTCACAGTACTCTGACATAATCTGGCAGCGCTGGCGCCTACCTCCCGTGCCTCCAGAGCTTGCGCAGGCCAGACATCACCTATTATCACTGCTACATGGTAAATCGCCCCTACACTCAGGCAAACTCGATGCTCGGGGCTGGGGATCCGGTCCAGGTATTTACACAGTAGCGCAGGGGTATAAGTGTTTACAAGAGCGTCCCTATGTCGCCCCCGATCCAACTGTGTGGAAGGCACTGTGGCAGCATAAATCTTTTCCAAAGGTCGACTTCTTTTGCTGGCTGCTTTGCCATAAAGCGATCTTAACAGAAGACAAACTTAAGAAAAAAGGCTTTCAAGGCCCATCCAGATGCCACCTATGCTGCGAAACGGAAGAGAGTGCCCAGCACATCATTCTGGAATGTAAATATTCTAGAGAAATTTGGCAGATCCTTTTGAATTATTGGAAAACAGAGTTTAATCTCCCTGTCTCTATCTCAGACTTATTTGCTAATTGGCACAGCTGTTATCCAGGAACTCTTCCAAAAAACGAAAGATTTAAAGCAGCATGGTTTTCCTTGCCAAAATTCATATGCTGGCAAATTTGGCTCGAGAGAAACAGAAGAGTTTTTAGAGATGAAAAACTAAATCCTCAGCTCATCATCATCAAAGTAAAAAACCTTTGGAAAGAAAACTTGGGTGAACAGTTATCAGAAGCCAACTTAAATCAAAAGGATCTAGATTGGGGTGCCTCAATGGGTCTTCATTTCTCTGATGAAACAAGACAGCAAAAGAACATAAAAGAGTGGCAATTCAGAGGAAACAAGCAAGAACTTTCAGACTTGCTCACCAGACAAGACAGACACTGCTTATTCTTCGATGGGGCTGCGAAAGGCAATCTCGGTCTCGCTGGGGCAGGAGGAATTATAAAGAACAAGGAGGGCAGAACAGTGATTAAGTATGCTTGGGGCCTCGGGCATTCAACCAGCATCCAAGCTGAATCCTTGGCACTTCTGCAGGGGCTTAAGCAAGCAAAGGCCACCAGTATTTCAGATTTAAGTGTCATAGGAGATTCTCAGTCTATCATCAAAGTTCTAGTGGAGAACTCCTTTCCTACAGATCTTCGACTGGCTAGAGCGATCTTAAGAATTTGAAGCATGATGAAAGCTTTTCGAACTGCAAGCTTTCTCCATGTTTTGAGAGAAAACAATAAAGAGGCAGATTCAGAAGCCAACAAGGCGGTGTTGCTTTCAGAAGGCTCCCTTTTGATAGACGAAACTGAGGAGTGGGACTCCATCCCATAAAGCTGCAATGTTTTTTCGTCTTATTTTACAACAGTTTGTGTGTTTATATAAGCTAGGAAAAATAACAAATATAGAATTTCTAGCCATGTGTAAAAATGGTGGATTCCCAAAACTTGGGACCTATGATCAGACAAAGGCAGAAAGACTAAGGGCTAGGCCCGACATATTGTAATCTTGGATGGCATTTGGCCACGTTCTAATATAAATTCATAACCGTTCTTGTAAAAAAAAAAAAAAACCACCATTCTTTTTTATTAAATATCCAACTTCATATTATATCAAATTATGTAGGCACCAATCTATAAAAATGTTGTAGGGGAATTTTAAGCCTATGTGTGGCATCATACATAATTGGCTAAGTAAACATGAGTAAAACTTGGTATAATGATAAGTAAATGAAGGATTGGTTGGAGTCGGTACAACCACTCCAACCACATGGGCCTATGTATAGGTATGCATGAATACTAATAGAAACTTGGTTGGAATTCATTCTCACACTATGCTCTTCTTTGTGAATGTGTGTTCTTGTTCTTATCATGATGTATATGTTGTGAGGTACACTTATAACATGTGGCATAATTGTATAAAAATAACAACAAATGAGGGAGTGGGATGAACCTATAAGAATACAAATCGAATGAACCTGCATGAACAAAAAACGAAGAAGATTGATTTGTAAGTGAAGACATGTTTGAGAAAATTTTGTTCGGGAAAATGCTCAAGATAATTGTTTCTACATGAAAAAAATGGATGAGCGAATTATTGAAATTTCTTATGGAGAATATTTGCTGCGCACTCCTAACTCTACAAAAAATTGTAGCACATAAAGCTGACCAAATAACATAATCTCTCCCAAGAATTTCTTGAAGGTATGATCACTACAATATTTTTTATTCTTGTTGAAAATTCCATTCCTAACTTTAGCATTATATATTGCTACCAAGAACTAGTTGAATGAATATTTACACAATGTGGGCATGAAAGTGGATAGAGACATTGGTATGGAAATTGTTATTCTGATTTAAAGATACACAAGAAAACAAACTAATTTCTTTACTCTTGATTTCTCTATATAAATTCAATGTTGAAAGAGTTATTTGACAAAATGGGGTTGAGAGTCACATTTTTTTTCAAGAGGAAAAAACCATTATCTTTTATTATAGAAACAAAAGAGAGTTGCATATTTCATACTTCTATGAACTTCCCACAAGTCTGATACATCATAAATCTCACAAAGGAGAAAATATACATTATAACTAATTCTAGTTCATCTCCTAATCTAGATCTTGCTCTGTGACACCTAATATTAATATAATTAGATTGTAACTAATTATTGAAACAAATTCCAAAATGCTTGAAATAACAATGATAATAAAAAAGACATGAAACTTACCAGATACATAACCTGCATCCATGAGGCCGAAATAAAGAGAAATGTCGATGGTTCAAACAAGGAGTCATATATATGCATTCCTTATAGTATATAGCACCCTAAACTGTGTATTGAACCATTTATGAAGCATAAGAAGAAGAAAAAACCTGAAAAAACATATCAAACTTGTTTTGATTAATGCATACATAGGATATCATGCATGAAGAGTGATATTTATTTTCCAGAAAATAGAAAAAGTTCTCAAACAAAGATGTGTCTAGAAATTAGGCTCAAATGTTGATATGTCCAAATTCCTAAGGTTCTCCATGGACAAAGGATTGGAAGTGAATCAAACTAGGAGCAGCGCTTTGTGAGTCTGCTGACATGATAGAATTTTTTGATATCAAAGGACACAATAAAAAAGTGTCATGAGGCCAACAAAGTCTAAAAATACAATTCTCTCTAGACAGAGAGCCCTCACAAAGAACCCTGCAAAAGACCCATGTTATAATGGTATGGAACCTTCCCTTGTAAAATAGAAAAAAATAGAACTAATGGAATATGATGTGATCCATAACAGAGCATCAACCCAATTTGAGATCGGTAGATGTGAAAAATGGGAAGATGAAGAAAAACCACTGAAAGATCTCTGATTCAAAATTTCCAAGTCTCAAAAGCAGTAGACTTTAAGGAACCCCTGTGGATACCTAGTCAATAATAGATTTAGAGTCACCAAAGACAGGGAGAGATTAGATGTCAAGCCAGAGGGCACAATGAAGGAACCCCCAAAGTGCCAGAAGTTCGACTCGATTATTAGATCCCAATCCACAGTGCCTCCACTTATATCTTGGATCCTATTTTTCAAAATAAGTTTGGAGGCGCTTGCTGAGATTTTGGGGATAACAGTGGACTCCAATTGGTAGTCTATCTACACATGCATTTTTTATTGGTCTAGTAGGCACAAATCCTTCAGGACAGTCCTGTGATATGTGTGCTAGGGTCCTATAATTTATAGGATCTCAAGGTGATTGGATATTTTATCTTAGTTATTTGATATTGTAAATAATATTTCAAATTGCAAATGATTTCCAATATATATATATATATATATATATATATATATATATATATATATATATATATATATATATATATATATATATATATATATATATATATAAGAAAATTAAAAGAGGGTATTTAAAAAAAACGAATAAAGAGAAAAGAGAAAAGAGAAAGGAAAGAAAAACAGTGAAAAAGAATAAAAAAATTGATGAGAACCCCACAAAGGAAAAACAAAAAAGAAATAATATTGAAAGTGTTGCAAATCTAAATGCCACTACTTAATAGATAGTTTCATTCTTTTAAATAAAATGAAGCTTGTGTGAAGCTTGTTTAATATGTCACAATCATTAGTCATTTGTTTAATCATACAGCTTAATCATGGTTAAACAAGTTTAAATTTTTGTTAAATTAGATTAGAGAATAAGCTTAGCCAAACTGTTTAATCTTGGCTAATGTTAGCTAGGTAGAAAAACGATATTGATTCAATTGTTTAAGTTGAATCAGTGGAGAAATAAGGGGATAGTTCAGAATAGGTTTTGTTTTTCATAAGAAGTGAAATGAGGGTTTGCTAGTATAAACGCACCCTTAGGAAAGAATAAATAAAACATTATTTTTAGCACTAGGTGAAAAATTGGATATCAAAGGATAAATGAGGTTATTTTCGCTTCAAAATTTTATTGTGCAATTTCATCCTAAGTTCAAAAACATTATGTAAAATGCACAAAAGGCTAATGTCTCATTTCATTAACATTTTATCCAAAGTATCCGCCATAATATAAAGTCCACTACACGACAAACTATTTGTTGGGTTGTGATTAAGTTACACACATCTCTCATCCGCCCGATCGACCGCAGCACCAGATCAACAATCCATGTTCATTTTCGAGCCCCCCTTGCTATCCTCCCTTTACCGTCAGGGGGGGTTCGAAAAGACGGTTTTCCCTTGCCGGGTCCCACACAACATGGTGTGCTATCCATGTTTCACACTCCCCCCCCCCAACATCAAACAACTTACCACGCTCACCCCCCTCCAAAAACCGTCGATTCTCATCCCTTTCTTGTTGTCCCTACCCACGTTCCCCTTCGACTCATTGCTTGTCGCGTGGCAGTATAAATTAACCAATAAATGCTCTTCCCGGGAAATTACCATTAATTCAATTAATTTCTCCTGGGTAACCGTTTGAAAATCAACAGACTTGCGCCTGCAACGAAAAACCCATAAAAAATTTTAAAACCCTGAGAACATCACAATTTTTTCCTTTCTGCTGCATCATTCTTTGAATTTACTCTCATTTTCAAGTTTTTTAGTATGCATTTAAGTTCTTCCAAGAAATCAAACACCAAATCGAGCAACCAAAAGTCCTAATTTCACTTCTCATTTGCGAAAAACCTGAAACATTCCTGATAATATTTCATTTTTCCCCTGATTTTATAAATTATCCATTGATAAGATGCCTCCCAGGAAGAAAAACTAAGAGGGTTTTGTAAATCCCCTGATCCATCCCATTGTATACTTGTACCATATCCCTTTATCCGACCAAGATTATAAAATTTTTGAGACGCAATGTGAGTTCGAACTCTACTATTGGCTCGAGGATAAATTTGTGGACAAAACCGATGAAATTGGGCTCTAGAAGTCCAATCTTCCCCATTAAATTTTCCCCCAAACCTTCCATTCTTGTGAATTTACAATAAAATGTCAAGCCTGCTATGTCCCAAACCAGAGAGTAATCATAGCCCCTATTGGTGAAATTATCTTCACCATTACTGCTAAAACCATAGATAAAATGATGCAGGCCCCCTCTGTGGAAACCACTACCCCATTCTCAATAGAAGCATTAACATAATTATACCAAAAGCTTGATTTTGCTAAAAGAGCCCAGATTTTTTACCTTTTATTACCTGAAAACACCCAATTACCAAGAAATAATCCACCTTATCCTTCCTTTATTTTCCCTGATCAAACTAAGCAAATTATATTTGTGATATCCTACAATTTAGGCTATTATTCTGATTAGTGGGTAGATGAAACCATTCTAGGTTTCCTGTCAATATTTTCCACAGATAATAAGCCTTCAATTTTTTTCAATTTCAGTCGATTTTTGGCTGATAGTATTTATGAACAATTCCTGAAGTTACCAACTGAGGGAGTGTTCAAGTATACTTCAATTTTGGTTTACATGTTTATCTATTATCAAGCATACATATTCAAATTTTCTATGTAGAAGTTATATGAAGAAGGGAATAAATAGTCTGTCATATTCTGGACTTCCCTTGTCATGAACAAGCAAGAAGAATACACTTACAAGCAGCATATTGAGAAAATTTTACATCCAGCAATGAGTATGTTAAATAGTTCAACAGAGTCGAGGATCAACGAGGAGATAAAACGAATTTTACTCCTAACAGAGTAAGAAAATACTGGAGACTGGTACTTGTACCAGAACTACACTGAAATCAGAGTATATGGATGTGAGTTGTCACCATAAAAATTGCCAAAATACCTCCCCATGAGGATATTTGCATTATAATATATCAGACAAATGAACTATTTAGACGAGATTTACCGGAAGGTAACCAAATTGACCATCCTAGATGAAAAAAAATAGGATGAATTATGTGAATTACTAGACTAACTGATAATTCGGATACGGTTACAGGATTAGCCAGCACATCAACCAGCACAGCACAACAACAGGCCAACTCACCAACAGACTCCTCCAAATCATAGCCACCTCTCCACGAAATTTTCCACCTAGCTTATTACTCTGTAGAAATAGATAATCTATTTAGAATAGTGCTAAATATACACTATCTGTTGAGACAATCATTTTGTAATTATTGTATAAATACTTCACACTTCGAAGTATTCCAAGTTTATTGTTGAATATAATTTTCTCCAAGCTATTGTAATTTTCTAGTTTTTGGGTTGATCAATAATACAAGGACATTCTTCACAAGATTCATGTGGTGTACGAATTGGTGATGTGTTTCTCTTGTTCATGTGTTTATTCATTGTTTTCTTTCATTTTTATTTCTTTAAAAAAGCGTAATCACATTACAAAAACAACGACGAATAGGATTTGTTGAAATATGTACGCTATTCTTGTTGTAAGCAATTTTTTTGTTTTCTTCTGAAGTCAAATTAAGGATTTCTTAATTTCTCCTTAATTTCTACTAAACCTTTTCTTTTCCTCTGTTTCATATCATTTAAATTCTGAAAGATATAACTAGTGCAACCTAGCTTGCCTTGTGAAACTCCTTTAAAGTCTGATGCAAATCCAGTAGTTTTTAGACTCCATAGCCTAATGGAATTATAAGAATTCAATCAACCAAAACAATCCAATTAATTACAAACAAACAAACAATTGCACAAGTCATAACTAGCCTAAAATTTACATAAAACAAAGTTAAATTTGACAGAGAGATCCCTCTTTGAAGTTGGCAGGGCTAGATCCGAGCTTCCAAAGCGATTTTGATGTTGTCTTCTATGTTTACTCTCACAATCTCAAAAATTACAGAACAATAACACAGTGGCGACCATATTGGGGAAAAAATTGAAAACACTGTAATTTTCTGCAAACTTATTTCCCTCGTTAAAATAAGTGTATTTTAGGAATATTTCAAGATATTGTTTCCCTTGCACTTTCGTAAATAATAGTGTGTGTGTACTTTATATTTTAATTCTAGCTCCGAAAAGAGCTTATACTATATCTCATCCTGATCTTAAAACTGCCACTATTGTTGATGATCCTGGAAAATTGTTGAGGAGAAAAAGTTTAGCTGAGAGCCAAGGAAGTAGTAGTCCTCCCCCTAGGGAAGATTCTCTTCCAAAGAACTTTGTCACTTTACATGATATTTAATTTGATTTTCCTTTTGAACATGGATTGTTTAGGACTAAGTCGGCAAATTGGGTGGACTAAACTGTGGTAGATCAGTGTACCTTGCAACGTTATTCATTTGAAGGACATTCTACCCAACCTAACCTCTATCTTCAAATCCTTCAAGACTTTTATAAATTACAATATTTATTATCAGGTCTTAACCTATCTGTCCATGATGCATAGATTCATATGATAAAACTTGTCAGAAATTTTATTAGCTTTCTATTACTTATTTTTTGGAATTTTTATTCACATTTGATATGTCAACTTAAGAATTATTCGAGTGTGTGTTATTTAATAATCAAAGGATTCATAAAAATTCATGTTGAAACGCGTTGGTGTATTCTTTGAAAATTTTATGTTTTTGAGAAAAAAAATGTGTTACAACAATCTAGACAGAGTCTACTTCGATATCGTTATATTTACAAAACCATTGATGCATATCATAATTACTAGAATTTTTTGAACTGAACCAATATGAAAAAACTGCATATTTTGAATATGTTTCGGCCCGCATGAATTTTCTCAACATATTATTTATAAACTAAAAATCTAAAAACTACCCATTATAGACGACGAGCCAATGTAATGCACCATAAATTTTTGAATTTTTTATAGTGTATTTTAGGAGATATATAATTTTGATTTCATTGAATCATAATGACCTTTAGAAATTGTTTGCACCCATTTTATTACAAAATTAATTAAAATTAGTAAATATCTATGGAATTCCATAAAAATTATATTTCCTGAACATAGATTGAATTATGAAAACGCTTGTCTTGGTTCCGAAAGTTAATTCATAAAGTTTGATGGAGTTTAGTCATTCCAAAGTTGAAGAAATGTGTTAAGAGCCGAGCTACAACGCAGTTACAGACATTTTAGTTCAGTCGAACTTTTGTAATAGTTCGGACGAATTAATTTTTTCCACTCTGTCTCGTTAGTTTTAACAACAAAAAAGTTCGGCCGAACTTTTTATAAAAATTTGGCCGAACTTATGCTCACAAATTATGTCTGTCGGAAATTTCAATGAAGCCCCTCCAAAAAAACAAATTTCACAACTATATAAATAGCTGAAAACAGAAACATTATTTTCACACATTTCTTCATATGGACTGAATTTGCAAAGGAATTTTTTGGGGCTTAATTTTCAGAGGTCATTTTTTGGAGGTATTTTTAAAGTGACATTTTTTTAGAGGTTTTTTGGGCTTAATTTTCAAATGACATTTTTTGGAGGTATTTTTTAAAGTGACATTTTTTAAGAGGTTTTTTTGGCTTAATTTTCAAAGGACATTTTTTGGAGGTATTTTTTAAAGTGACGTTTTTTTAGAGGTATTTTGGGCTTAATTTTCAAAGGACATTTTTTGGAGGTATTTTTTAAAATGAGTTTTTGTCTATTTTTTTAAGTGAATTTTTTTTGTATGACATGGAAGGAAATATTTTGAGCTTCATTTTTAAAAGATTTTTTTTGGCGGAATTTTTAAAGTATGTGTTTTCGGTTGAAGTATGTCTTTTGTGAAAAAAATTTAAAGTGAGTTTTTTTGAAATTAAATCTTTTGTGATGCTTTTTTGAATTGAGTTTTTGCCTAAATTTTGATAGTGAGTTTTTTTATAGGATTTTGAAGGAAATGTTTTGAGCTTCATACTAAATTATCATGGGAAATCAAATAAATTGCAAGAGAAAAAAATGATCAAACAAGAGACCCTAAGGCTCATAGAGAATAGGGGAGAGAATATCGCAAAAAAAAAGAGAGAAAAATGCTCAAATATTGAAAGAGAAAATCAACCTCAACTAGAAGTTGAGGCAGGTATGTAAATGTAAATTTTATAAATGATATTTAAAATTTAACTAGTGTGTTTTGAAACTTAATTTTTATTTGATGAACTAATTTGAAAAATATTTTGCAATGTAAATAGAAAGAGATATTCCTCAAAACATTGATGATGATATAGAAAATTTTGAAAGAGAAAGTGAAAGAGATATTAAACCAATGATTGAAGATGTTGAAAGAAATTCAAGTGAAGAAATTGAATCACTAGGTATGTATATATATGTTGAATGTGTATTATTGAAATTATACATATTTATTAATTTAATTAATTATTGACTATGTAAATTCATTTTCTACATTTAATTCTAATATGTACAGATGAAATCAATATCGATGATGAGATTTTAGAAAATGTTGACACTGACACATATGGAGATAAAAAATCTAACGATGTTATACAATATTGTGTTAAGCGCATTATTGATATGTTCTTCAAAGATGAAAATGTGGCAGTTCAAGTCCAAATTTTGAAAATTCTCTTAACATAAAAGAAATTAAAAGAAGCTACGACTTTATTGGGTATTCAAAAATAATAATAAAAAGATAAAAAAAATGAAGGAAAATGTGATACAAAATATAAATAGTGCTCTAAAGCCAATTGGAAAATATATAAATAAAAGTGATTTATATGCATGTAGAGAAATACAAATGGCAGTGTTTTCATCAAGTACTAAATAGAATCGTTTGGTAAAATCTATGGCACAAGAATTAGGGACCTCCCGAAATTTTTTTCACAAACATCGGAAATTTCGATTGCAAATAGATGTAAATGATGAACTCAGTTGTAGGCTAGTTATTTGTAGGAAACCATACAAAGATAGACTTGGAGAAGATGTTAAAAAAATAATATATGCATATTGGATTAAAAATTCACGTGTTTCACCAAAAGCAAGAGATGTGATGCGACGAAGAATAACACGAAATTACTATGAAGAACATGCAAAACATATCTTGGAAACCGCTCAGATAGAGTTGTTCAACAAATTCGTAGAAGAGAATCGTGAAATTAATGTCTCAATCAGTGATTTTGTGCAATAAAAACCATGGTATGTTAAACCTATCAGTGTACGCGACACTTATTGTTGTCGTTATCATGTGGAATTTCAATTATATTATGACACGTTCCTTAATTTTGGCAAAACATTTTGGAAAGATCCACCTCCTCCTTCCAATATCCATGATTTCATATCTCAAATTATATGTGCAAGAGAAAGACATGAATTATTTTACCAAAAGAAATGTGTTGGTGGTAAAAAATGCGATGATTGTGGAAATTTGAATTTATTTCAAAACAAATATCGTATTGATATAAATGATCAATCATTGTCCAACATCAAAGTGAAATGGAAGAGATATGAACATATTCATACATGGATTGGCTCAAGTAGTACTACAAGTGCTAAAAGAATTTATTTACAAGAAGAAGAAATTTTTGTGATAGAGTTTTTGAGAAAGTTTGAGGCAGAAATTTATAAATACACCAAACATTCCCATAGAGCTCGATGGCAGGACTTGCAATTCAAAAAATCCCGTGAAGTTTTTCCACCAGGGACCATTTTGTCAATAGTTGATTTTCCAGAGAATTATAAAGTTTTTCCACAGAGTGAATATTATAATTCTGACCAAGTCTCCATGATTGTCCATATTCTATACAGACACACTGAAAAAAATGTTGATCATATAGAAAGCACCAGTGAAAATCGACATGTTATTAAAGAATATCACTTTTATATCAGTGATGATCGTACACATGATACATATTTTGTACAACATTGTTTTGAAAATATTTATGACTCCTTGAAAAGTCATGAAATAAAATTCAATGAACATTGGATATGGTCAGATGGATGCTCTGGTCAATTCAAATATTCACTATCATTCTTTTGGTTGCACCGTCTTCATATGAAAACCCACATTAAACATTGTTGGAATTTATTTGAGACTAGTCATGGAAAAGGAGAACATGATGGTGCAAGGGCATGTATAAAATGAGCACTTCGAAGATATCAAATGGACCAATCTCCAAATCGACTTGTCTCAGCTGAAGAAGTTGTTAAATGGTGCACGCTGCACTAAGCCATGAGACTAACCGGTCAAGGGAAGTATGAAGGTATATATATATATATATATATATATATAGAGAGAGAGAACTTTAATATACATGATATAGTTTTTATTATATTTTTAATTTTAAACATTATTTATCACAATGATTATCTTTTATTGTATTTTGAATAATATATTTATATTCTTGTTTGAATTTTCCATATAGGTTTTTTTGGCATATTGGGGTCCAAGATGTAGATAGATTGATTAGAAATGGAGTTGAAACAATAAAATGGACTCGAAAGTTGCATTCAATTAAAACAAAACAGTACCAAAATGTGTTTGCATTTGATAAAAGAAAATATTCTTGTTTCTGTCATGTTTGCATAGATAACACATAATCCAATGATGTTTGTGAAAACAAAATGTATGTAAAATATTGACAACATATAGAACTAAATACAAATGGGAAAATGTCCATTTCAAACTTTGAAGAAATGCAATCAGAGGAGACTATAGTATCATTTGAAGGTGATCGTGTTTCTGATCTTGTTAGAGAAGGTAATATTTTAATTGCTTTCCTACTACCAACACAGAAAATGTGAAGTATTATTTGATGTGTTGCACTGAACAAAAAACGAAATTATTGGAAAACTGTGCTGATAACGGGTTTATATATGAAACTGGGTCTATTATACTGAAAGGTTATTTTTTCCAACAAACTCATCAAATTTAGGATTTTGTTTAATTTAAAGACTATGAAATTGATGTCATAAGTTGTTAATACAGTCACTTGGTGTGTGCAGCACGCATAAAGTTGATAGAATTTCAATCAAAGAAAAAATTAAAAATTAAGAAATGGAAAATGTCAAAAGTCGATCATCATCGGATCATTGAAGATGGAATTCCATTAGAATTTTTTTGATTGAACTACCCAACAATTTATTCTCCTTGGATTCATCTTTTAGAACTTACAGAACTCGACTAGAAATTTTTAGCCTTTTTTTTGTGCATTCTTAAGTTTTACATTATTATAATATGTATATTTTATGTTATGTACAAGTGTTTGCACATGTACATTGTTTTGGCACATGCACACAAGTAATTTATAAACATGTACACATACATGTATATTATTTGGTCTTAAATGATTTCATACATTCTCTAGTACAATTTATATCATTATGTCATTATTGAAAAATGTACATGTGTATCTAGCATAGTTGATATAATGAAAATTTTAAGTTATGATTTTGTTTTAGACATCTATTAAGAAAATTATAATATTCGTTCTTGAATGCAAAATGTGTGGTACGTGTTTTTTAATTTCCATTTTACTATCAACTGACATCCATAGTAGATTTTCTATGTACATTAATGAAAAATGTTGTGTACTAGATATGTTTTAATGCAATTTTAAAATTTTATGATTGTTTGACACATATATGAACACCTAGAATTTTATGATTGTTTTTAGATATATACATGGATATGTATTGTATATTAAAACATTATAAAAATTATATAACATTCATACATATTCAAATGCATTTAGCACATGTACCACGTGTGTTTTGTAATTTGCAATTTCAATCTAGATTCATTTTAAATCAAAAATGACAAAACAACTTGAGCTTTAAAAACAAAGCATTTAATCTAATATTGAATCTAAGTTAACATTATAACATGTCATCATGTACATGCAAAATGTAACAACCAAATGAAAACTCACTTCATTCATTGTTACATATATTCATGAACTTAAATATGTAAAACCATAGATACATGATTGTTTTGAATGACACATGATCATGCAAAATGTACCTAAATATCACCTTTACTAGACATCTGCACCTAATTATATATCATTCACACGTGTTCAAATTCATTTAACATGTAGCACATTTTTTTTTGTAATTTTCAATTTCAATCTAGATTCATTTTAAATAACAAGTTACAAAACAACTTGAGTTTTAAAATAAAACATAATCTAAGATCATCTAAGCTAACATTATAGCAACGTGTGATCATGTATGCGAAATTTAGCAAATAAATGGAAATGTATTTCAATCATTTTTACATATATTCATGGAATTAAATATGTAAAACCATCTATTATTGTTTTAAATGACACATGATCATGCAAAATGTACCTAAATATCACCTTTAATAGACATCCTAGTTATATAACATTCACACATTTTCAAATGCATAAGATGTACCACATGTGTTTTGTAATTTGAAATTTCAATCTAGAGTCATTTTAAATAACAAATAACAAAACATCTTGAGTTTTAAAAACAAAACATATAATCTAAGATAATCTAAGTTAGTTCGTTATAACAACATGTGATCATGTATGGAAAATATAACAACTATTAAATGCATTTATGTACTTCAATCATTGTTACATATTCATGAACTTAAATATGTATTTAACCATCTATAATTGTTTTAAATGACACATGATCATGTGCAAAATGTACATCTAAATATCATTTTTAATATATGTATGTCCTAATTATATAACATTCATACATGTTGAAATGCATTTAACATGTACCACATGTGTTTTGTAATTTGAAATTTCAAACTAGATTCATTTTAAATAAAAAATTACAAAACAACTTGAGTTTTAAAAACAAAACATATAATCTAAGATCATGTCTAAGTTAGTTCATTATAACAACATCATGTATGGAAAATGTAAAAACTAAATGCAAATGTATTTCAATCATTGCTACATATTCATGAATTTAAATATTTAAAACCATCTATGATTGTTTTAAATGACAAATTATCATGCAAAATGTACCTAAATATCACATTTAATAGACATCATAATTATATAACATTCACACATGTTCAAATTCGTAACATGTACCACATGTGTTTTGTAATTTGCAATTTCAATCTAGATTCACTTTAAATAACAAGTGACAAAACAAAAAGTTTTAAAAATGAAACATAATCTAAGATCAACTAAGTTAACATTATATAACAACATGTGATCACATGCCAAACGTAACAAGTATCCAAAATTTAAAATCATTCAATAAAAGTAAATGTAGTTCAACTATCCAAAATGTAGAATATGTCCAAAATTTATATCATGAACAATAAAAGTAAATATAACAATGTATAGTGTTACAAGTATCAAGTTATATAGAAAAGTAAATATGACTGCATAAATAATATTGTCTATATAGAAAAGTAAATAAGACTATCTATCAAATAAAATGTTGCACATGTGCATCAATCAAATAGAAAATTTGACTACAGTGTATTTTCCGATAGCCTCCTGAGCCTCGTGCTATCGTCTGAAGAATGGAGAACCTACACAATGTGTAAACATTAAAATTTAATATTTTAAAATTTAATGAGAATGTAGAACTTCATAAAAAAACAAAATGAATATATATATATATATATACTCATGCAATATATCATGTAGTTCCCCCTCCATTGTCCCATGTTGGTCGTCCATCAATGCATCCTCCATGATAAACTATACAATATATGTGTGTGTGTGTGTGTGTGTTGGAACAGGGTTCCCTAAGCTGTGTTTTTTATATAATTTTGTAATAGTAGGTCTTGCGTAGGGGTTTTTGGGTGGGTCAAAGCCCCCAATGTTTTGTAATAGGTTAAAGGGTAAACCTAGGGTCCACAAACCATGGTTTGCAGACCATCGGATAGCAAAGGCTACGATGATATAGATAGATAGATAGATATTTGGGTCTAGTAGGTAAGGAAGAAATAATATTGATGCTACTTATGAACTATTGATATCTGTCTTTGGTTGTTTTGGGTTAGGACTCCTGCTAGCTATGTGCATGGAGATCCTCAGTCCAGCTGTGTGCGGACACCACTGGTTGTGTGCGCGGGCTGTGTCTTGGGTTGTAATTGGAGTTTTGGCTACTAATGAATATGGAATATATTTGAAGTATCTTTTGATATCTGGACTGACCATGTTTATTACTGAAGTGCATCTGTTTTATTGATTTATGTTGCGAATGTACCTGTGATCTATGAATTAGCTACGATTATAATGTTCTGTGATGGTAATTGATGATGTGCACGTGGATGCGACTGTATTGATCTAATATGTTAATGGTAGTAGCTTTGTTATGGTTATATGCTGATTATACTATTACAAATATGTTAATAGACTTGTTCTGTGTGAACCTGATAGTTCAACGAAGATCTGCCTTAATTACCTACTCTCTCTTAGGGTGTGGAAACCTAGTTCCAACACCCTCCCATACTACTTCTGGTGAGACCTTGGCTTGCAAAAGTAGGTCATTGCGAAAAGGGCCAGTAGTATAGGGGTTTGTTGGCAAACCTTAACCTCTGAACCTAGGTCAGGACCCCTCAAGCCAACCAATGGTTCTGTTGTCGGGACCGGGAGCATTTTGAGAGAGAGATCGGGTAATGCCATGAGGCCGTTGGAGACCTGAGAAATTAGAGCTCGAAGACTGGTTTGAAAGACAGATTCAGAAATTTTCTGTAAAGGAGAATAGCAGCACAAAGCTAACAACTAAAAAGTGGAAGAATAAATACATCTTCACCGAAGTATATGAAATCTTCTTTGTAACTTTTGCACACGAGCTCCAAGAGTGTTTAGCAAGGCTCGTAGACTTTCATATGTGTTGGAGGGATGATCAGATTACGCAGTGGACTCCAGAATTGATTCAACAGTTGGAGAAGACTGAAAATACGATCACCCATACAATAGATCATTGGGTGGATAGCTTTCTAGGAGGGTTTGTAACGGAATTCACAGTTGATCAGTTCGTATCCTATTCTAAGGCGGAGCAGAGGTTCTTTAAAGGATTCCGAGGTAAGTTCTTGCGAACATTTCCATTACTAATTAAAATATTATTGTGTGAAAAGGGCATTCTGTGCAGCCACACTGAATGAATGACCTCTAATTAGAGCGAGATTACAACACGAAGTGGTAAGTATTACCGAGCCAACCGAGAAGGGGATAGGTCCATCTACAACCCATTAAGAGAGTCGGCTACGCATGTAGGAAGTAGCCCTCTAGCTACACCGCCTTCAAGTCAGCATAAGGGCAAGAACTCGCCCACACCTCTGCCACCACTGGAAGAAGATATGACTCTACACATGAAGCTACCCACTTTCAAGGGCGTAGGAGACGAAGATATGGACTGATTCTGGTTCGTAGTGAAATTGGTATGGACCGCACAGAATGTGGCTAGTGATGTTGTAAAGAGGGCACATCTATCCCTTGCCTTTGAAGTAAGGGCCCTATATTGGTACATGGGGTACGTAGGCCAGCATGTGGATCCATATATTCAAGAGATTAAGAATGCTTTGAAACAACAGTTCCGAAAGCCTAAATCCTACTCTCAGCTAGTGGTTGACTTAAAAGACTTTAGAGAAGGACCCACTGAGTCAGTATCGGAGGTTGATCAGCAACCAAAGAAGGTTAGTAGGGATGGGGAATTTCAGTATGATGACAAAAAGCACAAGGAATGGTTCATTGCCATGCTACTACCTCACCTGCGCAGACCTATGGGTCAGCAAGCGATTGAGACGTAAGAGAAAGCCTTGGAGATTGCTATGAAGCTAGAATCTACGCCAAGAGACGATGCCCAGTTTGGGGTACAATAGATCTAGGGACAATTGGAGGCAATGCACCTCGAAATCCAAAATCTGTGGAAGGAATGAGGAAAAGAAGCTATCCCAGACGTATGGTGCATAAGATGCAGGGTGTCTGGCCACACCAATGATCAGTGTCCTCTGCTGGAGAACTACATGCAGGCTGTGGGGCCCATCCCATTGTGCCCTAAAGGGGCTATGGGACCAAGATGTCTGACGTTATAGTATGCTGATTTCCACGTAGCTGGACTACATGATACCAACCACTGCCCCCGTCTAGGTGATTATGTTCCAGAATTGAAGCAACAATGGTGTTGATTCTGCTCATCTGTGGGGCATGATGAACATAACTGTCAAACCTATGACTAAATGATAGACCGATGAAACCTATACAGGGTACAGGCTGACCCTTCTCCACCACTATCTCCCTCAGGCAGAGGAGGTTCCCCAGCCAAAAGCAGGGGAGGGGGAAGGGGTGGAGGCATAGGTCGGGGAAGAGGGCAATTGATTTATTACAACTGTGGGGAAGTAGGACACTTTGCAAGGGACTCTCCGAACCCTGTGCGACAATCTTGCTGATATTGTAGACAATTGGATAATGTGATCGAAGGTTATCCAATACTGATAGTGAAAATGCAGGAAAAATAGCATACACCAATGCAAAATGTGCAAAGGGTTAAGGCAGAACCATGTGATGAGGGACCCAATATTAATGTCATAACATGCAGCGGCATGGCTACTATAGGAGCTGAGGAAAGGGTTGCGGCTGAACCCTTCATCCGGAAAGCTGATATCAAACAGGAAATCTTGGATCTGCAGAAGGAGAAAGAAACCTTCATCGAAGCTCGCAAATACTTTACTAAGGATGAGGCATCTACCTCTAAGGCTCCAACAAGCCTAAGAGCAGACAAGGAAGTTAAATCTTTCCTACAGGCATGTATGAAGCTGCTACGCAACCAGAAGGCAATAGAAAATCTTCAAGCACTGATAGACAGTTGTGTAGAGAGAACTAACCCTCCCACAGAAGTTAAGTATGTTCACAAACTATACAAGCATAAGAAAAGCACTGGTCGGGAAATGCAGCTAACGACACAGATTGGTGATTATGAGATGGATTAGGTCATCCTGGATCTGGGATCTGATGTGAACGTCCTGCCTAAGAAAACATGGTAGAGGATGGGAGAACCTAAGATTTAATGATCCACTATACAGTTGTGTATGGCTAACCAACAGAAGATCATACCGTTGGGAAGAGTGTCAAAGATTCTGGTAGATATCGCAGGAGTTAAGGTACGAGCAGATTTTGAAGTAATTCAGATTGTGGAGGATGCAGATCCTTATCCTACACTTCTAGGACTAGATTGGTCAATATACATGGGAGGCATTATCAACTTGAAGAAAAGAAGCATGATTTTTGAGAATGAGGGTACGAGAGTGATAGTCCCTCTAGACCCTAAGGAAGGAGAGCGGTATACAGAGCCTGTGCGTGAAGAAGATGGCGTAGATCATATTCATAAAGTCACCACTCGGGACGAGGATTGGATTAATCCTACAGCTGATGGTGTGCTTTTCTGGGAGAAAGACAGTGAATGCTTCTTTGATTCCAATGGGGAGATTGAAAATTGGCAGAATCGGTTACATGATGTATCTATGCTACGGTGTCTAAGGATCACAAAGAGATTCCAATGTATCTCCTCAGAGGTAAGAGAGTTGCCTTATTTTAATGGGTCTGGTAATATTAAGGACTTTCTGAGAACATTTGAAGCAGAAATCCCAAGGGAGTGAAGAATGTGGGTGCTTAACCTAACCATGCGCGCAACCCCTGCACGATGGTGGGAAACTCATAAGGGGACATTCCAGGATTGGGAGGAATGCCGTGAAATGATGATCTTATGGTTAAAAACCCCAGTTCACCTATGCATGGAGACTTTCCTTGGCCAAGGAGACCCGCGCAAGCACGCAACCGTATGGATGGAGGCATGGCGTGAAAGGACTGTGAACGAATGGGTCCACCTGTTTATTCATGCCTTGGGGTCGATCCCCACTGCATGGTATCTAGATGCAAAACTACATTAGCATACCGGCCACTGGGAGACCATGAAGGACGATTTTGTGGGGACGTTCGGGTTGATAGGCAAAACTAAGGCACTAGACGAATCCCATAAGATATAGATGCCCTATTATTTGATGAATCACGACCACGTGTGGAGTATGGGGCACCAACTTGGGACACATAGATGCAGGATATTGTTAAATTTTGCAATCTATCAATGGAGGAATGTGATGAAGACTTGCGAAATATCACTATCTCAGAATCAGAGGGAGAATGTGCAGTTGCTAGAACCCCGCTATAGACTGTCAATGTGACCAAGCCTCTTAAGCTAAAATAAGTCAACATTGGAACAGAAGAACAACCTAAGATAGCTAAAATTGGGGACTACTTGGATGATGATATTGTTGGGAAAGTTGCAAAGCTTCTCATAGAATACCAGGACATGTTTCCTACGAAATTCTCAGAACTCAAGGGGATTACAAGGGACTTAGGGGTCATGCACATCACTTTAAAACCAAATGCGCTCCCTGTTAAGTAGCGACCTTACCGTTTGAACCCCAAGTATAAGCAGAAAGTTAGGGAGGAACTTGACAAAATGAGAGCCGAAGTTATCATTGAACGAGTGGAACAATCAGATTGGGTAAGCCCTATGGTGGTCCAGGAGAAAAATATTAAAGGAGAAATTAGAATCTGTGTTGACCTGCACAAGCTAAATGATGCCTGCATCCATGATCACTTCCCTACGCCATTCTCTGACGAAATTCTTGATAGTGTGGGCAGGCAGGAAGCGTACTCGTTCACTGACAGTTTCTCGGGCTACCATCAGATCAGGATCACACCTGAAGATCGCATCAAAACTACGTTCGCCACTGAATGGGGATCCTTCCAATACACCATCATGCCGTTCAGGCTCAAGAATGCCCCTGCCATCTTTTCATGGGTGGTGGTCGCAGTATTCAAGGAGTTCATCCACAAGTTTTTGGAGGTATATTTTGACGATTGGACAGTGTTTGGGTTGGTAGATAAGCATGTCTCAAACTTGTGCATGACGTTGGACGCCTGTAGAAAGCACAAAATTTCCCTGAATATTAAGAAGTGCATATTTGTGTACGTTTCGAGATCTTGTTAGGCCACATTTTCTGTCGACAGGGACTGATGGTTGACCCTGCCAAGGTAGCAGTTATCATCAACCTGGCAGTCCCCACAATTGAGAAATAGTTGCACTCTATCCTCGGACACACAGTCTACTACAGGAAGTTCATCCAAGGGTACACACTGATCATGGCTCCCATGGAGAAGTTTCTAAAGAAGGAAGTTTCATTTATTTGGGATGTGGAGTGTTAGAAGAGTTTTGAGTTACTCAAGGAGAAGTTGGTCTCTGAACCTAACCTCACATTTCCAGACTGGGCGAAGGTCTTCCATGTTCATGTAGATGCTTCAGGGATCGCCCTGGGAGCTATCCTTATGCAGCCCGGGGAAGGGGACATCGACCACCCGGTCACATTTTCTAGTAGAAAACTCTCTAGTGTGGAGCGCAACTACTCCACTGCTGAGCACGAGGAGCTGGCCATGGTATACGCCCTGCAGAAATATCGGCATTATCTTTTAGGAGGGTACTTCAATATGTTCACGGATCACTCAGCTTTGAAGTACCTAGTGAATAAGCCTGTGTTGGGGGGGAATATTTGCCGATGGTGACTGCTATTTTAAGAATATGACTTTGAGATCATCGTGAAGCCGGGAAAACTAAATTTTGGGCCAGACCACTTATCCCAAATCGAGAGTGGTGAAGAACCGACCAACCTAGAAGAAGGACTCCCTGATGCGCAGTTTTTTTCTATTAAAGTGGTTGATGCACACTTCACCGACATCATTCACTTCTTAACTACAGGGATGGCGCCTGCAGAATATTCGGTACAATAGAAAAAAAAGCTGGTAACCCATGCAACGGACTTTACCATTATAGCGGGTCACTTGTATAAGCTAGGAGCTTATGAGGTACTACGAAGATACGTTCTGGAGCATGAAAGGCAGGCCATCTTGGAAGAAGCCCACAGCGGCATAGCAGGAGGTCACTACGCAGGGAAAGCGACGACGCAGAAGGTCTTGAGAGCTGGGCTATGGTGGCCCACACTGCATAGTGACTCGCATGACTATTTCAAAGCTTGCGACACATGCCAAAGGACAAGAAAACGATCGTGCAGAGATGAAATTCCCTTTCAACCGCAGATGGCCCTGCAAGCGTTTGAAAAATGGGCCATAGACTTCGTTGGGCCCATCAACCCACCAAGAAAGAAGACAGGTGCTTGCTACATCATCACTGCAACTGATTATGTAACCAGATGGGACGAAGCGCAAGCTATGAAGGATTTTACTGCAGATACTATTGCACACTTTATTTTTGAGCATATTCTAACAAGGTTTGGTTGTCCGAAGATCTTGATGAGCGATAGAGGTACACATTTTGTTAATAAAACAATACAAGATTTGACTGAAGAATTTCAGATCCATCATGCAAAGAGTACCTCATATCACTCGCAAGAAAATGGAACCGTGGAAGATTTTAATAAAATTCTGGAAGAGGCACTGACCAAGATCTGCAATGTCAATCGCAGCAATTGGGACATGTGCATCCCTTCCATCCTTTGGGCCTACCGAACCACTTGCAAGAAATTGACTAGGAAAACACTGTTTCAAATGGTTTATAGAAAAGAGGCCACTATGCCTATGGAATATATTGTTCCTAGCCTGCGCATAGCGGCCTTTACCAACATGGCAGAGCCTGACATCATGGAGGAACGTTTAGTGAAACTCGATGCCTTGGAGGAAGATCGATTCATTGCCAACTTCCATCAGCAAGTTCAGAAGGCCCGAGAAAAAGCATGGCATGATAGACATATTCAGTGAAAGATCTTTTTGGAAGGAGAATTGGTCTTGCTATATGATAGCCAGTTTGGGAAACATCCGGGGAAGTTCTGATAGCACTGGCTAGGGCCCTATGTGGTAAAGGAAATCACTGACGGAGGAGTTATCCTGTTAGCTACATTGTGTGGTGGCATTGTACCAGGCTATGTTAATAGAAGCCAACTCAAACCTTACTGGATCAAATGACTATATGGCCGGCGTAGCTGTATCGGGTGGAAGACGCACAAGCAGGAGGAAAAACGCAGGAAAGCTCGTTTTACGTGCAAGGGTCGCTCATAGGTTTGGAAGCCCAGGGAGGTGCACTAGGAGCGCAAGGGTCAATTGCAGGTTTGGAAGTCTTGGGAGATGCATTGGGCACACAGGGGTAATACACAACTGCGAAAACTAGCTGTTGGAACAGTAAAACTGGGTAAAAAGAAAATTTTACTATTGGAAGGAGTGGGCAGTCAGCAATTAATGAGGAGATTCCCGAAGATTTTTTACCATTTTCTTGATGGTAAGTTTTTGATAAGCCTCATCCAACCGTTCGTCGATATCCAAGGCTATAAAAGCATAAGGGTAGATCAGAAGTGGGTTTCGTGCATCTTGAACATTTTTTGCTTTGCAAAATTCTATAACTATTGTACTCTGTTAATGTCTGGGTGAACTACCCCTTATGATAGTAGCAATCCCAAATTTGTCTTCCTGTGAGAATGAATGCAAATAATCTGGCTGAATCATCGCAGACCGTGGTCTCCACTGATGAAGTATTGGAGGTCACCCCTGAAGTTGAAGAGGTTGTGTCCACACCAACCAAGGGGAAGCAGGTTGAGAAAAATAAGGGTAAAGGGAAATGCCAAGAGAAAGGGCAAAGGAGGGCTGTGAAATGGGCTGGAGGGAAGCCACGCACCTCCCCTCAGAATGTAAAGTCCCCCTGAATGGTGCACCAGGCACGTTCGCCTAACCCAACGAAGAGACCTATGTCTACTCAGGAAGAGGCTCAGATCGCTGAACCAATCACTTGGCTACCGCCCTATGTTCGACCTCGCAGGCCCTCGATGCGCACACCTAAGAACCTTGAAGTAATGCACACTTACCTGCAAATGCCATTGATTCCGGGTGAAGTCCCTATAATTGGAGAAGCACATGGCAAGCTCACCTCAATTAATTTCGATGACCATGACCTGGCTAACCTGGAGGCCTTCCCTGAATTGGAACCTGAGATGTACCTTGAAAGAATACTAGAGGACGATGTGCTACAGGTCATCCCAATGCCATGGGCATGCGGGCTAGAAAAATCAAGTTTACTAAACTTGTTGTGAATGCCTCATTTTGGCCAGTACAGTATAACTGACTGAATTGTGCGAAAACTGCTAACACTGATCCATGACGGAAGCTTATGGATCTGGGACCACATTATCATTTATGTTGCCCTCATTCGCCGTATTACTGGTCTCCCCATGGAAGGGCCGAATCCCATGGAGCACATTGGCAAGAAGTATGAGCAACAGATCGCCGATAAGGTGCGCAACGACTACCACGTTGAGTGGAATACTGGGGGGTTCCTAATAAACACCATCAACGACCCCGGAGCGCGCATGGATACCTTTTTGCTAGCATGTAAAATGATGTGCAAGTTCCAGGTCGCGACCATCCCCGCTTATGTCATTCAGTAAGCTGGCCGCTGCGAAAACGGGTTCTTCTTCAACTGGTCCCAGTTCCTTTGCAATGAGTTTTGGAGAACGTGTGTGAGGCCTAGGATCATGGAAGGGCATTATGATACTCTTGGATGCTACTCCTAATCACGTTCGTCACATGGGAAGCCCCTGAAGACTAGGTCCTCCATTAGCTCGAGCCAGACATGTGCGAGGGGGCGCGATACGCAAATTTGTGGGATTCAAAGGATGAGCAGCACATTGAGGATAATAAAATCTTCAGGGTCCTATTTCAGAGCGAGCTCACAACAATAATCCACTCTCGGTCATGCTTGTCACCGGCAATATACGACAAGTACAAGAGCATCGCAGTGTTCCAGGTCACGATGCACAATGTGCAGATCCGGGGTTGTAAGGATCTGACATGGGTATCACTGCCTTACATGGTCACCAACAAGGAAATCGATCGACTCATTGCCACTTGGCCACCACACTGGAGACTGGGCTTCAAATCAGGTACAACTGACACTGTAGGTATGAGCACCAAGAAGACCACCTCACCTGATACCACCAAAGATGCAGAAGGACATGGCAAGGACGTTGAGAAGGGTGCAGAGCCGGAATAGTAGCAGGACTTGCAGCAGGATCTAGACACAGAGGGTCTAGATGCGTAGGGTGCTGGCTCCCCGCGTGGTATGAAATGGACTATCGACCCTTTCAAAGGCCAACGAAATAAATGATGGGCTACAAGGCCCAGTAGGGAGACTGAAGTTAGTTTGACGGAGGAAGACCTGGAGCAGATAGCAGATGTAGTCACCCTCGCCTCAAAAGATAAATGGCTGGCTTTGGAAGAGCAACAGAAGGCCACAGTCACTGCACTCCAGTCTGAGCTCTGAGCTCTGCAGCTCAAAACCGACACCCTATAGACAAGCATGATTCAGGTGAGGATGCCCCCGGCAACTAGTAGTGAAATTATCGTCACAACTGAAAACCGCCTCTACTCCCTTCCCCGTGCAACATTCACCTTGAGCCCACTTGCCTTTTGTGCGCGAGTCCAGGCCTGCACAGAGGTGCAATTGGATTTGGCCTAGCTTCCTCACAAACCACTGCAATTCCTCCAAACATCCCTCTTCAAGGAGATCCAGCATAGAGACCATCGGGTGCATCATCAGCTCAGTATAGCTGAGCAAACGATCATTGAAAAAACCAATGCAGTGTCCCAGGCGCAGGCTACATGCACCATTTCTGCTACGCAGCAGACCGAGTTGGAACATTTGATCAACAGGGTATGCGCAGATGTGACTGAAGATATCCCAACTTCTACTACCCCTCAGGCCAAGATTGAGGGGCTTGTTGCAGCCCTAAAGGCTTCTAGGACCAAGATTCAGACTGTCAAGACGGATATGGAGCAACAGATTGCTGCCTTGTAGGCCAAATTGCAGCCAAAAACTCCACCTAAGGTATGAGCCCAGTGCTCTGCACTGGTCACTGAAGCTACAAATGCCATTACATCTCAGATTGCTCAAGGCACAGAATTTTTGGAGACAGCTATGCAGCTGTGGTCTAAGGTGCAACATGATCCTCTCCTACTTGACTTTACTCAAGAACTACGCTAGAAGGAGGAAGAATTTTAGAAGCTAAATGCTACTATATCTACTTTGATCCAAGCTCAACTCTTGGCACGAATACGTACCATCCATGCGCTTAGAGATGACCTCGAGGAGCTCCGCCACAAAAATAAGCTTCATAGTGACCACCTCAAGCCATGGGCCGACGAAGCCCTCAAGCTATCTCAGGAAGTGGATGTTGCAGTTAAACAACTGAACCAGACCTTGGAAAGTGTCACTGCTATTACTGAAGGTCCAACTTCGCAGAAGTTGGTACATATTGCACAAAATGTTTTTTGTGCAGAGCGAAGGAGTGTTGGCCCCTATGGTCGATGCAATCAAGCAGCTTCAAGCGAAGATGCAAACTCCATGGCCGCTGTGACTCAGGACGAGTCACAAGATTGTGTTGGGGGCCTATTGGAACGGGGTACCCTAAGCTGCATTTTTTATATAATTTTGTAATAGTCAGTCTTGCGTAGGGGTTTTGGGGTGGGTCAAAGCCCTCAATGTTTTGTAATGGGTTGAAGGGTAAACCTAGGGCCACGGTTTGCGAACCATCAAATATCAAAGGCTACGATGATATAAATAGATAGATAGTTGGGTCTAGTAGGTAAGGAAGAAGTAAGATTGATGCTACATACGAACTGTTGAGATCCGTCTTGGGTTGTTTTCGGTTAGGACTCCTGCTGACTATGTGTGCGGCGATCCTCAGTCCAGCTGTGTGTGGATCGCGCTGGCTGTGTGTGCGAACTGTGTCTTGGGTTGTAATTGGGCTTTTGGATACTAATGAATACAGAATCTATTTGAAGTATCTTGTGATATATGGATTGACCACGTTTATTACTGAAGTGCATCTATGTTATTGATTTATGCTGCGATTGTAACTGTGATCTATGAATTAACTACGATTATAATGTTTTATGATGGTAATTGTTGATGCGCACATGGATGCGACTATATTGATATAATCTGTTAATGGTAGTAGCTTTGTTATGGTTATATGTTGATTATATTGTTACAAGCCTATTAATAGACCCATTCTGTGCGAATCTGATAGTTCAACGAAGATCTGCCTTATTTACCTACTCTTTCCCAAGGTGCGGAAACCTGGTTCCAGGACCCTCCCATACTACTTCGGGTGAGATCTTGGCCAGCAAAAGTAGGTCATTGCTGAAAGGGCCAGTATTATAGGGTTTTTTGGCAAACCTTAACCTCCGAACCTGGGTCAGGACCCCTCAAGCCAACAATATAATATATATAATGAAAATTCATAAACTAATGCAATAATATTAAAAAAAAGTTAGACAACTTCTTGTTCAAATTGTTTGGATGCTCCTATCTCCATCATACACTCCATTAATAAAGTCCTTGGATAACAGAAATCATCTCCACAAACCTAAAATTCAAAAAAAATAAACTGTAAAATAACTCAAGATTTAGATCTCATTTTTTAATGAAACTTTCACTTCAATTTACAACTTAAACATAAGTGAAAAATTGAATACTTGTGATGGTGGATTTGGCACATCTCCTAATAGGGAAGAAGATGGTGGCTTCGAAAGAAAATCATTTCTACAAACACAAAATTCAAAAAATTTAAACTTTGTAAAATAACTTTGGATCTAGATATCATTTTTTAATGAAACTTTCACTTCAATTTATAATTTAAACATAAGTGAAAAATTGAATACTTGTGACAGTGGATTTTTCACATCTCCTAATAGGGAAGAAGACGATGGCTCCATTATGAAAACAATCCTTGGAGAATGGAAATCATCTCCACAAACCTAAAATTCAAAATTTTAAAACTGTAAAATAACTCAAGATCTAGATCCCATTTTTTAATGAAATTTTCACTTCAATTTATAACTTAAACATAAGTGAAAAATTGAATACTTGTGACAGTGGATTTGGCACATCTCCTAACAGGGAAGAAGAGGGTGGCTCCATTGCAAAAACATCGGATGAAATTAGAATCTGTTAACATTTAATTATATACATACATGTGTATAAAATTATTTATTTTAAAAATATGTCATCATGATACCGATATAATAATAGAATAATAATTTTACATCAACATCATGAACACTTAAAAAACACTAACATTTCCAAACATATCATCTTGATTGTGAGAACCTGAACCTTCGACCATGATATTATCAAAATTTTCATTCATTAAGCATGTTAACTGCAAATGGTGAACATATTATACATTTTTGTTAGATTAAAATATACAAATAAACATGTATATGTAAATTACAAAATACATTAAAAAATTCACCCTAACCATTAACACATACTGATCCCATGCCCCCTTCCTCATGAATAAGTAAAGTCATGCCATCCATTGCGATAATTTTTTGCATGTTCTAAGCTCTTCAATACTCATGTTTTCTATCTCATCATCTGTATTATACACAAAATTAGCACGTGCATTCTCTCGTGCTCTTTATCAATTCAGACCAATATCAATTCCACCAAGTCTAGTCTGAACATTTTCTATGATGACATCCTTTACTTCTCGACTAATTTGGGAAGTCGCATCCACTCTAACCGCAAAGTTTCCACACAAAGAGGTCGGCTTACTAATGTTGTTTCAAGGCGAGGAAACTCAGTATCAACGCTTAGCACCCCTACGGTCACATAATCGACCTTTTCCAAGACCAAAAAATTCCGAGGGGATGTCATTATAATTGGGTTTCATTCTCAAAAATAATTCTGCATAGAATAATTTTTCAAAATAAAGAGGAACCTCATCGTTCCATGGTTTTCTGCCATAGGCAGCAAGGTGCCTATCTTACAAATGGCAAGCTATATTAGGGTGCTTGAAATATTTCACCTTTAGCATCTTTCTTTTCGGCCCTTCTTTGAAATTAAACATATATTTTTCCATTTCTTTTGTAACTCTATTTTTAACATCGTCCCATGTATCGGGACCCATCTTTGATTCATTTCTTTTCCTCATCACTTCTACAAAAGCATCAGTGGTTGGCCCAAGCTTTTTGTAAATATCTACAAGTGTGCTTAAAGAGTGATTAACTATTTCTAAGCTTTCTCGACTCTCAGCAGGGAGTTTTAAAGACAAAAGATCTTTATTCAATTTTGAATAAAGATGTTCACGCCTTTATAATGTGCATTTTTGGATGTTTGTTTCCCAAGGTAAATCAAAAATTTCAGAAGGATAAGTTGTAGTTGGTGTACAACCTTCTTTTTAAATAACGCGACCTGGCCTATGTTTTTTTTGAGCAACATTTTCACCCTCTGCATCAATATATAAAATTATGTATAAATAAAAAACATGTGAACAAATTTGTACAAATTTTATTTTCAACCATAAAAACATTATATAAATAATTTAAAAAATTAATAATTGAATGAGAATAATATTAGGATTGATGGCCATCTCGAGATGGCTGAGCAACATCATGCCCACCCTGAGATGGTTGAGAACCAACATGACCACCCATTGATTGGCCACCGAGGGAATGCATACCACCACCCTCACGTGATTGGCCACCACTTATTGATTGGCCACCGGAGGAATTTGTACCACCACCACCCTCATGCGATGAGAGGGAAGCTTCATAAAAAAATATGAATTTCTAATCAAGTCAAAAATACATACATACATATAATTGATTAGATTGCATGAACCATACCATGATTGTGTGAACCATGGCCAGGCTCCATTGATTGAGTAGATAGTATTTTCCTCCTAACTCCTAAAAAATGAAATCTATTAAAAATTAATTTAACTCACAAATTTGATAAAAATAAATTCCTTATGTATTCATGGGGATAACATTATATATATTCAATAAAAAATTGATTCCACATGTATGCTTATATGTACGGGGATAAGATTATATATTCAAATGTCATTTAAAAAAATGCACATTTAATATAAATACCATGAACATCCCCCGATCCATGATCCCCCTCTCTCATAGAGGCATGGAATTCTATTGATTGTCGCCTCGAAGAATCACATGTCAAATGATCATCCTCCATAATATATATATGGATATCTATAATGAAAATTTACAATTATTTTTAAAATTACTATTTAAAATAAATTCAAAAGAATTTAAAAAATTGATGTAATTTAGTACAAAAATGATAAGCACAAACACAAATTATGTAAAAAAAAAAACTTTCAAAGCACAAATTGATGTGTAAAACTCACTTTAAACAAAAAATTGTTGAAGTCTTGCACATTTTAATTTTATGAAACATGAAGTTCACCAAGTTGTGCTTACATGGTGGGAGCACACTTGGTATATAGTTGGAAAAAACACATGATTATTAAAAATGACATTTATAAGTAAAAAACACACACATATCAAAGATATGTTACAATCTTCGTCAATAGATTTTGAAGGAGAGTGTCTCAACACTAATTCATCTTTGAGATATTAATCTTGAATTGGCATTGCCCCATACAATACTAACTCATCTTTGACATATGAATCTTGAATTGGCATTGCCCCACATAATAGATCACCAGACATCTTATTAACATTTGCACAATGTCTTATACTAAAAAAATGAAATTCTCTAACAATATTGTTTGCTTTTTCATGCAGTTTTTTAGCCTCTCCTTCTTAACTTGGTACACGCATTTCATCTGGTTGCACACAAGTTCAGAATTGGTGAAAACTACAATTCCATTTGATCCATACTCCCTAAATGTTCCCAAGTCTTCTATCAATGCAATATAATATACTTCATTGTTTGTTGTTCTTCCCGGTATATTCATTTTCCTTTGTAGGACCTTTTTAGTTGCAATATTGCAAAGCGCATACGTAATCATTGCTTACCCTGGATTGGGATAGCAAGAAACATCTCTGCATAATGTCCATTTTTCAACCATGTTTAGTGGGATTTTTGATCCCTGAAAAAAAAAAATTTCAATAAAATATATTAAATGAAAAATTATTGCAAATGCCTTCAATTTTATGGGAGAAATGACATGTACGTGGTTTGCCTTAAATTTTATGGAAGAAATGACATGTACATGGTTTCCACAAAAACTAGAAAATGACATGTACGTGCTTTGCCTTAAAGTTTATGGGAGAAATGACATGTACATGGTTTCCAAAAACACTAGAAAATGCCTTAAATTTTATAAGAGAAATGATATGTACATGGTTTCCAAAAACACTAGCAAATGCCTTAAAGTTTATGGGAGAAATGACATGTACATAATTAATTTTATGGGACAAATTACATGCACATGGTTTCCAAAAACACTAGAAAATGCGTTAAAGTTTGTGGGAGAAATGGCATGTACATGGTTAAAGTTTATGGGAAAAATGACATGTACATAGTTTCCAAAAACAATAGCAAATGCCTTAAAGTTTATGGGAGAAATGACATGTACATGTTTCCAAAAACATTAGCAAATGCCTTAAAGTTATGGGAGAAATGACACATGTAGATGGTTAAGTTTATGGGATAAATGAGATGTAAATGGTTTCCAAAAACACTAGCAAATGCCTTAGATTTTATGGGGAAAATGACATGTACATGGTTTCCAAAAACACTAGCAAATGCCTTAAAGTGTATGGGATAAATTACATGTACATGGTTTCCAAAAACACTAGAAAATGCCTTAAACTTTATGGGAGAAATGACATGTACATAGTTTCAAAAAATACTAGCATTTTCCTTAAAGTTTATGGGAAAAATGACATGTACATGGTTTCTAAAAACACTAGCAAATGCCTTAAAGTTTATGGGAGAAATGACATGTACATGGTTAAGTTTATGGGAGAAATGACATGTACATGGTTTCCAAAAACACTAGGAAATGCCTTAAATTTTATGGGAGAAATGACATGTACATGGTTTCCAAAAACACTAGAAAATTTCGTAAAGTTTATGGGAGAAATGACATGTACATGGTTTCCAAAAACACTAGAATTTTCCTTAAAATTTATGGGAGAAATTACATGTACATGGTTAAAGTTTATGGGATAAATTAAATGTACATAGTTTACAAAAACACTAGCAAATGCCTTAAAGTTTATGGGAGAGATGACATGTACATGGTTAAGTTTATGGGAGAAATGACATGTAAATGGTTTCCAAAAAAATTAGGATCGTCCCTGCAAATTTAGCTATATAAGTTTTATAAACGTGATAGACATGTGATTTTGAAAGAATCCTTGCATTTAGCTATAAGTTTTATAAAGGTTATATACATGTGATTTTGAAAGAATCCTTGCATTTAGATATAAGTTTTATAAAGGTGATATAAATGTGATTTTGAAAGCATCCTTGTTGTTAAATGAGTAACAACATATCCTGGCCATTATGGTTGGTTGGTTAGATAATAATGAACCCCTATGAGGTGATAGACATATTTAGCTAAAAGTTTTATAAAAGTGATAGACATATGATATTGAAAGCATCCTTGCTGTTAAAAAGGACAGGGGTTAAATGAGTAACAACACATCCTAGCCAGTATGCTTGGTTAGGTGATAGTGGACAACACATAGGGGATGATGTTAAAAAGGATAGGGGCTAAATGAGTAACAACACATCCCAGCCATTATGCTTGGTTAGGTGATAGTGGACAACCCACAGGTGATTTTTTAAAAAAATACAGGGGCTAAATGAGTAACAACACACCCTAGCCATTATGGTTGGTTAGGTGATAGTGGAGCTCTATGAGGTGATAGACACATTTAGCTAAAAGTTTTATAAAGGTGATAGACATGTGATTTTGAAAGCATCCTTATTTTTAAAAAGGACAGGGGCTAAATGAGTAACAACACATCCTATCCATTATTCTTGGTTAGGTGATAGTGGACAACACATATAGCTGATGTTGTTAAAAAGGACAGGGGCTAAATGAGTAACAACACATCCTAGCCATTATGGTTGGTTAGGTGATAGTGGACCCCTATGAGGTGATAGACACATTTAGCTAAAAGTTTTATAAAGGTGATAGACATGTGATTTTGAAAGCATCCTTGTTGTTAAAAATGACATGGCTAAATGAGTAACAACACATCCTAGCCATTATGCTTGGTTAGGTGATAGCAGACAACACATAGGTGATGTTGTTAAAAAGGACAAGGGATAAATGAATAACAACACATCCTAGCCATTATGGTTGGTTAGGTGATAGTGGACAACACATAGGTGATAGGTGATAGTAACAACACATCCTAGCATAGAGTTACTATAATTCAGAAAATAGATGCTAGAATGTAGATATTAAATAAAGTTTACTTAGATAAATTCATTTTTCACATTATCCTTTAATCAAATTTTTTTCATACTCTAAAAAATTAATATACCAACATAGAACTTTACTATAATTCAAAAAAAGGATGCTAGAACGTTGATATTAAATAAATTTTACTTATATAAATTTTGTTTTCACATTCTCCTTTAATCAATTTTTTTTTCATACTCTAACAAATTAATATATCAGCATAGAGTTACTATAATTCAGAAAATAGATGCATAAATTTACAATAATTCAAAAAATAGATGCTAGAATGTTGATATTAAGGAAAAAGAAGAAATATTTTCTTCTGGAATGGCGTAGCAATATTTTCCTCCGGAATATTTTATATTGGTAGCTTGTAGCTTTAATTTTAGGAAAGGACAAAATCTTAATTTGAGGACAGGCCCAAAGCTTCAAATAATTAATATATATATAGGCAACAAGTTACTATAATTGGGAAAACAGATGTCAAATTGTTGGATACTGAATATTGAGATAGAAAGCAACAATATCTTCTCATGGAATGATCTAATGGTTGATACAGTGCGATATTATCCTCTACTGGTTTATATAGTGCGATGTTATCCTCTACCAAACTTCAAATGTTCTTGGTATTATACTAGTCATATCTAGATTTAATTTGAAAAATTTAGAATGATGCTTGGGCTCACAAATGCCCCTTTGGATTAATTGGGCTAATGTTGGACATAATCCTTTAATATTTTTTTCCAGGATATAAATAAATTATAAATAATTAGGAGAATACAAATATGAAATGGCTCTTGGATAATGAAACAAAGATTCACTTAATTGTATAAATCTGATTGACCATTAATAGAAAGAACATCTAATGGAGTTATGCATTTTGGCCTGACAAAATAAAATTCCACTTGAAGACAAAAGAAAATTTCTCAAAGAAGCTAGAAATATAATACCTAGAGACTTGGTGCAAGAAACAATAAATCTAAATAAATTGAATATACAGTTTAACAAACTAGAAAATCAATTGAAAACAGAAAGAACTACATATAGTACTCATAAAATATTAATTAGTGATTTAAAGTATAAATTAATTGTTAAATGTCTCAAGATTCAAAGGATAAAACTATAATTTCATCTCTGCTTAAAGAAAAGGATAAAGAAATCAAAATGCTTCTAGATAAAAAATCAAGTTTCCTATAGGAGAAAAATTAAAAATTGGACAATTCATTCATAAATTCAATGAAGAGATAGAATTTTATTTGTTAGCAAGCTTAGTCTCTAAAGCATTAATTATTGATTTAGAAATAATCAAAGAAGGATTAGATGTAGATCATATAAATCTAAATAAATTGAATATATAGTTTAACAAACTAGAAAATCAATTGAAAATTGAAAGAACTACATATAGTACTCATAAAATATTAATTAGTGATTTAAAGTATAAATTGATTGTTAAATGTCACAATATTCAAAGGATAAAACTATAATTTCATCTCTTCTTAAATAAAAGGATAAAGAAATCAAAATTCTTAGATAAAAAATTGAGATTTCTATCAGAGAAAAACGTTAAATTGGACAATTCATTCATAAATTCAATGAAGAGATATAATTTTCTTTGTTAGCAAGATTAGCCTCTAAAGCATTAATTATTGATTTATAAATAATAAAAGAAGGATTATATGTAGAGCATATTCAGAAGTTTAGAGCATAAATTACCAATAATTCAAAAACAATTTAAATTTGTTGAAATAAATGGAAAATGGAAGACCTCATAGATTGTAAAGCTGGAAGCACAAACTCAAAAAAGAAATGCACTACTATAAAATTCCCATTCAATCTTGGCTTTGAAAGATAAAATAATAGAAAAGGCTAATCATAAATTAAGCTCGAAAAATATTAAGAAGAAACTTGATCAGAAACTCCAATATTTGGCTCGAGTTGAACACTACATAGGGAACAAGTTATGGTGGCTACACAAAAAATCAAAATGTCATTTCAATGTGTGTTAGGACCAATATGTACCAAATATAGCAGAAACCATTTCAAGAAAACTCCAAAAACGATGCATGTATAAGCTTATATTGTTCAATAGTAGGGAAGTGTCCTTTTTTCCACACTCATATGTTCACAGGGTAATTATAGCAATACGTTATAAAGTGGTAGAAAGGCAGGGAGCATATTAATGTATTCTATTTGGTATGCCATTGACAAGTCATTTCAGCCCATGAAGGGTTCCAACCATGCATGCTTTCCACTTAATTAAAAAGTTTTCACATGATACATCATTTAAATTAATTTTTTGTTATGTGCATTTTTATGTTTTTATTTGTATTGGTTCTAGACTTATACTTTTCCATTGATGGTGTTCCCTACATAATGGAAATGATCCCAACAAATAGATTATGTTTCTTTAAAAATAGTTGATTTTCCATTTGCATTTTAAACTATTTTTTTCATCTTTGTGGTAGGATTTTATATTATTAGCGAAATTAATTACATGCAATAGAGAGCCTAAAGAGTGATTCAACCTGCTGACATAATCTTTTCAACCACAAGGTAGTAAACGTGAAATTTTTCATTTTGCTCATGGTTGCATCTAGAAACTAAAAACTCATCGGACATGGTAACATAAGAGATATGGAAACTATGATTACTAGTAATACATGTGCTGTAATGAACAACATCGTCTTACTCTAATTAATGGCATTACTATTGATTGATCTGAGTATTAAGCCCATAAGTATCTATAGATCAAATTTGTGTTCATAAAGATTATATATGTCTATGATTACCATTAATAAGTTGTAACATGCACAAAAGGTGATATAAGTGATATGTATAGGGTAAACTACTTACACCTAAGCTCTAAGTTGAGATGCTTACAACCTGTATCAATATGAAGTAATATGCAAATACTGATGATTACACTCTTCATGATATAACTAGTAATCAATACTAAGAAAATGACTAGAAAAGATGAGCGAATACAGTAAGTTGAATATGACTTAGTACTACCACTTTCATCATAGTATCCATGTACCATAAGTTGCTTGATTTCCATTTCTTGTAGGATACCACTCGAAATACATGGTAACAAAAGAGATATGGAAACTAAGATTAGTAGTAATACAAGTGTTGTTCATTAAACTGCTTGATTTCCATTGCTTGTAAGATACCACTCGACAGATATGGTAACATAAGAGATATGGAAACTATGATTACTAGTAATACAGGTACTGTAATGAACAACATTGTTTATCACTTACTCTGATTAAATGGCATTACTATTAATTGATCTGATTATTAAGCCCATAAGTATCTATAGATTAGCTTTGTGTTCATAAAGGTTAGATATTTCTATGATTACCATACTAAGTTGTAACATGTAAAAAAGGTGATATAAGTGATATGTATAGGGTAAACTACTTACACCTAAGCTCTAAGTTGAGCTGCTTACAACCTGTATCAATACGAAATAATATGAAAATATTGATGATTACACTCTTAATGTTATAACCAGTAATCAATACTAAGAAAGTGACTGGAATGATAGAGATCAACGAATACAGTAACTTGAATATGACTTAGTACTACCATTTTCATCGCAATATCCATGTATCATGAGCTTCTTGATTTCCATTACTTGTAATTTTTGTTTTACTTAAGCTGGGAAACACATTGGTCTCATATTAAGCTTCTACTGTTTAGACTATATTAGCATCTCAAATATGGAGAAACAGTCTTCTAGATTTCCCTTATTAGTGACTATTTATTTCATGGTAATTAGACTCCATCATAACTAGAGTAATTGAATACAAAGCTTGTACATGCTTATACTAAGGATACAATGATAAAATTCCTGGGTTTGCGGCATAGTTACCAATTTAGGGATAGGTGTCCGACAGACGATACAACAAACTGTGGATAATTAACTCCAACTATTAGTGGTGCTTAAATTGTTTCTTCATGGACATAATCTCCGAGATCTACTTGTGATTCTTCAATAACTGCTTCATCTACACTTGGAACTGAAACTACTTAATATGGATAAAAGTCATCTATATATGTGTTATGTTATGTATCTACTGCCACTACTAGTTCTGGTTCAGTTCACTACATCATAAGCTCCTAAAGTGTCCAGGGTGAAAGCATCTAGTTCACTAGTTTTGGGTCAATAGTGGAGCAACAAAAGTGTATTGGTTCCCTAGTTCTGGTCCTGCCTGTTATTCATGCTTTTTGTCTACTATATTTTCCACCTAGAATTTCCCTAGTTTGAGGCCATATGAAGATGAAACAGGCCCAGATATTTAAAAAAATCTTATCAGTTGTTGTTTTTTATCCATAAAAACATAGTTTTAGGGGTGACGCAATCATGCATATAATAAATCCTCATTTGGGCACATAAATGGATTTGACAGAGAGAGGACAATCTCTCATTTCTGTGTATGTGATAAATGAAATGTGATAACTCTCTTACAGGATGCGACTGCAACATGTATAATGATTTGACGAAAAACTACCACAACAAGCAATGGAAACCAACTTAACTCCTAATAGGATTTGTCCAACAGTCACTGCCTAGATAACAAGAAAGCATGGTATTCAGGCTTTAAATTGATTACTAGTATGAATAGGTCATAGTGTTTACATAATATTTATACATGTCTTATTAGTAAAAACCAACACGCTATGAAGATGATACACTAGGTAAGAAGATACACATTTAGACAAATTTTAAGTAAATTCATATTCATATTATTTAAGTAAATTTGGCAAATTATAAGTAAATTTGGAAAATCTCAGATTATAAGTAAATTTGGAAAATTTTAAAATATCCATATAGATTTCAGTGGAATAGATTGTGTACGTACCTGCAACTGAGAAAGTGGACGAAAAATTTGCAGACGAATAAGCTGGACAAACATGTTGAACGATCACGCCGCTACTAGGAGGACACACAGAGTAGAGCGGATGCTAAAACCTGCAAACACTGCAGCAAAACACATATTAGAAATTATGGAAAATAAAAAAACATAAAAATAAAACACCAACACAGAAAGCGAAAAACACACCTCCAAGCGGTCCACAAGCGAAAAATTGGCGAAAAACACACCTCCAAGCGGTCTGGAAGTGAAAAACAGACAAACAGAATCAGTCCAACGGTCTGGCCAATCAGAAAAATAGACAAACAAAATCATTCGAAAACTTGTTGCGGCCTGCGGGCCGATATATTTATAAAAAACACAGTTCGGCCGAACTTTTAATGCAAGTTTTTCTACCCTCGGCAAAAAATCTGCTTATCGTTGCTGTCAACGTAAACAATGGAATGAGTTTGGTTAACGACAAAAAATGTTCAGTCGAATTAATTTCAAAATTTCGGTCGAAATTTTGAAAAGTTAACCCAAACTTATCAGAGATTGAAATTTTCGAGTGCATTCCTCACCAAAGTGTAACCCAGCTTCGTAGTTTTACCCTTAAACCACCACAAGGTTTAGCCTTAACAAAATTCCCTGATGGCTTTGAGGCAGACATGTCTTATCAGCTAAGAGAGAGAAACTCTGCAACTTTAGAAGAAATGCAAAGAGATGCAGTAAGTGTAGAAGCCAATTTGTTAGCAAAAAGAGCTAGGATAAGAACAGAAAGGAGAGTTAAAATGAAACCATCAACATCTTATGATGATGCTAAGATATATTATTTGGTTAGAACAATAGATAGAATGATGGAAAGGATGAATCTAATAGATAGAGTTCCCCCAAGAGAAAATGAAGCTGGTCCTCAAAACCGAAACCAAAATGTTAAGAGAATTCCACCACAAATCAAACAAAGGGAACAAAGGGGACCAGACCAGCAAATTAGACCTCCTTTCCAAGAGAATTATGTTGATGATGAAGGTGAAATAGTTGAAGAGGTAGAAGACAATAAAATAAATCCCATGGGAATAAATCATGATGAAATATTTTTTCTTACTCAAGAAGAACAAGAACTTTTTTTAGTTATATTAAACAGAGCTTGATTTTGAGGAATCAGATGATTATAAATAGGGTTTTCAGAATTCTATCATGGAATTTCACAGACAATATAACCTTAGGAGTAAGAAAACTTCATATACCCCTAGCGAGAAAACTTCTGATATTCCTACTAAAAATACCTCTAATATTACTGTTAAGAAAATCACAGATACTCTTGCCAAGAAAAATATTGAAACCTTAGTTAAAAGGACAGTAGAAACTCCTACTAAAAAGATAGTTGACATTGCTTCAAAAAAAACTCAAACAGATATTCCAACCACTAGTCAAAAAAATGGGCCTATCCCAAAATATGTTGTTGATAAATCCGATTTCCTAAACATGAGTAAAGTTCAAACATCCTTCAATATTGAGAATGAGTTAGCAAAACTCAAAATACCTATTCCTCTAACAAATTTAATGAACAAAAATGTGTATAGATCCTAGGTAATGAAAGCTCTTAATATAGGGGAAAATAAAAATACTGTCAATTTGAATGATGACCAACTTGAAATTTTATTTGGACCAGAAGTAGATGGCAAACCTCAGGAAGGAGATTTGCCTCCCATCTATGTTAGCCTAAATGTTCATGAGAAAATTTTGCATAATGCCATGCTAGATTCAGGTGCTTCATATAACTTAATGCCTAAGGTTGTCATGGAGAAATTAGGACTTGACATTACCATACCATACAATGATTTATATTCTTTTGATTCTAGCAAAGTAAGATGCTTAGGTCTTATCAAATATATGTGTGTTACTTTAGCACAAATTCCAGCCAAAATTTGGGTGATCGATATAGTGGTTGCAGATATACCCCCTAAGTATGGCATGTTGTTGTCATGCTCATGGGGAGCTAAGTTGCAAGGAACTCTACAGATGGATATGACTTTTTCTACCATAGCAGTTTTTGGTTAGCAAAGGAGATTGTATAGAGAGACCTTGATTAAATTCATGGTAAGTAGTCAAGATAAGCCACACAACTATCCTCTTTACTCTATCCATTCAGATCTAGACTCTTTCATTATCTATAATGATGGAGACATCAACACTTAGGTTACTAACTCAGAGATTGATATCTGTGAAATACATGAAAACCAAACAAAAACAGTGGAACATGATACTCAGCTTGAACCTCTTGGAACCATGGACTTTGATGCATCTTGTAGCAAAGAGGGTTCTGAAGCAGGAGTGTGGGTTTCAAATTTAGGAAATAATCATGCTAAAGTACATTCATACAAGCTTAACTTTCAATGCACTAATAATATAGCTGAGTATGAAGAATTAATACTAGGGTTATAGTTATTGAAAAAATTGGGTGCTAAAATAATTTCCTTTCATGAGGATTCTGAGTAATCATAAAACAAATAAAAGGAGAATACTCTACAAAACACCCTATATTAAGAGCATATAGAAATGATGTGCTGGATTTTCTAGAGAGCTTTGTAGAATATGACCATTTTGCAATTCCTAGAAATCAAAATATTCTTGCTAATAGTCTTGCTTTTTCTGCCAGTACCTATAAAATGCTCCATCCCAATCGTCAATACACAGTGGAAGTGCAACACAAACCAACTATCCCAGAAAATGTTAGATATTGGCAAGTCTTTGGCAATGATAAACAAATTGAAAATTTTCTGCAATCTAAGGATGAGTTTTAAGAAGATAGTATAGATCTAGAGTGTGATTTAGAAGATAAAATATTTGTACATTTTGATTTACATAAATAGTTAGACAACAAAGATCTAAATAAACATGTAGATAAAGCTATAAATAAAGTATATTTGCTTGAAATAGATCAAGAAAAAGAAGAATTTGAAATACTTCAATTAAAAGATAATGTTTTTCCTAGATGTTTGGTTCCATTAGAAGAGTTGTTTGACTTTAATGATGTAGCCAAGAAACCCAAGATTGAGCCCATAGGGGAAGATGTCAAAGAATGCAACATAGGTAGTGAAAATTACCCAAAGATGATAAAATTGTCTAAGTCATTACCACCTGCTGAAAAGAAAAAATACATTGCTCTATTCAAAGAATTCACTGATGCATTTTCCTGGAGTTATGAAGACCTAAATACTTATGATACTAGCATAATACAACACAAAATTCCAATTAAAGAGGATCAAAAGCGCTTTAAACAAAATATTCAAAGAATAAATCTAGTATCGATGCCTTTAATTGATAAAGAAATCAAGAAAATGTATGATGTTAAGATCATAGTTCCTCTTAGGTACTCTAAATGGGTATCCAATATAGTACCAACAAGGAAGAAAACATGTTAAATCAGATTGTGCATAGATTTTAGAAACCTCAATAAAGTCTCACTAAAGGACAATTACCCTTTACCTAATATGGATCACATTTACAAAAGGTAGTTGGATCTAGTAGGATTTCTTTGTTAGATGGTTTCTCAGGTTATAACCAGGTTTTGGTTCGCCCTGATGATCATGATAAGACAGCTTTTACTACTCCATGGGGTACCTTCATGTATGTGAAGATGCCTTTTGGGTTAATGACTGTTGGAGCCACATTTTAGAGCGAAATGGATATTGCTTTTGCTGATGAAATTGGCATATTTATTGTTATTTATCTAGATGACATCACTGTTTATTCCAAATCTGATGAAGAACATTTATTATACTTGAGAAGAGTTTTTGAGAAATGTAGGAGGTTTGGAATTTCACTTAATCCTAAGAAAACACTTTTTGGCCTTGAAGAAGGAAAACTTCTAGGTCATATCATTTCCAAAGAAGGTATTAGGATTGATCCCAGTAAGATTGAAGCCATATTGAAAATCAATCATCCTAGAAACATTAAAGAACTTCAATAATTTATTGGCAAAATAATTGTCCTAAGAAGATTCATACCCAAACTGGCAGAACTCCTCAAAACATAACAAACATTCTAAAAAGAGATTCAGAATAAGATGGAATATTGAAGCCAGGCAGTCATTTGACCAAGTGAAACAAACTCTGACAAAAGCACCAATCCTTATTATTCCAGATTTCACCAAAGATTTTACAATATTTTCACTTTCATCTGAACACACGGTTGCAACAGTTATTTTATAGAAAAATAATGAGGAATATGAGAAACCCATTGCATTATTTAGTAAGGCTTTAAGAGATGTTGCATTGAAATATAAAATAATGGAGAAACAAGCCTTTTCCCTAATAAATTCCATTAAATATTTTAGGGTATATATTCTTCATTCTCATATAATTTCTTATGTACCAAATTTTGTGGTTAAGGATATTTTAACTCAAAATGGACCAGATGGTAAAAGATGTAAGTGGATTGCCATTATTCTTGAATGTGACATAGAAATCAAACCCACCAAGCTCATCAAGGGATAGGGACTATCCAAATTGATGGTTGAGTCTAATTTTCATGCCTTGGAAATCAATTTTGTAGTTGCATTAGATGATTAAGAGGAGAAAGAGACCCCACAAATAGATTAGGCTTTTATAACCTCACCCTAGTATGCATACGTCATTTTTGTATTATTCAATTTAAATGCTCCTCCTAGTTTGACTAAAACAAAGGCTAGATTTCTAAAGCTAAAGGCAGTGAAATTTTGTATCATAGATAGCATTTTATATTGGAAAGATGCTGGTGGAATTTTACTAAAATGTTTGTTGAAGGATCATGCAAAAAGAACTATGCAATAATTTCATGAAGGAGACTGCGGTGGACATTTGTACTGGAAAACCATTGCTAACAAGATCCTTAGAGCAGGTTTTTACTAGCATACCATTTTTTCTGATGTCCATAAGAAATTACCACCTGCCACAAGTGCCAATTTTTTGAAGGAAAAAGAAAACTATTGCCCTTTCCCTTGAAACCTATATATTTTGAAATCCCTTTCCAATAGCGGGGTTTGGATTTCATTGGAGAAATCCATCCACCATCCTCTGCCTAACACAAATGGATCCTCACAACCATTGACTATTTCACCAAATGGACTGAGGCCACACCCTCTAGACTAGCAACTAATGTTGTGATTATCAAATTCCTCGAAACCAATATACTGCCAAGATTTGGATGTCCAAGTAAGCTTATCACAGATAATGCAGCAACTTTTAAGTCAAAGAAAATGGTAGATTTCTACAGCAGATATCATATCACTCTAGGAAATTCAACTGCTTATTACCCTCAGGGTAATGGGTTACCTGAATCTTCAAATAAAGAGGCGAAAGAAAATAAAGAAAAACAGTGAAAAAGAATAAAAAAATAAAGGTGAGAACCCCACAAAAGAAAAACAAAAAAGAAATAATACTAAAAGTGTTGCAAATATTGCAAATCTAAATGCCACTACTTGATAGATAGTTTCACTCTGTTAAATAAAATGAAGGTTGTGTGCAGCTTGTTTAAAATTCCACAATCATTATTCATTTATCTAATCATACAACTTAATCATGGTTAAACAATTTTAAATTTCTATTAAATTAGATTAGAAAATAAGCTTAGCCAAAATGTTTAATCTTGGCTAATGTTAACTAGGCAAAAAATTTATATTGATTCAATTGTTTAAGCTGAATCAATGGAGAAATAAGGGGATAGTTTAGAATAGGTTTTGTTTTTCATAAGAAGTGAAATGAGGGTTTGCTAGTCTAAATGCACCCATAGGAAGGAATGAATAAAATATTAGTTTTAACACTAGGTAAAAAAATGGAATTCAAAGGATAAATGAGGTTATTTTCGCTTCAAAAGTTTATTGTGCAATTTTATCCTAAGTTCAAATACATTATGTAAAATGCGCGAAAGGATAATATCTCATTTCATTAACATTTTATCCAAAGTCTCTGCCATATTATAAGGTCTGCTACATGACAAACCCTTTTTTCGGGTTGTGATTAAGTCACACACATCTCTCATCCACCCGATCGACTTCAGCGCCAGATCAACGAACCATGTTCATTTTTGTGCCCGCACCCCCCCCCCATATCATGCCTTTGCCATTGGGGGGGGGAATACAAAGACATTTTTACCAGTAGGGTCCCATGCAATGTGGCACGCTCTTCATGGTTCACATCCCCCCCCCCCACATCAAACCACTTACCACGCTCACCCCCCTCTGAAAATTGTCGACCCTCTTCCCTTTCTTGTTGTCCCTACCCAGGCTCCCCCTTCCACTCATTCCCTATCGCGTGGCACTATCCATTAACCAATAAATTCTATTCCCAGGCAATTACCTTTAATTCAATTAATTTCTCCCAGGTAACCGTTTGAAATTCAACGGACCCGCACTTGTAATGGAAAAACCCAAAAATATTTTAAAACCCTGAGCGCATCACTATTTTTTCCTTTCTGCTACATAATTCTCTCAATTTACTCTCATTTCTAGGTTTTCCAATACGCATTGAAGTTATTCCAAGCAATCAAACACCAGATCAAGAGACCAAAACTCCCAATTTCACTTCTCATCTACGACAAACCTGAAACATTCCCGGTAATCTTTCATTTTTCCCTTGATTTTGTAAATTATCCAATGATAAGATGCCTCCCAAGAAGAAAAAATAGGAGGATTCTGGAAATCCCCTTATCCATCCCCCTGTATATTTGGACCATATCCCCTTAGCCGACTGATATTTTTGAAATAATTGAGATGCAATGTGAGTTCGAACTCTTCGAACTCTACTGTTGGCTCAAGGATAAATTTGTGGACAAAACCAATGAAATTTGACTCTGGGAGTCCAATCTCCCCTATTTTATCTAGGAGGATCGTACATGTCCAAGTACAAGTGGCTTAAGTACAAAGGCTAAACAATCAAAGTGTCATAAATGTGGCAAAATTAGTGTCAAGTTTAAGATCTTGTCTTTTTGATCCCAACGGCGCAAACGACGCTCAATTCTGAGTATGTATGGAGGAGTTAGAAGCAGTAAAAGTTTAAGGGTTGACTTGGTGATGTGGCAGCCTAAGGAGGTGACAAATTTGTAGAAATTCGGCCATCGGATTCCGAGCGAAATTGTGGGACACTTAAATGGACTCCTTCGTTCAAATTCCAGAATTTTCAAAATGAGTGGTTGGTTTTAAATAAAATAAAAAAATATATTAAAAAAAGGTAGGGCGCACCATGGCCCCTGCCCTGCCCATTGGATCCGCATAACCATTGTATATTAATGAGGGTGGGCAGCGGTCATGACCCGACTGCCCAACCACCTGACACCATATATATATTATCACTAAACATTGGGAGGGGTGTGGGCTCTCACCTCCGCTACCCCCCCCCCCACTCGACACTACATTCATATCATACAATGACGGTGGGAGTTAAGGGTCCGGCCACCCAATGCGGGTCCGCTGCCCCACCCCCCCCCCTTCCTCTCCCATACTTTGCATTAAAATATGCATCGGGGTTTAAAAAAAGGATGGCACAGTTATTTAAAAACATTATATGCCTTATTACGGAGGGGGCAGGGTTTGACCACCCAACCCCCTCCCTTACACAAAGGATATCAACCAACTCAGCCAACGGACTTCCTTGGGGATTCTGCTCACCTTTATATATTTAAATTTTCATTTCAGAAGTGCACCCAGGTAAGCCAAGAGTTGCACAAAGTATGAGATAGAGTGGAACCTTGAGCGCTTTGCAAGAGGGGAGCGAAACCATGAACTGAGCCCATTTCCAGAGGGGCCATATTTGTTCAAAGTCAGAATCAGGAAAATTTTATATGGATTCTACACCTTTTGGCGCCATGAATCCAACGGTGTTGTCCATTTCTTCATCAGAGGTCTCCAATTTTCGGGCACTTTCATCTATGGAGCTATAAGGGCGTAATTTTGCATTGATGTGTGTACTTTCATTTTATTTTCCACTTAATAAAAGAGGGCCTCCCCTTTGATTGAGCAAGGCCTGGAGACGTAGTCCCTCCTGGATGAACTCTGATATCAATTCCTTTTCTTCTTGCATGATTTTATGTGCTTCTCTCTCCTTATGTTCATGTGTTTTAATTTTCATGGTTAAGAAGCAATTTTACATGTAATTCTTTAATACATCTCAAAGAAAAATATTTTGGATCAAGTGGTATCAAAGCAGGTCTTTATAGATGTGAATTACATGTTTGTATGCTAACTAGAAACATGCTATGAAGAGGCAAAGCGAAAATAAAGTCTTTTGATCCCAAGGTGGGATGTGCACATCGAAGAAGAAACATGGATGACGATGTTCGAAATGAGGAGCTAAAATTTCACAAGACATTCTACACCATAGAAGATCAGGTTGAGAATTTTTTCTGTAGGCTTGAGAAACTAGATAAAGTAGGGGAGAATGCTTAAGAGGGATTAGGTTTAGCGTATGGAAATAATGGAGGAGATCCACCTCCTTCTCCTCCCGCAAGTTAAAATTCTTCCTCCTCTTCTCACCATCGTCATAAGAGAGTCAGGAAATGCATCTAATAAATATTTCTTTAATTTAGATGTCAAATTTGATCTTCCCATGTATAATGGTGAAAGTAATGCAGAGAAGCTTAACAACTGGATTCGGAAAATTGAACTCTACTGCAGGATTCAACAGATTATGGAGGACGAGGCAAAGATCCGGTTGGCTTCTATTCGACTAAATGGCACCGCTCTTATCTGGTGGGAGAGAAAAATTCAAGGCAACAGTAATTTGGGTAACCTTCTTTCCTCATGGTCAAATTTATTGCTGCAAAAAAAGATCAATTATATCCCTTGGGTTATAAGAAAAAAGCCTTAATGGATTGGCAATACCTAAGGCAAGGAAAAGGCCAAAACGTGAAAAGCTTTACCGAGGAATTTAGAAAACAAGCACTAATTTTTGGCATTTCATCAGATTCACCTGAAGTGGTAACTAAGTATATTAGGTCATTACATAGTTACATTAGACATTCGTTGTTAATGTTTGAACCTACTACTATTAACTCGACCGGTGTAAAGGCTATTCATCTTGAAAACAGGGGCAGAAATGATAAATATGATCATTCAAAGAAACCACAAACGGAAAATTCAAGGGGAAAGGAAAGGGAAAAGAAAAGAAGATGGAGTCAACAAATAAAGATGAAGGAGAAAAGCCTTATTGCACTCATTGCAAAAAGGAAGGTCATGACGACGATCATTGTTGGAAGTTGTACCTGGAAAAGAATCCAAAGAGATATGGTGGAAAGGGTAAGCAAAAGATGGTAGAAACCACACAGCAAGACCTTGGATTTGACTCTGACGATGAGGCATTGATCACCGTAGCAGGCAAAAAAGGTACTCTTTCTCTTCATGTTAATTCTGAATCGCATGGAAGAACTAGTTCAACAGATGAACCTCTTCCTAATGAACGAAAGAGAATTGAGTTGTTTCATATTAGATTTTTTATAAATCATACAAAAGTAGAAACTCTATTTGATTTAGGCTCTCAAGAAAATTTAATCTTAGAATCCTTGGTTAAAAATTTAGGCCTAGAAGTTAAGCTTCATCCAAAGCCTTATCCGCTTGGATGGATACATGACAAAGTAAAATTAAATGTAACCAAACAATGTAAGGTTAAATTTGTAATTGCTTCTAAAATAGTGGATGAAGTAGAAATAGATGTCATACCATTGGATATCTATGGTATTGTGTTAGGGAGTCCCTATCTTTACGACAGGAAAGCAGTTTTATTTCGACATGAAAATAAATAACAAATCACAAAAGATGGGGTAGAATATATTGTAAGATCTCATCAAACCAAGGTCAGTTCCAGTCTTTTAAGTGCAGGACAGATGAATAGATTGGTGAATTCCAGCAAGGGGTGTTTTCTCATGGTTGTGAGAAAAAAAGATGCTGAAACATCTGATGCTTTCCGAGGATGTGATCCGGCTCATAAAAAGGAATTATGTGAATTTATTTCTAACTATTATGAGTTGTTTTAGGAACCCATAGGATTGCCTCCGAAACGAGAAATCCAACATGAGATCCATTTGCAGCATGATGCTCCATTGCCAAACATTGGTATGTATAGGATGTTAACTATCGATATGGAGGAGATCAAAAAGCAGGTACAAGAATTATTGAACCAAGGAGTCATCTGGCCAATTACTTCTCCATGTGGCTCGCCGATCATGTTAGTGCCTAATAATGTGCGTGGATTATAGGGTGATAAACAAAATCATGGTGAAAAATCGATACCCTCTCCCTTGCATTTATGATTTGTTATATCGATTAAAGAATGCTATATATTTCACCAAATTGGATTTGCGTAGTGGTTATCACCAAGTCAGAATTGCAGAGCAGGACGTGGGGAAAACTGGCTTCAAGACCAAACAGAGGTTGTTTGAATGGATGGTGATGCCATTTGGACTTTGCAATGCTCCAGCCACATTCATGAAGGTCATGAATGATTTTTTTATGTCTTTCATTGATGAATTTTTCCTTGTATATTTAGATGATATTCTTGTCTTTAGTAGAACTTGGGATGAACATGTATGCCATGTAAAGAAAGTGCTTGATGTATTAAAAAGGGAAGAACTGTATGTAAACTTGTCAAAGTGTGAGTTCGGGAAAACTTCTTTGTTTTACCTAGGTCATATTTTTGGTAATGGTTAATTAAAAATAGACCCCTCCAAAGTTGAGGTGATTGTAAAATGGTCTAAGCCTACCAATGTAATAGAGGTCCGCAGTTTTCTAGGTGTAGTATAGTAATAGAGGAAATTCATTGCCAACTTCTCCGTTATTGCATTACCCTTACACGCACTTAAAAGTGTGAAACAAGAATTTCAGTGAGGAGTAAAGCAACAGAAGTCCTTCGAAGCATTGAAAGAGAAAATTAGCACCGCACCAATCCTGGCTTTACCCGATCTCCAACAGCCTTTTGAGATTGAAACCAATGCCAGTAGGTACGCCATGGGAGTTGTACTGTTACAGCAAAAGAATTTGATATGTTACCATTCATAGAAGTTCTCCCAGGCTATCAACAATTACCCCACTTATGACAAGGAACTGTATGCCTTGGTAAAGTGTGAAAAAGTGGAAACACTACTTCATCGACAAGGAAACCATTATCCATATGGATCACCAGCCCTTGAAATACCTTCAGTCACAGACCAAGCTACAATAGGCTCGTCATTTCAGGTGGATGGGTTTTCTATAGCAGTTTCATTCGATAATAAAGTATAAGAAGGGCACTAGCAACAAAGTATCAAATATGCTCTCTCACCCTCCTATTGTTGCTTCTATTATTTTTCATAATGCTTCGTTGTATTTTGAAAGTTATGTTGAACAATACGCTAACGATGATGACTTTAAAGCAATATATGCAAAACTAACTAATGGATCACAGGTGGAAAACTATCATTTGCAGGGGAAGCTTTTGTATCACCTTGGAAAATTGTGCATACCCACAGCAGAAAGGGTACATGTAATTGTAGAGGCACGCACCTCTCTTGTGTTAGGTCACTTTGGTGTTGAAAAAACCTTATGTCATTTACAAAGGTTTTGCTTTTGGCCTCATATAAAAAACATTGTAACCTGATTTGTAAAGGGATGTGTAATGTGTTCTATTTCAAAGCCCTCTAATAGAAAACTCGTGCTCTACACACAACTCCCTATTCCAAGTCGTCCATGGGAAAGTGTGTCGATGGACTTTATAGGAGGTTTTCCTATGTCTAGAAAGGGTCACGACTATTTGTATGATGTCGTAGACCGCTTTAGAAAAATGTGCATATTAATGCCTTGTAAAAATAAGGTCAGTGTTGAGCAGATTGCTTATCTTTTCTTTCAGTTTTTTTGGGTCCACTTTGGATTACCCACATAGATTGTGTCAGATAAAGACTCTCGCTTCCTTGGAGATTTTTGGACTAGCTTGTGGCAAATGATGGACACCAAGTTGAGGAGAAGTATTGCATTCCATCCACAAACTGACGGACAGACAGAGGTCGTCCACCGTACTGTGGTACACTTGTTGTGGGGCTATTGCAACAAACATCCCAAGTTGTGGGATGAGCATCTTCCATATGTGCAACATGCCTACAACCGAGCAGTGCATTCGTCTACGCAGCGTTCACCATTTGAGACATGTTTTGGTTACCTACCAAAGGACCCTTTTGATATGATCTATGAAATGGATGAAGATGCTAGTGGACGTGATGATATGGACAAAGCACAACGATTCATCCAACAGATACAGACAATTCACTAAACAGTGCAAGAGCAGTTGGAAAAGAGTCAGGCTCGATATAAGGCCCGACATGATAAGCACTGATTCGACCATCAATTTCAAGTTGGTGACAAGGTGTGGTTCCATACCAGCAAGGATCGAATGAAGGGGGAAGGCAAGAATTTGTGACCAATCCAGTATGGTCCATTTACCATATTGGAGAAGACTGGGAATGATGCTTTCCAACTCGATTTTCCTGTATACATGCAGATTTAGTCAGTCGTGAATGTCGAAAATCTGAAACTTTATGAAAAACCATTGATTATGGACACCAAGGAGGTAGGGTCAGTGCCTACAATGGATGACTTTGCACTAGAGTATCTTGATGAATTGCCAGAAGACATCATTCTTGATCGAAGAACCAGGACTTCATGACGAGGAGATGTGGAATATCTCGGTGTTGGTTTCAAAGGGATGCACCCAAGTAAAGCTAAATGGATTGAAAAGGAGAAGGTGAGGGAGCAATTACCTCACTTGCCTGTTGATTGATAAGGCTTTTAGGGGTCCAAAAACTCTTCAGTGGGGAGGAATGATCCAGGAGGATCGTACAGGTCCAAGTACAAGTGGCTTAAGTACAAATTCTAAAAAATAAAAGTGTCAGAAATGTGGAAAACTCAGTGTCAAGTTGAATATCTCGTCTTTCTAATTCCAACGGTGCAGACGACATTCAATTCTGAGTCCGCATGGGGGAGTTGGAAGCAGTCAAAGTTTAAGGGTTGACTTGGTGATCTGGCAGATTAAGGAGGCAACAAATTTGTAGAAATACAACCACCAGATTCTGGCCAACTCCACCCAAATTCCAGGAAAAATTGTGGGACACTTAAACTGATTCCTTCGATCAAATTCCAAAATTTTCAAAATGGGCAGATGGTTTTAAATCAAATCAAAAAATATATTAAAAAAAGGTAGGGCATGCCATGACCCCTGCCCTACCCATCGGATCTGCATAACCATTGTATATTAATGGGGGTGGGGAGCGGTCATAACCCCGCCGCCCAAACACTCGACACCATATATATATATATATATATATATATATATATATATATATATATATATATATATATATATATATCGAATTAAACATTAGAGCGCCGGCTAACACTACGCCGCTCCACCGGCCCCCCCCCGCCCCCCCCATCACACTCCATTCATATCATACAGTGCCAGTGGGAGTTAAGGGGTGGGTCACCCAATGCAGGTCTGACCCCCCCATACTTTGCATTAAAATATGTGTCGGGGTTTAAAAAAAGGATGTCAAGGTTATTTCAAAATAGTATGCGACTTATTACGGAGGGGGCGGGGTTTGACCACTCGACCCCCTCCCTTACACAACGGATCTCAACCAACTCAGCGAGCGAACTTCCTTAGAGATTTTGCTCACCTTCATATATTTAAAGTTGCATTTCAGAAGTGCGCCCAGGCAGGCCAGGAGCGCCATGGAGTATGAGACAGAGTGTAACCTTGAGCGCTTTGCAGGAGGGGGGATGAACCATGAACTGAGCCCATTTCCAAAGGGGCTAGATTTTTCCGGCGTCATAATCAAGTAAATTTTATATGGATTCTGCACCTCTCGGCGCCATGAATCCAACGGTGCTGTCTATTTCTTCATCAGAAGTCTTCAATTTTTTAGCACTTTCAACTATGGAGGTATAAGGGTGTAATTTTGCATTGATGCTTGTAATTTCATTTTATTTTCCACTTAATCAAAGAGGGCCTCCCCATTGATTGAGTAGGGCTGGAGACGTAGTCCCTCCTGGACAAACTCCGATATATATTCCTTGTCTTCTTGCATGATTTTATGTGCTTCTCTCTTCTTATGTTCATGCCTTTTAAGTTTCATGGTTAAGATGCAGTTTTACATGTAATTCTGTAATACATCTCAAAGCAAAATATTTTGGATCACCATTACATTTTTCCCCAAACATTCCATTCATTTGAATTTACAAGAAAATTCCAAGGCTGCTATGTCCTAAACCAGAGAGAAATCATAACCCCTACTGGTGAAATTCTCTTCACCATTACTGCTAAAACCATAGATCAAATGATGCAGGCCTCCTCTGTGGAAACCAGTACCTCATTCTCAATAGAAGCCTTAACAAAATTATACCAAAAGCTTGATTTTGCTAAAAGAGCACAGATCTTTGACATTTTATTACTTGAAAACACCCAATTACCAAGAAAGAATCCACCTTATCCTTCCTCTATTTTCCATGATCAAACCAAGAAAAGTATATCTGTGATATCCTACATTTCAGGCTATTATTCTGATCAGTGGGTATATGAACTGATTCTAGGTTTCCTGTCAATATTTTCCACAAATAATAAGCCTTCAATTATTTTCAATTTCAGTCAATTTCTGGCTGATAGTATTCATTAACAATTCCTAAAGTTACCAACTGAGGGAGTGTTCAAGTATACATTAATTATGGTTTACATGTTTATCTATTATCAAACAGACAAATTCAAATTTTCTATGCAGAAGTTAGACGAAGAAGGGAATCAACAGTCTGTCATATTCTAGACTTCCCTACTAAATGAAGGAGTAGGAAGAATACACTTACAAGCAGTATATTGAGAAATTTTACACCCAGCAATGAGTATGTTAAACAATTCAACAGAGTCGAGGATTAGCGAGGAGATAAAAATAATTTTACACCTAACAGAGCAAGCAAAGACTGGAGACTGGTACTTGTACCATAACTACACTGAAATCAGAGTATATGGGTGTGAGTTGGCACCATACAAATTGCCAAAATATCTCCTCATGAGGATATTTGCATTAGGATATATCAGAAAAATGATAAATCTAGATGAGATTTACTAGAAGGTAATGAAATTGACCATTCCAGATGAAGATAGATGAGACAAATTATGCAAATTACTAGACTGATTCGTAATTCGGACACAGTTACAAGATTATCCAGCACATCAGCCAGTGCATCACAACAACATGCCAGCTCACCAACAGACTCCTCCAAATTAGAGCCACCTCTCCACTCAGTTTTCCACCTAGCCTATTACTCTGTAGAAATAGATAATTTGTTTAGAATAGTGCTAAATATACACTGTCTCTTGAGACAACCATTTTTTAATTATTGTATAAATACTTCACACTTCAAAGTATTCCACGTTGATTGTTGAATAAAATTTTCTCCAAGCTATTGTAATTTTCTGGTTTTTGGACTGATCGATAATACAAGGACATTCTTCACAGGATTCATGTGGTGTACAAATTGGTGATGTGTTTCTCTCGTTCGTGTGTTTATTCATTGTTTTCTCTCGCTGTTGTTTCTTTAAAAAAGCTTAATTACATTACAGAAATGATGACGAATAGGATTTGTTGAAATATGCACCCTATTCTGGTTGTAAGTAATTTTAATGTTTTTTTCTGAAGTCAAATTAAGGAATTCTTAATTACTCCTTATTTCCTACTGAACCTTTTCTTTTCCTCTGTTTCATATCATTTAAATTCTGAAAGATCCAACTAGTGCAACCTATCTTGCCTTGTGAAACTCATTTAAAGTTTGATGCAGATCCTGTTAGTTTTTAGACTCCATAACCCAATGAAATTATAAGAATTCAATCAACCAAAACAATCCAATCAATTACAAACAAACAAAAAATTGCACATGTCATAACTAGCCTAAAATTTACATAAAACAAAGTTAAATTTTACAGAGAGATCCCTCTTTGAAACTGGCAGGGCTAGATCCCAGCTTCCAAAGTGGTTTTGATGTTGTCTTATATGTTTACTCTCACAATATCAAAAACTACAGAATGATAATAATGTGATCTGGGGCATTTGGATATCTCGAAATGTTGCGGTTTTTTAGGAAAGAGTCCCTCTCATTGCTACCAGATGTCTTAGCATTATTGGACATTTTTCATAGATTGATCCATGGATGCCTTGATTCTCTAGGAGAGTTGCCTCCTACAAAGATCTAGGTGATTATTTCCCAATGGGTTTTTTTGATGGGGAAAATAAAGGTGGCAGTTATGGTGTGGGGCACTCATCAAACTCAGCTTGAAATGGTATATATTTTTTAATAGCATGGGGGGAGGGTATAAGCTTTAGGGCTAAAATTGTAGCTCTTTGGGGGCTCCTTAAATGTGTGAAATGGCTGGAGATTGGATCTTTCAAGATCATTTGGGATTCAACATCTATCATTGAGTGGGTGTTGGGACTAAATTCCCTCCATCACCATTGGATGACACGTATCATGCATATCATTCCTTCTTTCGATGACATCTCCTTTGTTCATGTGTATAGTGCAAAAAATAGGATGGCTGATGTCCTGTCTAAACGTGGACTGCTCTTTTGTTTTAGAAAGATGGCATTTGAAATGTTAATGGATGGATCTATATGTGTTAGAGGATCTTTTGAATTTTGATCTGGGGTATATTTTGGCCTTCTTTTTCTATCTTCCTATAGATGTTGGGATTTTATTTTGTTTGGTTTTGTGTTTGAATGCATGAAGACTAATAGAAACTTGGTTGGAATTCCTTCCCAAACTTTGTTATTCTTTGTGTATGTGTGTTTTTGTTGTTATCATGATGTAGCATGTTCTTATATGTTGTGAGTTACACTTGTAAAATGTGGTGTTGTTGCCTCCTTCATTTGGTTGGGTGACAATAACAATGAATGACAGAGTGGGATAAACCTACAAGAAGATAAATTGAATGAACCTGCATGAAGAAAAAACGAAGAAGATTAATTTATAAGTGAAGATATGTTTGAGAAAGATGTTGTCCAAGAAAATGCTCGAGAAAATTGTTGCTACATGAAAAAAATGGATGAGGGACTTTATTGGAATTTTCTCGTGGAGGATATTTTTTGCGCATCTCCTCACTCTACGACAAATTGTAGCACATAAAGCTGGCCAAATAGCATAATCTCTCCCAAGAATTTCTTGAAGGTATGCTCACTACAATATTTGTTATTCTTAGTGAAATGTCCATGCCTAACTAAATTAATATTATATATTGCTACCAAGAATTAGTTGAATGAATATTTACACAATGTGGACATAAACTAGTATGGAAATTTTTATTGTGATTAAAAAAAGGAAATTTTTATTTTGAAAAAAAATAAAAACTAACTGATTTATTGTCACTGGATTTCTTAGGTTGAAAGAGTTGTCTGACAAAATGGGGTAGAGAGTCACATTGTGCGCTAAATATGAAGAAAATCTTATTGAAAATAATCCTTGGACATGGTTCAATTGGAGCTCAAAATTCCATTTTTTTCCAGTTATTTATTCATTTAGTGAGCATGTCGAAGAATTGAATTGTTCTGATTTGGTTTAAAAGTTGTGGTCTAGTAGGAAACGATGTGAGCATGCCGAAGAATGGAATTTTTCTGATTTGGTTTAAAAGTTGTGGTCTAGTAGTAAATGATGGCTTAAGCATATTTTCCAATGTTTAATGTGTTCATTGGTTTTTACTTCCGAATACATTTATTTTTGATGCATTTTCATGGATATAAGTTTATGGGAAAATCACATATAGATCTCCACATATTGTTCGACCAGTCCTTTGTGTTGGAAAGCGCATTGGTCAAACAGTGTTGTAGTTAATTGTTTTGATTGTTGGAGGACATACTTGATGGAGACTCCACCAGATTTGCGAGACAATTTGCATTCACCAAAAAATTAGTGACCACATTTGCGAGACAATTTGCATCTATTGCAAAAAATTTGATGGCAGTTTAAGACTTGACCGAAAATTCAAGGACTTTTCTTCCATTTTGTCCCACTGTTGAGGGTCCAGCCACCCAATATGAGCATCTCATTGTTTTAAAAATGAGGTTGAACATGGAGATCGGTTGAAGTCGAGCATTCACAATTGAAGCCGAGCATGAAGATCGACTGAATCTAGGTTATCTTGCCAATCGACTTGAAGAAGAACGAGGTTGAGTTGACTTACTATCGACCAACATATACATTGAAGTCAGCTTGAAGAAGAACGAGGTTTGAATCTGCCACAGGTTTAGGGATCAACAAAGACAAATCTTTTCTGCTATACGAGAAAGGTGATTTACAGGAGATTCAATTTATTGCAGAATTCTTGGGAGTCCACACACAGCTTGCTACTGAAGGTTTTAAATATTTGGGTTTCAACATTAAACCCTGTGGATATAAAATTAGGGACTGGATGTGGATTATTGACCGTTTTAGGGCTCGTATTCAAAGATGGACACATAAATGGCTGTCTCTGGGGGGCCGTCTCATCCTCATACAGGTGGTTCTATCACAATTGATGGTCTATTGGGGCCATCTTTTTTATCTCCCCGCCAAGATTGTGGATTTGATTAACAGCATTATTGCACAATTTTTGTGGGGAGGTGCTAATATGCAGAAAAAATATCACCTCTGCCAATTGGATGTTATCTGCAGACCTAAGGATCATGATGGATGGGGCATTCTAAATACCCGAATCTTCAATACAGCGTTGTTGATTAAATCATTTTGGCGTGCTGTTAATGGGGACAACATTTGGAGTGCGATAATAAGATGCAAGTATATTGTGGGGGACATACTACATCAGCTTATATGTGGAGATTTGATTTTCCCGCGAAATTTTTCTGCTATTTGGGGAGGTTTCAAAAAGGTCTTAGCTCATGTATATGGCAGTTTGACCTGGAGGTTCTGCGATGGTGGTCGAATTCCTTTGGCTTATAAATCAATTATGTCGCTTCCACCACAGAACTGCCTTTCCCCACGCCTTCTTCATCGTCTGTCACACAGTGGTCTTTTATTTTTATCATAGACGATAAGATGCTGGTCTTTCGGCGCCTCGATTTTCAAAACAGCTAACTAGCTTGGCTTCGCTGGGACAGAGGCTTCGGAATGGGAATTCATCCATGATTCATTTAGATGTGCCTGTTTCTGTCATTCCCTGGGGGGTGATAGGATAATCTGGAATGGGCCTATGAAAAATGATGTTGTCATAGTTAAAGATGTATACAGGAATATCATCCATACTCAATATAGAGGAATGTCATCAAAGTTGTTCTTTTCCTTCTGGCATCGTAAGATCCCCACTAAGATAACTCTATTTGGTTGGCTGGTATGGCGCGACAAGATTCTTACTTGGGACAAACTCAACAACCGGGGAATTCTGGGTCCCAATCGATGCGCTCTATGTTGTCTGGAGGCTGAAAACATTGCCCATCTTTTTTTCAACTGTCCAGTAGTTAAAAAATTGTGGCGCCTATTCGCCCCTTTCTTCTTCAACCCAAACTGGTCCGCTTCTGACTTCTTGTCCACGGTAAAGGAATGGGACTCGCTCCATGGTAAATTTAAGGCTCTGCCTTTTTTCTTTGTATGGGAGGTGTGGAATGGTAGGAATAAGTTGATTTTTGAAGATAGGCCTTTTCACCTTCATATAATTTTCTCCAAAATCATGAACTGGATTGACGACAGGCCGGTTCCCTCCCAAGTGATCACTGATGGATCCTTTCGATGCAGACCACATGAGATTGCCATACCTGCAATCTATTTTGATGGAGCTGCAGCTGATGGCATTACGGGATTTGGGGTATGGATTATGTTGTCACAAAATGAGAGAATCCATATCTTTTGGAATGGAGGGCCTGGATCAAATAATAAGGCAGAAATTATGGCTCTTTGGGGTGGTTTCTATGCGGCTGCTAATTTTCCAATTCAGTACCCCAACTTTTATGGTGATTCTAAGAATGTGATTGGATGGATCACTAGCTCATATCATATTCACAACTCAGTGCTTTAGGGATGGAGAAGGCGGGCACATAGATTGTGGCAGATTCTAAATTGCCCTCCTATTAATCATATTTACAGGGAGAATAATACGAGGGCTGATGCCCTCTCCAAAAAAGGTATCAATGCTGAGTTCGGGTTTCTGTATATTCACCAGTTCAAGGATGGTCAACAGATCTGGAACTCATCTATCCCATTTCCATGATGGGTTAAGCGCATTTTAGAACAGTTATTATCTTTCTCTGTCCTGTCCACATTTTTGTTATTTCGATTTATAATTTCTTTACAACTAGTTAATCTGTTCGATACAGGGTGTTATTCATACTAACAGGTTATTTCTTCATATGAAAGATCATTGTTTTGATCTTCATCCATGCAAGCACTATGGTCGGCACACCCACTCAGAAACAAGCCTCCTGCAAGAACCAAGATTCATCTTGGATGGATCGCTTCTTGGCAATGGGCATCAGCAGCCAAGAAGATGTTTACGACACATGTTAGAACTTGTTCACGGATATTGAGCAAACGTGCAGTTGAGTTTTCGCCATCATCTCACCTTGTCCCTAACAGGGGGGAAAATGGTGGTATGATGGCGAAAACTCAACTGCAAGTTTGCTCAATATCCGTGAACAAGTTCTAACATGTGTCATGCGCCTCTTCTTGAACAAGCGTGCTGATACCAAACGTCAATCTATGAATCTTGGTTCTTGCCGAGAGGAACTGTTTACGAAGGCATGCGGTCCCCGAGTGTGCCGATACGATGCTGCATGGATGAAGATCAAAACAGTGATCTTTCATATGACCAACTCGATCACAGTGTTGGAACACCTAATCCTACATGGGTAGGTGTAGAATATGAAAAGTCACAATGGAGTACAAGTGACCTTGGAATATGAAACCAAGAGTCACACCATTGTACTATAAATGTACATCTTTGTATAATGGAAAATAAGAAAGCCTCACGCTTATCTTTCATTGTGTGTTGTTTCTCTTGTGTGTGCATTCTTCTTCCCCATACACCATGTGTGTGCTTCAACATGGTGTTTAACATGGTATCAGAGCGGGCGATTGTTGGCCCTGCTCCACTTTGAGTGAGCCATTTGTGTTTATGGCCTATGCATATCTGCAAAAATTGTTGGTTTTTTTTGCAGCACTCAAGTGTTTGTAGCAGTCTTTTTGCCACATTCAGAGAGTGGTTTTGGAGAAAGAGTAGCATTCAGAAGAAGGAGCAGCATTCAGAAGAAAGAGCAGCATTCAGAATTTGTTTTGAAGAAGAGCAGCAGTGGTTTTGAAGAAAGGCAACACTGCCCATCTGAAGGTTTTCATTCTCATTTTTCCTGCAATTTCTATTAATTTCTGCATTGAAGAGTTGCTGGAAAACACTGTTTAAAGAGAGTTTTTGAAGTAGAAGTTTCTGGTTTTTATTGCAAAATAAATCTGAGTTTTTCCCGCTGGAAAATTCTTCTTCTCTGCATTTTCCTGTTGCTGGGCTACTGGAAAGATTTCTAGATTTGCACTGAAAGAAATCTGAGTTTTTCTGCTATCTACATTTTCTGCTGCTGAAATTAATTCTGTTCTATATTTGGAAGAAAAGAAAAGTCTGTTGTTGCTGCAATCTCTGCAAACTATTTTACTCCTCTCTTTGTTGTATTAAAAAAAATAAAAATAAAAAAATAAAAATAAAAATAAAAAAAATCTCTGCAATTTCATGGCCTTTCGGCCCCCTTGCCCAGCTCTCATTGCTTAACACTCCGCCCATGAGCTACGCTTTCCTATTCCTCACAGCACTTAACTCTATTCAACTCACCTCACCTCACGCCTCATACGCATACAATCAAACTCTCCCTCTGCACGCATACAATCAAACGCAGACCCTTCAATGCCGCCAACATCCTAACCCCTTTTCCCCTTGCGTTCTCTCCACGCTCGGCCCTACGACGCCACGCTACTTCCCTTACCCACGGCCTCACGGCTCCGGTTCCCACTTCAACAAAACGCCCTTCCCTCTCCTTAACTCTGCAATACGCCATTCCTCACACGTCCCTCTCTGCACGTCCCTGCTATCCCTCTGCTCGCTCTCACCTTAGCAGTCAATCCGTCTCACATTCCACTCACCCTTACTCTTCCCTCCGCCTACAGTGCTCTTCCCACCTCCCTTACGACTGTGCCCAACCCAAGCACACGCTCTCACAAACCCTCAAACCCCGATCCGCTCCACCCTCGTGCTATCACTTGTGAGCTCCCTTCTGCTCCCCAACACTGCGTCTACCCTCCACTCACCCACGGAAAACCTCAACGCCGCCCCCTCTCTATTCTTAACGCTCTTTCCTACAGCTACACTAAAACTTTTAAAATTTTCCCTCCCCTCCCATTTCAATAAACTCTCCCTCCGAATTAAAATCCCTCCCATATTTTTATTAATTACATTCATTTTTTTAAATTCCCTTCGAAATAATTTCCCATATAATAGCACTTCTACCTCCCCCTATTAATAAACCCCCCCACCCTTTTCATTACATTTCCCACATCCCTTTTTTAATATATTAAATTCCCTCCATTTGTAATAATCTCCATTTTTAATTAATCTCATTTCCCTCTTTTTAAATTAATTCCCATTAATTCATTTTTTAATTAATTTTTAATTAATTTAAAAAAAAAAACAGCAGAGAGAGAGAGGAAAGAGAGAGAAGATTTGAACAACAGAAAAAGAGGAATGACATGTGAGCAGAATTGAAGAAATGACATACATATAGAAGAAGAAAGTGAAATTTTATATTGTGATTTGTGGCATTGATTTGAAAAGTGATTTTTTGAAGAATTTCACATTTGAAGACAAGTTTGCCATCATTGAAAACAACTCTTTGAAGAGAAAATTCAGCTGCCTTAAAGGCCTCTTGCACAAGCATTTTCAGCTGCACATTTACAAAATATTTTTGCAGAAATATTGTATTACATTGACATTGTATTGTGAGTAGACATTGCTTCTTCATAGTTGCAATCAGTGCTTGAGTTGTTGAAAATTGTTGATTGCCCTCCATCATTTGAGGAGCACACCTTGTACTTTGAGAATTCCTTGGAGTCATTTGTATTTGTTGAATCATTGTAAATGGGTGCATTTTTGGTTGAAGCCGACACCCTTTCATTTTTTAGCCTAAATTGTTGAAAATGGCCAAAATCAATGAGGCATTAGTGTTGTTGAATGACCTCATTCATTCAAATGTTGATGACATGATAAAAATGAGCAAGGATGCTCTATGTAACATTCAGAGTTGTTTGCTAGATGCACAAGAGAAGATTGAGTTTTTGCAGTTGGAATCTCAGCTTCAGCAAGAAGAACTTCAGCAGAAGAGTCACCATTCTGAACCTGTTTCTGTTCAGAACATTGTGAAAGACTCCCATCAGCAGCAAGTCAGCAAAGTTCCAGTTGATTCCCATTCAGTTCCTTGTACTAGAGCAGATTTACATGCAGATGCAGCCACTCAGCTTGCACTTCCTAAGCCCATCATCAGACCTTGGGAAGAGCTTGTCCACAACAAGCACCGAACTGGTCTTGGATATGACAAGGATGTGTCCTTTCATATTCCAGACTACACAAAGCCCATCATATTTCAGAGTGTCGGATTCTTGTATGACAGTTCACCTGCAGCTGTTTCAGATCCTGTTCCACTTCCACAACAGATTGTAACATGCCAACACTGTGATCGAGTTGGCCATATGAAAGATCAGTGTTTTGATCTTCATCCATGCAAGCACTGTGGTCAGCACACCCATTCTTCAGACAGATGCTTCAGACACAAGCCTCCTGCAAGAACCAAGATTCATCTTGGATGGATCGCTTCTTGGCAATGGGCATCAACAACCAAGAAGATGTTTACGACACATGTTAGAACTTGTTCACGGATATTGAGCAAACTTGCAGTTGAGTTTTCGCCATCATCTCACCTTGTCACTGACAGGGGGGAAAATGGTGGTCATGTACAAGCTTCGACGACAGATCAAGCGAGCCTGAGCCACAATCTCTCATTCCATGTTCAGAGTTGTAGCCAGCAGTTCAAGCGAGCCTGAGCCACAATTCGTCATTCCGGATTCGGAGATGTAGCCAGAGACACGGATGCCCATGAGCATACCTTCGGTTGGTGGATAACCTAAAACCATCATCTTTGGTTGGTGGATAACCTAAAACCATCATTTTCGGTTGGTGGATAACCTAAAACCATCATCTTTGGTTGGTGGATAACCTAAAACCATCATTTTCGATTGGTGGATAGCCTAAAACCATCATCTTTGGTTGGTGGACAACCTAAAACCACCACAGGTAGTAGACCTCCCTTCTTTTAGGTCGAAGGTCTCCCTTTTTTATGAGGGACAATTCCTCTAGCAGAAGCTTTTAGCTTCTTGCCAGTTTTGGAAGAGTTCCGGGAACTGCAACAAGTTTTGTGTTCCAGTGTTTGTGGTCATCCTAAAACCACCTCTTTTTTCCAACATTTCAGAGAGTTGATTCAGCCAAGTGCTGCCATGTATACTTTTCATATTTGTATTACAACTCTTTTCTTGGACTCACACATACCCCTTCGGATTAAGGGGGGATGTTGGAACACCTAATCCTCCATGGGTAGGTGTGGAATGCGAAAAGTCACAATGGAGTCCAAGTGACCTTGGAATATGAAACAAAGAGTCACACCATTGTACTATAAATGTACATCTTTGTATAATGGAAAATAAGAAAGCCTCACGCTTATCTTTCATTGTGTGTTGTTTCTCTTGTGTGTGCATTCTTCTTCCTCATACACCATGTGTGTGCTTCAACATGGTGTTTAACAAGGTGATTTCAAAGTTTTACATTTATCCACAGGATGATCAGTTTTGGGTCCATGCGCAAACTTCTTTTGCACCATATGCTGTCACTCCTCCCCTATATATAACAAATGAACTATTCTTCATGGTTTCATCTGTACTGTTGTGGGCGGTCCCTCATCAAGCGAGCCAGATTTGATATTCATGATAAATGGGCGGATCACAAACATCAGTGAATGCATATGTTCTGAAGCCGATCCTTTTTCCAACCTTTGATCAAGCGAGCCTGTTCTTATGCACTACTTTTTCACAAGCGAGCGTGTCTATATATTTCGCAAGCAAGCTTGTTCCAGTATCTTTTAAAGATGGCGTAATCTTGGGATATTGATCCTCACTGTGCATTGTTGTTCTATCACCAACCACCTTTTAAATCCCATTTTTGACTTACTTCCTTGCAATCTCTACATATTATGTTTTATATAGAGTTTTATAATGGGAGGTCTACATACAATCTGCATCTGTTGCTATCTTTGTCTTATTCAGGGATGTTAGCTTCTTATCTATATGGGCCTGGAAACTTGCCCGTAATCTTGCTTGCCTAGTACATCGAATTTCATCTCTCATCAGATAGGTGATTTTGCATGTATATGGAAATTTGGCTATATCTCGTTGTACTAACAGCTGAGATCGTTATGGAGAACATGTACTATCATATATTTTGAATATATATAACAGCGTTGAAGTCAACTTTAACCAGGGGCACAGTCAAATTCGAATCAAATCATTCGAGCGGTTTCGACTTTAACTTCCAACAATTGACTCCAACTTGAGTTGCTTATGTGGCTAATTGCTAATCAATGTAGTCAAGGTAAAGTGTGGCCTCGTGCATCAAGGATTTTGGAGGCATTTGAGAAGACTGTAATGGCTAGGTCTGGGGCAATAGCTAAGGCATCTGGTTGCTCAGGTTCAGATACTAGATTTGCTAGAGAGTCAACACTAGTCTAACTTTCTTTTTTTTGCAAGCACCTACTTGTTGGAAGCACCTACTCCCGCTATTTGAAAACACTAACCTAATAGCATGGTACTAACATCCTAATCTTTACAGACACCAATTTGAAAGAGGCTCCAATTCCCACGATCCGCAAGCACCTATTTGCTCAGCATTTCAAATCCCTCTTTCATTAATTCAACACTCAGATCTAATGCCTTTTAACTAAAGATATTGCTAAACCAATTTACTTAAAACTCAAATCTCCTGCCCCCTACTCTGTAGCAACCAATCTTACTTTGATTCTCTAAACTAATTGAGATTCCTCACTATCTCTACTTCTCTCTCACAAATCTACTCTCGTGTTTTGTTCCTTTTCTGCATCACAACTTATAAAGCTTCATATTTTCAAGCCATTAAAACTCATAGCAACTTCTATTCTCAATTGATCTTCAAATTTAGACTTTAACGAATACTTATACTTCAACTTATAAAGCTTCATATTTTCAAGTCATTAAAACTCATAGCGACTTCTATTCTCAATTGATCTTCAAATTTAGACTTTAACGAACACTTATACTTCATATGTATGTATATGACTTACTCTTGTTCACATTGTTGCTCAACTAGCTCTCATATTTCTGTTCTCTAGTTTTTCAATCAGTTAACAACAGTAACAACTCATAGTTATCCATGGGAATTTTCTACCTTATGTTCAAGTTGTGTGTTACTCATGCTAATAGTGATTTCCATGCTTTTTCTTGCATGTCGACTCATACGCCTTACGTGCTCTAACGTTGATTGCCGATTAATTCCAACCTTAATTCACTAAATTTAGTCCAACATGACTTTAATACTTTTCAAAATTTTGGTACTCGCGCATCAAATTTCCAAGTTTTTGTATTATAGAATGCCAAATTTTGTAGCCCCTCTTTGTTAGCTCCTTTTCATAGGAGACCACAGGCCAGAACCATGGGCTTAAGCCCTAAAGCACTTAGCATCTATCTGACTATGGAGCTTCCTTTTTTATTTCTTTCTAATGCATTGTCACATCCCAATGATCCGATCGATAGGGATAATAGGTCCCCAAGCACTCATTCCTTGGCCCAAAGTGACTGAGAGTTGTAATCATGGGCTAGTCCTCCATCGACCCACTACTCGCCACTTGTCGAATTTTTGTAAACACCTCTTGTTGCTTCGATTGTCGAAGGCCGATAGGCCCCTAGGTGCCCACTTTCTCGCTCCTTCGAGCAAAGGTTGTGACCGCTCCATTGTTGCTCACCCCTCATTGCCTGAACGTCATGTCTTGTTTGCCTCTACTGGCAGTCGAATAGAAGGAATTGTCACACAATCATGCTGCACTTAACAGACCTCTCTCTAATTCCTCATTGCTCACTACTTTGGTGCTAGTTGATATTCCCAATGCTTGTTCGCATATGAATAGGGAGTGGGTGGTGCCCGATGGCCCCACTACATGAAATTGGGAGAAATGCCAAATTCTTTTAACATTGTGAGGCTTTTCAAAACCAATCCTTGGTGCAGATCCCAAGCTTTGTCGCATCATTTGCCATCGTCATTTCCACTTCATCTGCCACATCAATTCTTTGCCACTTGTCATGCCACGTCACTGCGACATCACTTTGTGCCACATGTCTTGGCATTTCATTGCCATGTGTCATTTAGAAAAGGGCGACTTGACCACCCATAAAGGTTGAATCCACCTACCTCATGTTACATCCATAGAGAGCCACAGTCATCTTGTACACATTATCGCCATGTGTCATCACCTCATTGGGCCACGTCATTAGCCTACCACTTGACTTTGCCACCTGGCACCTTGGAAAATGTGCCAAGGCTTGCCACCTGCTACTCGTTGCCCATTCTTTTATGTGTACATTGCTTGGTATTAGCGATCTTATAAGCACTTGGGTGCTTAGGCCAAGCACCTTGTGACTAGGAGTTGTGACCAAGAACCTTACCACTCGTATGTCTGTTGCTCATTGCTCACTGCCTGTTGCTGCTATTTTCTTGTAAAATGGATCTGGCGGTCAGATAAGCGTCTAGGTGCTTTAGCCCAGGTCCCTATGGTCAGAGGCTAGGACCAATAGCTTATCGCTCCATTGCTTGTGGGCTTCACACTATTCCTCATGAGCTTGTGTCTTTTTGTTTTGTCTTGGTGTTGATCTTATGAGGTGGGTCCCTTACGGAACCATGAACATTTGGAACCATTCTTGTTCTTCAACACTACTTCAAACTCGGATGTCTTCTTATCCCTTGCGAGTTAGGGTAATTCCATGTATCATTGGAAAAGTCTTGAAGAGGGCTATCCAACCAAGCACATTTCATGTGCTTTAAAACCTTCCCATGAACTTGACATCAATGACAACCACTGCCAACTTGCTTAACAATCCACATAGAAACTCAGCATTGAATGGTGTCTTTAGAATGATAGAATGACCAATAAAAATTATGAAACATATAAATTTTGCTTCATGTTTCAAGTTATTAAAAGACTAATTATAACTTACAAGTGTTGGTAAACATATGAACTCACTTGAATAGATAGACCCCTCAATTTCCCTAAAGCATAAAAAGAAATGGAGGAAGATTGTTGTAGGAGCTACAACACATCTTTACATTATCACAATGTCCTTTTACTTTATATATAAGATTGGTTAATTGAATTAAATGATATAAAATTAATTTTAATTAATTTAGATTTATTAAATTTTCAAAACTACCAAAATTACAATTAGATAACTAGATATCCAAATTAACCTTCATAATTTTTACATCCAAATTTATAAATTCTCCATTTCATGCAGTTAGTTATTTAATATTATTTTTGATATATACTAATTTAACTTGATTTATTTATTTTCAAATATATCCAAATTTTATGCAATAGAAAACTACACTGGAAAAGTTAAATACAAAGATAAGAATCCGAATTGGCTTTGCAGTTTGGATATTCAGATATCCGGTGTTAACGTAGAACAATTAAAGAATGCTGAATCTGGATAGCCAGATATCCAGTCAGCATCCAGTCATGCTGACTCATTCTTTGAATCCAGTTAATTCAAATGAATCTTTCCTCTTTTTAAAAAAAATCGAGCATTAGGACTCGAGATATATTTTTTTCTTCATTATACTTATTTATTTTGTTTGAAATTCTTATGTTTACTGAGGCATTTTCATATTGATTATTATAACATAGGTTATTTTTCATTAATGGTATTTGTAATTAAAATGAATTTATTTATTTTAATTTGATTTAGAAAAAAATTGTGTGTTTTGAAATACGGTAGGTTTCATCTTTATTTTTGATTGAATATATTTTATAACTTAATATAATGTGTGATTTTATTTGCGTTTAATATAAAGTTAATATGTATTCATTTTAAAATAAAAATAAAATATTTTTAAATAGAAAAATAATATTTTTATAATAAAAAAATAATATTGGATATGTATGTTTTTGTTAGTTTTAATTAAAAACATTATAAAACATTAATAATTTCAATACCACTATGGTCACTATGGTCACTCAAGATGTTGTTGATATTACAACTTAATGTAATAAAAGTATTTCACTCACTTTTAGTGATAAATAAAAAATATCTATGTACACATTATATAATATACTTTCACATCAATTTTAAAAAAAGATAAAGTAATTAGAAGTGAAGATCTATGTTAAGATATCAACTTTATTTTAATGTTATATATAATAAAATATTTAATAAGTAAAAGAAAAAATCATTTAAAGTTGAAAAATAAAATAAAATAAAATATCAAATACTTCATAATAAGAGAGATGTGTAATTAGTTCAATTTTTAATATAAAATTAATGTGTCATTTAAAAATATTTATAAAAATAAAAAAATTCAATATGGGTCATCAATAAAATATTTTAATGCTTAGTATTAAGTAATATTGACATTTACTTGAGAACATATTAATAACAAAAAAATTTATTTTAATGTGGCCAATATTATCAATAGACAAAAATGTCTCAATGAAAATGATATGTGAAATATTTTAATGTCAATTATATATATATATATATATATATATATATATATATTGTATATTGTTTAAAAAAAAATATGAGTACATTAGATATCATTTTTGGGATTCAACTGCATTAATTTAGTCATTCATCTATGACCATTTCCATGAGAGGTAGTCATAATTGACTAATTTCTCATGATTTTTGAATAGTCCACTTAGCACTCATTGCATCGGGTGATGCTCACAGGGGTGAAGAAGTGGGATTGAAACTAGTGAATGAATCACATAGCGTCAATCATCACTTCCAGGGCTTGCACTCAGTAACCAGGACTTCCCGGGAGGTCACCCATCCTAGAACTCCTCTGGCTCAAGCGCGGTTAATTCTTATTAGAAAATTGAAAAAAATATATATTTATAATTAATTCTTTGAAGTACTCTCACTATTTTACATTTTAGTTCTTATATATATGGTCAAATTTCGCTAAAATTTAATAAAAATATATACTCAATATATCATTCAAAAATACAATTAAACAATAAAAAAATTACACATTATATATATAAAAACAAAACCAATATAAATTTATTTGAATCCATCAATTCGAAAAATACAATTTCATTTTTCAAATTTTGCATTCTCAATAAATTTTATCCAAATTTATCCAAATGTTGGATATCCAAACATCCAGTTTATGGTTGATCACTTCTACCTTCATTCGTCTCACTTTCCCTTTCTAACGTGTTTTTGAGTCTAGGTCCAAACTATGCATATTTGGCCCAATAAAATTTATGGTCTGGATTGACTTGATCCAACGGTTGTTATCGCTTGTCAAGATTAAAAAATGAATGGAAAGAACCGTAAATGCTTGGATTTTATTCAGTGTTTTCAGCTCTTAAAAAATATTTTGGATTCATAGACATAAAGCTCAATGTCATTGCGTTGAAATATTTAGTTATGAAATGGGCATTAATAATGACAAACATAGAGCACAATAATACATGGACATTTTCTTCTCATACTCGTGCACTTTGTTCACTTTGCCTTTCTTTTTTATGTTCATTTTTTCCCTTTGTATTTACTTTTTTCGTTAATTTTAATTTAATATTTGTTTACATATATATATTAAAAAAATTATATTATTTTCTATATGTATGAATTATATTAGTTGATTTTAAATGTCGATCAAATCTTAATGATATGATTAATCCAAAAAAACATTTATCTAATCTATACATCATATAAATCTCAAATCTAAAATTGTATAAATTAAAAAAAAAAAAAAAATTGAAATTTGGGAAAAATTAATTAACATTTATATGGAGATACATGTATAAAAAATTGTAATTTAGTATTGAAAAACCCTAGGTAGAAAAAGACATAATTTGTAACTATGTATAGTTAAAATTATATTTTATTTGTTTGATAAGATTCCCATTTTTGTGTGGGGAAAAGAATACAAATTTGAGTTATAAAAATGAAGAATGTAACCTTGAAACAAAGGGAGAAGGAAAAGCCACAATGGCTCACCCTTGAATTTAGGGGGAAGATCTTAAAATTTTACTTTTATATTTTTATCAAGTTTAATGAAAGATTGAAAGTATTTTGGGGCTATAAATTTTGGAATTCAAATAAATGGTTGAAGGTTTTTTTGGGTTTTTAGCTTGGACTTTAGGCTGAATCAATTGATGCAATTGTAAATTTTTGTCAATTATTTGTATTTGACTATCCATATAGCTTTTCATTTGTCAATTGTTTGTGTTGGTAAAATATTATGAATTAAGGATGAATTTCATTGCAAGGGCATATTTAGTCTTATTTAACATGGAAATTTCTCACTATTTATAGATGAATTGAATGCTAGTATGGTTTTATATTGTGAAATGTGGACTAAGTGAAATGTGAACTCTTTTAGTCCATAGTTATTTAATTTTATGGTTGCATATCATTTTTTGTTACTCTTAGATTAGGAGTAGGCATAGGCTACAATAGCACTGTACATTTTCATAGAAACAATTAATTTTGTTGGTGGCAACTAGGCTCACATATTGGAGGAGACTACCATACCAAATGAGAGCAGGTCTGACTGGTAGTCGGACCCTGCCATTAGGCAATTCTCCCTATTGTTGGCATGGGATTTTTTCCTATGTCAACACTTTCTACTCTTCTTTAATTGCTTCTAATTTCTTCCTCTTTATCTGTGATTTTTCCCAACGACATGCTAAAATCACTTATCAACTTTACCATCTCTACTTCCTTTTCTATTATGGTCATCTACTTTTCTCTTTTTCCTTGTTATTTTCCATCTCCTCTACTTCATGGAAACACTCTTTTCCTTCTAAACTATCGTCTCTCCTTGTTTTTATGAGACTTTCATTTTTCACATGAGCCCTCTTTTCTTTTTTTTCTTATCCACAAATTCACTATGTGTTTGGTATTCAAGTAAATAGGGTATTCCATACAGGACGAACATCCTCAATAACCACCCACACAACCAAATCAAAGGTTACAACCCAATCTTTTTGTGGTTGAAACCCTCCAAGAGGGAAACAATCCACAACCCCAACCAACACAACCACTTGATGCAAATTTATTGATGCAAAAGAAAACATTTTACACAAGAGAGTTCTCAAAATTGATCATCATCCATGACCCTCCATACCCTTTAAATAGAGATCGTGGACCAATTGAGTGTTAAGTCACGAACCAATAATTGTTAGTATGGAAGATAATATGATTTGTCAAATCATTCAAAGTCTGAAACATATCGTGACCATCGGATTACAATGCAACTAATGCATACTACAAAAACACACTTTTACCCAATAGACACATTAGACCAAGTTGTACTTAACTAATTCCTAAGTGTCTAAATATTCTAACATCCCCCATTAAGAGAAACTTGGGATAGGATTGAAGGATTTACAAAGGTGACACAATAGGAGAAGGAAGAAGGCATTAGAGAAGATCCCCCCTTAACAAATTTTTTTGGAACTCCTAACATGGATTGAAATTTAGAAAACTTCTCTTTTGTAAGAGACTTTGTGAAAAAGTCTACAACATGATCATCTGTAGGGAAAAAGTGCACTTCAATAAATTAATCATGAATGAGTTTTTTGGTGAAGTGCATTTGTAGCTCAATGTGTTTGTTGCGTTGACATTGAAATGGATCTTTGGCAAGCTTGATGGCACTCTAATTATCCCACCAGAGGGCAGTTAGATGTTGCTACTAGAATCCAAACTTTGAAATGATTTGTCGAAGCCACGAGACTTATTGACTTGCATTAACCACTGCTCAGTACTCTACTTTTGTGGAAGAAAGAGCAACAACTTGTTGCTTTTTACAAGCCCAAGTAACCATTGAGAAATCTATGACAACTATTTAGTGGTGATTTCTCTTAACTTGAGAACTTATTGTGATGTTCTTTTACTTCAACTTGTAGATTTTATAATTAGCTTAGTCTTCTCTTGATTATTATAGTGCTACAATCATCAAAAAACTACCAAACTCATCAAGATCAATAGAACAAAGTGGACACAAGATATAGACTGCTAGCGAGGGCCAAAACCTCTCATAGAGAAGAAAACCCACAAGAAATTCTTCTCTTCTCATAAAAACTTCAAATGATAAATTAAGAGACCTTTAGACCCAAGACTGAGACCCCTCCAAGACCAATTCAACCTTCCTTCTTGATGAGATTTCCTTAAACAACTTCCAACAAATTTCGACCCTCCAACAACTGCTACAACTTCGACCTCGAACAAATTCTGTAATTTTGACCCCCAACAACTTCTGCAACTTCGACCTTCTAGAATCTTCTACAATTTTCGCATGTGTGGGTGATAGAGGCTAATTTAGGCCTTCTTCCTTCTTCTCTTGGCTTGCTTATTCTTTATTAGACAAATAAATGATGTGCCTTTCCTTCTTTATCACAGATTTTGGCGTTCTTAAGAGATCTGAAATTTTGTCCTTGTAGTTGCAAGAACCCTCGTTGCAATTTGTACGTGTGAGAGAATAGAGATGGGAATAGACTTCTAGACTTCAAAGTTTTCTTCCTTGGATCCTCCCTCTTCTTCGCTATCCTTTTTATTTCTTCTTTTGCTTCCAAGATGAGCTTGATTGTCTTCCAAATGAGGTTGAATGCATCTTATAAATATGCTTTCTAGGAGTGTGAATTGCCTTTAATGAGGCCGACTTCTTCTCTTGCAGACCGTCTTGGTCTTGAAGGGACTTTTGACACAATTTTGACTCAAATAAATTATTTTGATTTGATACAACATGCCCAATAGGATCTATTATATGTAACAATGTCTCTTTTGACTTCTTGACTTTATGACAAAACCCTAGAAACACACAATGGGTGCTTTGACCTAAAAATAAATTTACTTTGAGCATGAAACCCATGCTATAAAATAATAATAATTTTCTCTCTCTTTTACATAAAATACATGAAATAAAGAATCCATACCAAACCTGGTTACACATTTCAACAATGACAAGTCGAGAACCAATATTGAAAGCGCAACCCACAATAAACTATCGATCATCAACAATTAGTGAAAATAACCAACAAAAGAGTCCCCTTTGAATTGTAATGTATCCCAAACTGAATTATACCATGAATATATCGACGAATCCTTTTTGTTGATTTCCAATGACTTTCATGTGGTGTTTGCATATATTAGGCAAAAAGACCGACAACAAAAGAAATATAGGACGGGTATGAGTCAAATATAAGAGGCTACCAACTAACGATATAAAATGGCATCAACTTTGGGTGTAGTGTAGGTGGCAGTAAGGTTGACTCTAAACTGAAAGGGAGAACAAGTTGGTTTACAATATTCCATGTGAATACATTGAAGAAGATCACATACATACTTAGATTGGGAAAGATAATTCCTTGGTTTGCATACTTTGAGGCCAAGGAAATAATGCAAATATTCTAAATCTTTCATTTTAGACTTATTCTTAAGGCTTGACTTCGAATGGGCTAAAATTTTAGGGTCACCAATAGTGAGGATAAAGTCATAGACCATGATACTAACTCCTAAGTGGTTAATATCCTATCATTTGTTTTTGTGAGAGAGAAGATACTAACTCCTTGATATTCATAATGCTCTTCCCTTAGTTGAATTGAGGTGGTTTGACAAGATGGCTAAAAGGTAGGTCATACACTATTCCCGCCTAAGTTCAAATCCTCGATAAAACTCCAATATGTTGTGATAAGGCTAAATGGATAAACATCCAATAGATAAAATTTCATTCAATCATAATCATGGTGAATGAATTTGATACAAACCATAGCTTAGGTCACTCTTATCAACCATTTGTTGAAATTCTAGTGATGCAACGACTAGAATAGTTTTTCACAAATAATTACTACTTCTATTGATGTAAATTGATCATTCTTTATACTTTAGTCAACAAGTAGTTATACATGAAAAACTTCAACCAATTATTCTTCAATAAGAGCAGTGAATAGAGATTACAGTAGAGAATGAATAATAAACAATAAGCAAGAGACAAGAGACACAAAGATTAGGCTCAAAACCAAGGAAAAACCCACAAGGGTAAAACCCAAAACTTATGAGAGAGAGATTATGTTCATCAATAGTACATTTGAATGATCCAACAAATCCAAAATAACTGACAATGAGATACCCAAACAAGGTTTGCACAAAATATGAGATTTCACTTCTGTCCAATAAGATGATTTGCACAAGGGGGAAAAACTATAGGCCAGAGATCACTATTATAGAGGGTCGGAGTTCCCACTGTGATTGTCAATGAACAGTGGATAAGGTACACCCAAAAAGGCCTTGGTCAACTTCAGAATTGTGTCAGAAAAGGAGAGCGAACCTCTCTGTAATTCTCGTCCACAATAGAGGTCACAAAACAAAGGTAGAAATGATCTCTAGTCACTATAGCAATGAGCTCTTGAAGATTATCCAAACAACAGTCAAAATAACCCTTGTCGACTTCCTCACATGTGTGGATATATTTTGAAATGGAAGGCCAAATTAGCTTGAGATTTCAGATCGAATTGCTTGTTGTGTTGATGGTTGAAATGAATGCCAATAACCTCTTACTTATAGGCGTCATAAGAGGGTTAATTATCCCTAGTAGGGTTGACATCAAGTCCATCTTGAAGCCGACTTGTGGAGTTGATTGAGCTAACTTGTAAAGTTAGTATGGGCTGATTTATAGATGTCACACATTGATTTATTCTTCATGTTTCTGATGAAAAGTGTCGACCGTAGCTACCTTATATTTCAACACTTCCTCTTAGCTAGGGATGTAGTTTTTCATTCTCTCTCAAGATTCATCTTCTTGACCAATCCATAGGTCTCATGGCCCACAACCTAAGGAAGAGAAAAAAATCAAGCTTCTATCTCTTTCAAACTCAACACAAGGAAAGATACATAATATCCATCTCAAAGCATCTCCCAGACAATAAGGTCTCTTGACACACAACCTACAAGAGGAATCATCAATACATATCCCGAACAACATCTCTCAACACACAACCTATTGGAGGAATCATCAATACATCTCCCAGACAACAATGTCTCTCAAAAAACAACCTACAAGTGGAATCATCAATACATATCCCTGACAACAATGTCTCTCGGCACACAACCTACAAGAGGAATCATCAATACATCTCCCAGCCAAAAATGTCTCTCGACACACAACCTATGGGAGATGGTCTATCCATGATGCTATGTGATTAGTGCCCCCTCTCACTGCAAGTTTTTCTCTGAAATAACCAAAATTCATTCGAGTGAACAACTTTGTCAATACATCAACAACCTGCTCATCAATAGGAACATATTCGGGCCTCATAACTCCTCTTTGAATAATATTATGGATGTAATGATACTTGATTTCAATGTGCTTTGATCTATCATGGAGCATTGGGTTCTCAAATAGTCTTACACAAATTTGATTATCACAATAGATAATAGTTGACTCTAACATTTGATCAAACAAGTCAGAGAATGATTTTTGAAACCATATAGCCTCGCAACATGCAACATTAGCAACAAGGTATTCAACATTGGCTATACCCAATGCAATAGAGGTTTGTTTCCTGCTAGACCATGAAACCATGGCAGAGCCCAGGCTAAAATAATAACTAGAGGTGCTATTTCTATCATTAGAGCTACCAGCCCAATCTGAATTAGTGAAATCATATAGTTTCCATTCACCATTAGAAGCATAAATCAAACCATACACAATGGTACCTCGCAAATACCTTAATTTTGTTTTCCTTCAACCCAGTGTACGCGACGAGGCTCCACCAAAAATTGACTCAATATATTAACTACATAACAAATATATGGCCCGGTGTTCATTAGATAGTTTAACGAACCAAACAATATGCAATACATATTAGGATCAAACAACTTTGAGTCATTTTCTTGAATCTTCTTCAAGTTCGTCACCATAGGAGTTTCCATCGACTTACAATCCATCATGTTAAATTTCTGAAGGATTGAGACAATGTAATTTCCTTGGCCCACAAAGATCCCCTCGGGTTTTTAGTGAAATTTCCAATCCCAAATAGTAATGCATGAGGACATGATCTTTCATTTCAAATTCGGAAACCAACTCCCTCTTGCATTGAACAATCAATACTTTGGCATTTGTTAGAAACAAGTTGTCTATAAACAATAATAATATCAGGGTTCACCATCAACAACTTTGAAATATAGATTCATATCAATATCACTCTTCTTAAAGCCCAAACTCAATAGATAACCATCAATACGGGAGTACTAAGCACGAGGGGCTTGCTTCAATCCATAAAGGGCCTTCTTCAATTTGCAAACATGTGTCTCTCTATTGTGGACCTCAAAACCTTGAGGTTGTATTGTGTAGACCTCTTCTTCGATGACCACATTTAGAAAGGTTGTCTTGGCATCAATTTGATGCAACTTCCAACCTACAATAGATGCAAGAGCAATAATAGATATAATAGATGCATACTTGGCAACAAGAGAAAACATGTCTTCATAATCCTCTCCCTCTTTCTCGGAGAATCTGCAAACCATGAATCTAGCCTTGTATTTTTCAACACTTCCATCAACAACATGTTTTATCTTGTAGATCCATTTTGAAGACACAATGGATTTACCCTCAGGTCTTGGTAGAATCTCCCAAACATCATTTTTCAATATGGATTGATACTTTTCAGCCATTGCTTCTTTCCATACTTGTTTTTCAATAACTTGTTTGTAGGAGGATGGCTCAGATTCAATGATCTTGCACATTAGGGTTGTATAACCAAAGTAATTTTTAAGCTTCTTGATTTCCTTGAAAGTCCCACGAGCAAAAACATGACCTTCAGTTTCCTTTAATGTTTTCTCTAACCAGACAGGTCTCTTTCTTGTCTCAACAACAAGAACTTTTGTAGGTTCAACATGGTCAATATCTTCTTCATGTGGAGCTTCATTTATAGATATAGGTTATTGGGGCTTTACTTCCGCATTCTTTGGAGTAGTTTGAACTTCTTCATCAAAATCCAAGTGTGAGCCTTTGGATTGCCAAAATGCAACATCCTCATCAAATATAACATCCTTGCAAGTCTCAATATAACGTTGCCATGGAATATAGACCCTAAAGGCCTTTGAATTCTCATTGTATCCAACAAAGGTACCCTTCTTCCTATATGGTTCCAACTTTGTCTTTTTCTCTTTGGGTACATGAACAAAAACTGGACAACCAAAGATTATTAAATGTTCAACATTGGGTCTTCCACCTGTAAAGACTTCTTCAGGAGTCTTACAATCCAAGACTCGATGTGTGCACCTATTTTGAATGTAGACAACAGTCCTCGCAGCTTCACCCCAATCAAAAAATCTTGATCATGGAGCATTGCCTTGACACCTTCCATTATAGTTCAATTCTTTCTTTCTATAGTTCCATTTTGTTTGGGGTAGTAGGGAACTATCAATTCCCTCTTAATTCCAACATCCTTGCAGAAATCAATCGATTCATTTGATACATACTCCCCACCATTGTCGGACCTTAGAGTCTTGATTCTTCTTCATGTAGCATTTTCAACCTGAGCTTTGAATTCACAAAACTTTTCAAACACTTGATCCTTGGTCTTGAAAAGATAAATCCAAGTTTTGTGAGATTAATCATCAATAAAAGATACGTAATATAACCATCCACCCAAATTTTTGTCAAGCAAGAGTCCACAAACATCAGAATGTATAAGATCCAATATTCCATTGGATCTACTATCACTTCTAGTGCATTTTCCTTTAACATTTTTCCCAAGGGCACATCCTTTGCATACTCCAACATGATCACTCTTAAGTTCAGGTACACCCTTAACAAAATCTTTAAATCTTCCCAAAGCCTTGTAGTGCATATGTGTGTACCTTTTATGCCAAATCTCACTAGGTTCTGTAGTGTTGTGAAATAGATCTTGGAATGAATGACCAAGGATACGATATAGTCCTCCAATTCGTACTAACTTTAGCAGATTCAAAAGATGAATTTTTCTTCCATACTAAGACTTTTCCATCAACAAAAGCAACTTTATATCCTTTGTCTTCAAGAGAAGATATGGACAACAAATTCTTCTTTAAACCAGGAACATATAGAATATCGTTAATGGATACATTACCTTTGGATTCCAATTGAAAAGATGGCGTACTAATGCCCTTGACTTCATATTTGCCATTGTCTCCAAGCTTGACCTTTTGAGAGAACTTATTTTCAAGTAATTTAGATAGATAATCACTATTTCCAGTTATGTGTCTAGAGGAACCTGTTACCCACCACTTTGTGGGTGATATCCATAGGAGAATTTTTTTCTCTTAGATGGTCCTTAGTCGACAACCCACAACCCCTTGCATCCACCAGATAGCTCGATGTGTCATTTTCTCCACAAACTGAGCCAACCATGTGGTCCTCGCCGATCTATTCTGATCGTATGTTTGAAGGTGGGCCTTCCAACCCCGAAGGTGTGGCTTTTCATTATGTAGTTGGGTATTTTTGTTTACTTATCATGGATACTTGTGGGCATGGATTAGTGGGGAGATTTAGTGGAAAGAGTGGGCTAAGTTTGTACTCCCGTCCCCTCTGCCAAATTTGATGGTTAACCGTATATCCGAGTCCCGTGGGATCTCCTTTACTGGCTATTAGCTTTAGGGGTGGCACTACACTGGAAACCTCGATTTTGGTTGTGTGGTACTGCTTCCAGATACCATATACACATCACTCTCCTTCTACTCATTACAACCCCATTCATCATTATTCCCATCTGGTTCCACAAGAAGTTAGCCTCTTCTTCCCCTTGTCCACATCTTGTGTTTGGCCTCTAACAATGCCCCAAAGATTGATGTAGCTAAAACAAAAGGAAAAAGCATAATTTAGTCACTCTTAATAGGAAAATGTACCATAAAATGCAAAATATGATCGAGACATACAAATTTAGCACGTGGGAAAAATCCAAACATGAGCTCTACCCCTTCTCTATGGCCATCACCCCGGTTCCTATGGGCCCTATATGAGCCCCCTCCATCATTAAGGAACTAATGATTGTCCTAACCCACAGTGGGCAATGAATTTCCCCACCTTAAGGGGGTATCCACTGTTATATCCTACACATCATGCTCTCATCCCTTGGAGCCCTAACCATTTATGAAGAAAAATCAGTCAAAGGAAAAGGCATATGAAGAAGGGTGAAAAAACAAAGATCAGGGTAACTCATGTACCATGATTTCTCCCTCCTACACCCATATACCCAAGTGTGGGCTTCCCCTATTATAGCACCCTTGTACCATGGCATGTGGTTTGGAGCCTTCCTTTGATCCCCACTCCATTCAATCATTATATCACATGCCACCACCACTCGATGGATGTACCATGGACATGTCACCCCTTTTAAAGGATAAAACCACCTAATAGAGTCCTTTCTTAACCCTTTTATTGAGTTTGGAGACACCTTTACATGCCAAAGCCCACTATTGAAGGCCATGACACTATGAAGTGTCCACTTGTTTTCCATCATTTGAAAACTCTTTTACTCAATTACTCTAATGATTTGTTGTATTGGAAGGCAAGGAAACGCATTGGATCTTATACAGGATTGCATGTGGGTCTTCATTTGGGCTTTGGTCTCCCTATATAGGGTCCAAGCCTTCCAGAGGATCACATTTCCACTTGTAGGGTGAGCGTAGAGAGCCATGGGCCTCCACCATAGTAGGAAAGCAAAGTGCTACTTCATGGTCTCCGCGGTACTATTCATTGATTGCTTGTGTTCCACCTTTTGGATGGGGATGATGCACTTGGACCACCTTGCCCAACCAACTTCACACTTGCACCATACACTTGGAAGATGTTTCAGGACCCATATGGTGTCTCACCATGGGAGACAAAGGTGTTGAAGATTGTAACTAGGTTCGGTCTTCAGAAATTGTATTTGATTCAATATATATTGTACTTGTCAAAAGAATAAAAGAAAATAATTTTATATTATTATTAAATGACTTATTAAAGCATGGGTTTCATGCTCGAGTCATATTATTTTAGGTCAAAGTCCCCATTGTGGACTTCTAGGTTTTATTCTGAGTCTATAGGGTTATTGCAAATTTAAATTGACTCACATTGGGCTTCTATATCATGAAAATAGGTCAAGTATTGAGTCAAATATGATTTATAGAGCCTCCACGTCAAGTCGGCCTTCAAGTGATCAATGTTAGAAAATTATATATTACAGAGAAATGGAAAACATAAAATATGCGGAAATACAAACACAAAAATAACATATAAAACAAGAGAGACACAGGTATATGTGATTCACCCAACTTGGACTACGTCCACGGAAACAAGCAGTCCTTCGTTTTTATTATCTAGCAAAATGAAGAGACACAACCTACAACAAATCTGCTATAATATCATCTACTCTATCACATAGTCCCCCTTTCTATTTCTCACTCAGAATATACACACGATACACAGCTGCAATACCATACCCTCATACAACAGAGGGGTTGGCTTCTAGGGAAAAAAACCCTAAGTTAAACATAGCTTCTACTGTCAGATCATCTGCCTAATGAATAGCCCAGATTGACTAAGAAATTACAATATTTTACAAGGCAATTTCACATATGTTTTTAGCTTCGGGGTCGATGCCCCCAAAACCTCCCTCCAGGGGGGGCTCCAAAAGGTCATTGTCACCCCCTTGGACCCCCCTGACGGCGATCAAACGACAGACAGTGTTACTGCCCCGTTAAGAACAGGGGTCTGATGCGGCGATACATCTAAATAAAAAAGATAATCAGGCTCCACACCCGACAATCAAGTCAGCCTCAAGTCCAATAATTCGAACCCATTAGAAGGATATAAATACAGGGAGATTGAATTCATTTGGAGACAACTAACTCACACACATATATTCGATATCTTTTATTGCATAAGGTAAAAGTGCGAAGTGTAGGAAGAGGTCTTTTGGAGTGCGGTTTTGGGAAAGATAAAGGAGCTGAAGAAAATTGAAATTTTGGTACTACTCTCTCTCTCTCTCATGTGCTATGGTCTGGAAGATAAAAGTTCTCCATCATTTATTGCATCAGTTTCTGCATCAGGTGCTACCAGTTGCTGCTGCCAAGAGAAGAAGAGGTCGAAGTTGATTCTATTTCCTTGAGAAGTTATCTTGGTTCAAAATCAAACTACTAGAAGCAATATTGAAGTCTTTCCCTCAAAATTGAAGTTATAGGTCAAAGAAACTACTACATAGTGTTGTTATTGTTGTTGTTTTGCATAATTGAATAAGGATCAAAAGGAAGGTTGATTTGGTATGGAGGAAGTCTGAATCAAGGTCTAGAGTCTCACGAATTACTATTGAAGGAAGAATTATTGACTCGGTTTTCCCCGAGAGTGGGGTTTTTCCCTAGATGCTAGCCTACATCTGGTGTCCTTAATTTATGTGCATTTTCTTTTATATTTGCTTGATGAACTAAGAAGACAGAACATAAGAAGAACATAATAAGAACTAAAGAACATCACAAGTAAATAATCAACAATAAGAGAATTGTTTTGCCTTTATGATTCTCTAACATGGTATCAGAGCTTTGGTGAAAGAAGAAGGAAAAGGTAGTCTTAAGGATTTGATCAAAGAGTCATAAGAATTTCACTAAAGGAAACTTTTTAAGGAAAGAAATATTCACTGCCTTCAAGGAAGATGTCTAGCACTATCAAGGGAGAAAACAATCTTGAAGGAGCTTCTAATTATAGATCTTGGAAGAAGAGGATTGACCTCCTCCTTGAAAAGAACAAGGTCTTAGACTTGGTAAAGAGAAAAGTGAAGAAACCCACAGAAGAATCAAGTGATGTTGATAATGTAAAATTCAAAGAATTGAAATTAGTGGCTATGAATTTGATGGTTGAAGGCATAAAGGAAAACCTTGTCCCCTTCATAGCAAACATTGATCATGCCCAAGAAATGTATGATGCCTTGTCAAAACTATTCACCACCAAGAATATTGGAAAGATGGCAAGCCTAAAAAATGAACTAAGGACTACTAAGATGACCAAGGGGGATACTATAGGAATAAGAAATGACCTTCACAACCTGTACATACTGACAAAGTGGCCCTGGAAGTAGTTATATTAGGGTTTGATTCTTGGCTCGTGTCTAGGGTGAAGAGTCTCAAAGAATACTATTGAAAGGAAGAATTATCTTGAATGGGTTTTCCCCTCGAGCGGGTTCTGCCCTGGCATAGTGCCTATATCTTGTGTCTCTTGTTTTTTATCTTCATACACACATAATATGGTAATTTCTTAATGAAAGATAATATAATAAAGAATTAAAAGAATCCAACACATTCACAAGTAATTATCAAGATCGAAGAATCAAACCCTAATATAATTGCATTGATTCTTCAACATCACAACCCCAGACATATTGACAAAGGCTCTTCCTAACAAGAAGTTTGAATATTTAAGAGACAAGCTTGATTTGGTAAATATTGCTAATTGTGTTAATATTAATAATTGAAAGAGATATGTTGAGGCTTTTCAAGTGAAGCATTGCTTGGAAAGACATCGGGCAGACACTTTATGTTGATGTTTGGTAGGGAGGGTGGCATCGAGTGGATGTGCACCTAGTTCCCTGGGTTGGTGGTTAGTAAGTAAGTCTGATGGTACCTATAGAGGTTGAAAGCTTTAGTCCACCTTAGTCCTAATTGGATAGATTGCCTTGGTCAGGAATCTAGTCCATGGTATTGTGGTGCCTAAATTGTTGAGTGACCAAATGGATAGATTGCCCTAGTCAGGTATCTAGTCCATGGCATTGCAGTCCCTAAAACTCTTCATAGTTTCACATGGTTTGAGATCTTCCTGTTGTATATTATGAACACCTCCCTAGTTAAGAGGGAGTGTTGAAGATTGTAACTAGGTTCGGTCTTCATATTTATTGTACTTATCAAAAGAATTAAAGAAAAATAATTTATATTATCATTTGAAATTTATTTTATTATTAAATGAATTATTAAAGCATGGTTTTCATTTTTGGGTCATATTTAGTAAGGTCCCCATTGTGCACTTCTAAGTTAGTCATTACATATTTATATTGACCCTTCTTGGCCTTTTGAATCATGTAATTAGGTTTATTTTTTAGTAAAAAATGGTTTAGAATCCCTACACATCAAGTCGGCCTTAAGGAGATCAAGTCAACCTCAAAGGGAGAAATTTGAACTCATTTGGAGCCCATAAAAGCAAGGAGATCGAATTCATTATCATCATCACTTCTCAAGCAAGTTCAATATCTACTACATCAAGGGAAAAAGTGCGAAGTGGAAGGAACATGTAGAAAGAAGTGTGAGTTGTGTCTAGAAGTAAGAGGAAGAAAAAATCAACTTTTTGGTGAAGGAATCTCTGCATTTTGTGCCCTCTCTTCGGAGATTGAAGTCTTCTAAGTTTTGATGATGTTGTTGCTGCCTAGTCAAAGCTACTAGAGGACAGGTTGTTGTAGTTGTTGGGTCAAAGATATAGAAGGTTGACTTGATGTGGAAGGAAAGTTTGGCTCGTGTCTAGGGTGAAGAGTCTCAAAGAATACTATTGAAAGGAAGAATTATCTTGACTGGGTTTTCCCCTTAAGGGGGTTTTTGCCCTGGCATAGTGCCTATATCTTGTGTCTCTTGTTTTTTATCTTCATACACACATAATATGGTAATTGCTTGATGAAAGATAAGACAATAAAGAAGTAAAAGAAGCTAACACATTCACAAGTAATTATCAAGATCGAAGAATAAAACCCTAATATAACTGCATTGATTCTTCAACATGGTGACCGATCATGGAAAACAAGTGGAGACACATGTACATGCCAAAACCCACTATTGAAGGGTATGCCACTATGAAGTGTCCACTTTGTTTCCATGATTTGTAAGCTCTTTTACTCAATTACTCTAATGATTTGTTGTACTGAAAGGCGAGGAGACACATTGGATCTTATACAAGATTGCAGGTGGGTCTCCATTTGGGTTTGGTCCCCCTTTTCGGGATCTGAGCCCTCTAGAGGATCACATTGCCACTTGTAGGGTGAGCGTAGAGAGCCATGGGCCTCCACCATAGCAGGAAAGCAAAGTGCTACTTCATGGTCCACTCGATACTATTCATTGATATCTTGTGTTCCACCTTTCGGATGGGGATGATGCACATGGACCACCTTGCCCAACCGACTTCATACTTGCACCATACACTTGGCAGATGTTCTAGGGCCCAGATGAGGATGTGTCTCACCATGGGAGACAAAGGGAGGGCTTATGTCATCATTTTTTCCCTTACAGATGGTCTACAAGCATTAGCGATCCACTTGGAGACCCATGAGGATGTTATTTCCCCCCCACAGTCACTTGGGGACACCATATGTGTCTTGCTTGGATATCAAGGGGCCAATCCCTTGGGCACTATATTTGGAGCCTTTTCTCTCAACTTGGCACACTTTGGACAACACTAGGCCTTCTCAATGGCTCAACAACTCATTATGTATACTATTTTTCCCTCTTGAAAGGCTTTATTGTTGTATTATTAAGCTATTTTGGTGGGCTTGTCACCAATTCATATCATTATTGAACAATATTTTATTATTTGGGACTAAATAAGGCAAATTAGGCCATTCTAATCCCCTATTGGATTGTATAAATAGATAAGGATGGTTCATTTCTCTCATCATCACTTGGATTTAATTAGTAGCTCTTGTAAGAATTTCACATTCCCTTTTGGAGGACGAGTTTGGTTTCATGGATGAATTTTGATGTTTGGATACTAAATCTTGATCTTGGAGCTTCAAAGTTTGTCTTGAATTGATGATTGGATATACTCATTATACATTTAAGTGCTCCTTTTCATGCCTATATTTACATTTCTCTTGTCACATGAATAATGTATGGGATATTCGCTCTCTAGATCTGAAATTGCCCTAATTTTATGTGAAATTGTGGAATTTTTGGACTTTTGAAGCATTTCATATGTTACATGTGTCATGTATGATGAATGAATGTTCCTAGAGGTTGAAATTCATTGATAATAACTTGATAAGTCATCAATTCTTGCACATTGAAGTGTAAATTCCTTTGGTCATTGAGTTCATGCCCTAATTTTCCATGCGAAGTTGCCTAAGGTCTCCTTGATTGGGTAAAAGTTCCTCCAAACCTCAAAACCACCTTGAGTCCATCTCTCCCTAAGGCAAGGCACTGGTCTAGCCATTGGTGGTCACCTAAACAAATACTTTTCTCACCTTCTCCTCTTTCTAGGCCTAGCCCTAATAAGTCACATACGACATCAAGCGAATTTTTTTGTAGTTGTCCAAAACCCTTGAAATTTGCTCCACTACTGCGTTGGGGTCTTCTCAAGGGATCCTCCAAGTTTGAGCTCAATCCGATGGTAGAATCCCGAGATATTGCAAGACCTAGCCATAAGATCACTCCTTTCCTTAGGTTGCTTTGGGTTAGTGCCCTTATTTGGATCTCTGCATTTGAATTTCAAAAGAAAATAAGTCCTTTCATCCTATTCTCCTTCCTAACAAGGTCAAGAGCCACTATTATTGATTAACTCTATACCATTGACCTAGTTTGGGTCCACTTGGGTTCTTTGTGGTCCCACAACTTGGAAACTCAAATTCTACAAGGATTACATAGAAGTCCCTTCCCCTTAAGGACTCTTAGGTCTAAGATATTCTCAAACCTAGGTCTAAATATCTTCCTAACTCTTCCTAGAGAACCAATCACCTTGCTTCTAAAGCAAGCCATTAATCTGAGCCTCTCTTGTGAACATGCTATTGCTCCATTGTTTCCACTTGACCTAGTAGTTTCTCTATAGGATCCCCTCTTAGGACCCTTGCTAGTTTGAGCGGTAACATTTTTGGCGTCGTTGTCGGGGAGGAAACATGTCTGCCTCCCTAGCGAATCATTAAGGAATTGATTCATAAAGCGACATCCTAAATATTCCTTTGATGACTCCATTCATTGTTCAATCCCCTAGTTTTCTTGAAGGTGACAACATTCCTCCTATAACTAGGGTAGCTGCAAAAAATGGAAAAGGAACTCCATCTCCTATCAGGACAAATCTTTTCCCTGAATTTGAAAAAGTTGGTGATTCCCCTCCCAAGATGGCGACAACTTCAAAGACCAACCAAAATCAAAACCAACCCAAGATCTCCCAAAGTAAGAGGTGTCTAGCTAGTGTCTTTGGGCCTTTAAAGTTGTGTGACAATCCTAAGCCATTACTTGAGAAATATCTTGATTGGTTGTCCAAGATTAAAGGTGATGCCACCAAATATGCTCATAGTCATGTTGAAGATTTCTACTAGAATATCTCTCCAAGATTAATATTCAATGAAGACATGATTATGATGCTATTTGGCTTATCTTTTGAAGGACCTATTAGGGAATGGTACCTTAGTCTCCCCCATCTAAGCATAGATAACTCTAATAAATTTGAAGAGATATTCTTGAAAAGTTGGCCACCTAATGCCTTCGGGACGTTCAATATTGAGAAATTTTACCACATAATTAGAGGTAGTGAGGATATCAAAGAATTCATCCAAAAGTTTGATAGGGTAGTCAAGAAAATCCTTGATCACTCAAAATCCCCCGAGGCAAATATACTTGATAAATTCATCAAGGTTTTGGGAGGACATTTCACATATGTATTAAATGACAAGAAACCTGCAACCCTTGCCGAAGCCAAGGAGATAGTCATGGGAGTTGAACACAACCTAAGAGTCTCCAAGGTGGGATGTAAATGAAACCCCCAAAGCCAAGGCTGAGGTCAAGAAGAGTAAATCCAAGGACCAAATTGAGGAAACTCTTCTCATGCTCCTTAAGAAGCTTCATATGCTAAATGAGGAAATGAATGCAAAGGATAGGATCTACATGAACAAGCTTACCACTTTAGAGAGGGCTCAAAAGTCAACATATATTCCTACCTTATATTTTGTTGAGGTATGTATCTAGGTTCAGTCTTCATAAATATGAAATGTACTCTTGATTCTTGTATATTATAAAAGAAAATAATTATTATTATTATTTTTGTAGCATGGGTTTCATGTTCAAGGTCATTTTATTTGTAGATCAAGCACCCATTGAATGCTTCAAGGGTTAGTCAGAGTCAAGAAGTCAATTGAGTCATTGTCATGTATGAAAGACCCCTTTGGGCATCTTGTATTATGTCAAAATAAATTTATTTGTGTCATAGAGAATCTCCCCAAGACAAGTCAACCTAGCCATCAATAAGTCGGTCTCCAAGAAATGACAAGTCGACCTCATGTAGGGTTGTTCAAGCCTCATAGAAGACTATATATAAGTGTGCCATCGACCTCATTTGGAAGAGAGATTCGATCAAGCAAGAGAGAAATTCGATCACCAAGAAAAGAAGCATAATAGCCAGTGAAAAGAGCAGAACAAAAGAAGAAGTGAAATCAAAGTTTTGGATCTGTTTTTGGGCTACTATCTCCCACACGTGCAAAGGATTTGGGGCTCATTTGATGCAGAAAATTTGAAGTCGCAGTCACCATAAAAGGTTGATGTTTGGGGTACTTATAGATTAAGTTTGCCAGCTGAAATGACTGAATTGTCAAGAAGAGAAGACTAATCAAGTGAAGGAGAAATGAGGCAAAATTCACCATCATTCTCTCACATGTGCCAAACTAGGGTTTTTGCAGTGGAAGCTGAAAATTGCATGTAAGGGAGGCCGAAATTTATAGTCACAATTTGAGGTCCGAAATTGTGATCAAAGAAGAAGTTGCAGCCTTTGTGAAACAAGTTTGACTTGGGTTGACTTAGTGAAGGACAAACTCATCTAAGGAGAGGTTGACTTGGTCTTGGAGGACTTTTGGTCAAGGGCCTTAGGTCTTGGAATTCGCCATTTGAAAATACTATAAGAAGAGAAGAATTCTTGTGGGTTTTCCTCTCAAGAGGAGAGGTTTTGGCCCTAGCTTGCAGCCTACATTTTGTGTCCTCTTGTCTGATTAATCTTCATAGTTTGGTAATTGTTTGATGATAAGAACACTAATGATAATCAAATGAAAGACGAACCTAATCAAGTAAAAATACATCACAAACAATTATCAAAGTAGGAGAAATCACCCTAATCTAGCTTCCCTTATTTCTCAACATATTTCAACACCATTTCCATGTTAAAATAAGATTAAAAATAAAGACTTAGCCACTCAAGCCAATTGTCAATCATCCAACCATAGAAAAATATATAAAAAGTCATGAAAGATTGGTCCAACTACAATGAATTCTCTGCCAAAACCATTTGGCTCTGCTTTCAGACCCATAAAAAATTTATGCGAAGGAATGTCGTGAGGACAACTGTGGACCGTTGGATAGAAAGGATCGTGTGGTGAAGGAACCATTCTGGCCCCGGGCCTGCCCTCTGCCAAAATTCTTAACTAACCACCCCAATGGAAAATGCACCCTCGGATGGGTGACTAATGTGCAAGGCCATCTTCAACTCCATTGCATATTTTTGGAATATTTTGATATCAGATTGACATAAGATCTTGCTCTTATTTCTTAGATTCCAAAATATTTTTAAAATATGTAATTAAGTTCAACAAGCAAGGAGCCAAAAACTTCAAAATAAATGTTGCCCTTTTGTGATAAAAAAGTATAATACACAAATATCCATATCATTTGGGAGGCTTTACCTTTATATATTCTAAAATGGCTTTGATCCCAGTGTTCAATGGACTCTACTTGATTTGTTTTTCTCCTAATTGTTGGAAATGTTTCATGAAACATGCACCGAACAGCTACACTGTACAGTCAGCAGACTTCCCTTATTGTAGGTGCCAGGTCTGAGGGTTAACTCTTCGACCAACTTCACCTTGAACTTGAATCTGGTCTTGTCCCTTTTGAGCTTCTGCCATTTGGGTTGGTAGACAACAGCAAGAAGGAAACCCTGGTAAATGGTTTCACAGTCCACTGACCTCGCTATTGAACCAATAAAGTTGGCTCTGTTTGAAATTCTTAGTTACTCTTTGTGTGAGAGATGATTGCAATCTAGACTGTGACACGCTCCATGTTCCTGGATACTGATTGAAATCCATCCTAGAAAAGATTTTTATGAGAATCAAGCCTCTGTTATATTAACAGAGTTTCTTCCTGTTATGTTATCCCTGCTTCTTTTATGCTTGCATTCATTCGATTGGTATCTGTCACTATTTGATAAATTATCTGATTGTCCCTAACTCTTGTCCTTTCATATAAAGGCTTTCAAGAATATGGGCATTAAATCAGAGCCTGTCATTACCAAGTGCAAGGGAAAAAATTGGGATCAACCTCACATTTAATCCTGGTTTGATTAAGTTCAACATGAGACAGATGATAATGTTTCCTTCTACCAACTCTTCTGAGGGTTAACTCTTCTGCCAATTTCACCTTGAACTTGAATCTGGTCTCGTCCCTTTCGAGCTTATGCCATTTGGGTGGACAGAAGAGAGCAAGAAGGAAACCCTGGTAGATGGCTTGACAGTCCATTGACCTCACCATTGAACTAATCATGTTGGCTCTGTTTGTAATTTTTAGTCACTCTTGTGTGAGGGATGGTTGCAATCTGAACTGTGAAAGTTAAGGCATGTCTCATGGTCCATGTTGTTGCATAATGATGGAAATTCGTCTTAACAAAGCATTTTATGAGAATGGGATCTGTGCCTATTTGATAAATGATCTGTTGTCCCTAACTGTTGTGCTTTCATATAAAGGTTTTCAAGAATATGGGCATTAAGTCAGAGTCTGTCATTACCAAGTGCAAGGGAAAAATTGGGTCAAGCTCACATTTAATCCTGATTTGATTAAAGTTCAACATAGGATAGATGATGTTGTTGCCTTGACGAGGAAGAGAGTCATGGATGTGTCTGGATGCCTTGGAAAGACAATTAGGATTGAATTGAAAGGACAACTGTAGCCTGTCAAGACCTTTCAAGATTATGTTGGCCTCTACTTGCAAGCAGCGTTCAACACCAAGCCAGAGCCCTTAAGAAGGCTTTGCAGACTTGATTGAGGGTCTAGTTTTGGCAAAACAAAAATGTCGTTCTATTTGCTGGTAATATTTATATCATCATTATCATTTTATTATGTTTTGAGAACCTTTGAAAAAGTAAATGTCAGATGGGAGATTGCACCGATTTAATGATGGGCATTTTCAATAGTAAAGTTGAACTTGGTATTCTCTTTCACAATTATCTTCTGGTTTGTTTTTGTTAAATTTGGACAACTAGGTCCAAACTCCATGTTATGATGCTCAAATTAAGAGGCTAATATTTTTGTTGGATTCCTCTTTCAGAGAGGTCGGCCTTAAGGTTTCACACCCCCAGCAGATGTGTCACATGCCCCAATGATGGATATAAATACAGGCAAAGTTGGAGAGCATTTCACAACAACTCAACTCACATCTTCTTCTCTCATCTGATTTAGTACGAGCTCCTTGGAGGACGAGTTCAGCCCACACGTGTGAAGAAGAAGGAGGACGAATCTGTACGGCTGAGCTGAAGGACGAATTTCTGCAGCTAGGGTTTTTAGGAAGTTTGACCAGCGTTGACTTTGGTCAACGCATGGTCCGAAAGGGCTGAAATTTGGTGAGAAGTTCGATTTTGGAAGGCCGTACTGTTTGGCACAGAAATCGAGGTCAAAGGGTTGACCAATCTGCTGCTGCGTTGACTTTTAGCTTGCTGCCTTGCGTTGACTTTTTCTGGACAGCGTTGACTTTTTTGGAGTTGACTTGGGTTGACTCGTTTGCTGATTGGAGGACTGTTGTGACACATTCTGGGTTGGCTGACCAAGGAGACTTTGCTGGTTGAAGCATCTTGTTGACCGTCGTAACGCACCACCACATTTTTCCTGTTTCTGATTTGTCTTCTATAAGATCCACTTATATGTTCTATCTGCATTTTACTTAACTATTTGTATGATTGTTGTGAGAAAAGTAAAGTTGCTCCAAGCATAGAACATCTACAAAAATTTACATGGTATCAGAGCTGAGGTGAAGACAAACTCTATCTTTAGCAATCACCACCGGAAGAAATGGGTTCCACTAGTCTTGAATTCAAGGAGAATGACAAGCTGACTGGAAGGGATGACTTCCATGCCTGGAAGATGATATTAGATCTCAAATTGGAATACCATGATCTCTTGGATCATGTGATGGGTAAGATTCAAGAACCTCCATCCAATGCTATCGCTGCTGTTAGAAACAAGTATAAGAAGGGAGAGATCAAAGCAAAGCTGATGATCAGGGAATCCATACATAAGAGCCTGGTTGCCTATATATCTGAACTAGGCACGTCCAAGGAGATGTATGACAAATTGATCCTTATGTTCAAAGTAAACAATGTGAACCAAGTGCTATTCCTCAAGAACAAGTTGAAGAATATGAAGAAGGGCCGGGATGAGTCTGTTCAAAATTACTTTCTGAAATTGACCGAAACAAGGAACAATCTGCTAGTTATTGGGGAGACAATAGCTGATCGTGAGATGGTTCTCACCGCACTTGGAGGACTTCCATATGAATGGAAAGTATTCACAACTACCATTCTCAACAATAATACCATTCCTAACTTTGATGAGCTTCTGTCTAGATGTTATCAAGAAGAAACAAGGATGAAGGAATTCGATAATGACAGAAATGCTGCCTATGGTGCTCATTCTCGAAAGAAGAACTCCAGTGTTCCTAAGGACAAAGGAAGAACAAGGACTCAAGAAAATAAGGGTAAGTGTTTCACTTGCCATAGGCCTGGTCACTATGCTAGAGAATGCCCCTTCAAGAAGGATTCTCCTGATAGTGATGATAATAACAACAACCGAAGGAATGGGAATCGAAGAAATGACAAATCCAAAGGAAAGAGGAAGGCTCACTTTGGCGGAAACAATCAACCTTCTAAAAGGTCTAGAAATACCAGGTATGAGGAGTCTAATGTTGTTGATAAAAGAAATGAGTATATTCTTATATCTGCGTTCTACCCCTTTGCATCTCACTTGAGCACTTAATATGTCGGCTAATCGATAGTGACCCTCAAGACACATCAACAGTTCAAAGAGCACTCTACGACATGGTTGAAAGGGATACTAATCTAGAAATTATCCTTGGGGATAATGCCACATATCCCGTGAAAGGGACAGGGACTGTGACCCTCCACTTGTCTCAAGGACAAGTCCTACGTTTGCAAGATGTACTCTATGTGCCTAAATTGAAGAAGAACCTTGTGTCTGTATCTGCCATGGAAGACAAAGGATTCAATGTAACTTTCTCTGATGGAAAGGTGCTCATGTGGAAAGAGAGCTTCAAGAAAGCTATCTCAATTGGCTTTAGAGTTGGTACACTCTACCAGGTTGGAGGGAGTCCGTTGGGAGCTATGACTTGTGATACTATCCGTCAAACCGAACTATGGCACCGAAGATTTGGACACCTTCATTACAAGGCCCTTCTCGAAGCAAGGAAGGTGGTGACAGGGATGCCTGACTTTGGAAATTATCATGAAGGTGTATGTAAGGGCTGTGCTGAAGGAAAACATACAAGGGGACCTTTCCCCTCAAGTGTCACAAAGACATCTGATATATTGCAACTGGTCCATTCTGATCTATCTGGTATGTTGCCCGTGACATCCCTGAGGGGATGTTCTTACTACATGACATTCACTGATGACTTCTCTCGCAAAACCTGGATATACTTCTTGAAGAAGAAGGATGAGGCTTTCATGTGGTTCCGTACCTTCAAAGCCTTGGTGGAAAATATGACCGGAAAGAAGATCAAGATTTTGAGGACCGACAATGGGACTGAATATGAGTCAAATGAGTTCAAAGACTTTTGCAGAGAAGTTGGCATTAAGAGGGAGACTACCACTGCATATACTCCTGAGCAGAATGGTGTTGCTGAACGCAAGAATAGGACTATTGTGGAAGCTGCCCGTGCCATGCTATGTGACCAGGGTCTACCGAAGTTTCTATGGGGAGAAGCTGCAAATAATGTTGTGTAAATTCAAAATCGATGCCCTCATTCCGCTCTGGACTCCAAAACTCCCGAAGAGGTTTTCTCTGGTAAGAAACCTGATGTCTCACATTTTAGAATTTTTGGATGTCCTGTCTATTTTCATGTGCCGAAAGAAAAGAGAAGTAAGTTGGATGCTTCTGGGAAGAAAGGAATGTTTGTGGGCTACAGTGAAACTTCTAAGGCCTATAGAGTCTATGTACCTGGTCAAAGGGAAGTAGAGATATGCCATGATGTCACTTTTGACGAAGATGCTTCCCTGAAGAAAGTAGTAGATCTTCCGAGATCTGCGGAAAATCATGAAGCAAGGCCTGGAAATCAAGAAGAACCACAGGAGGAGACAATGCCTGATGCTGAAGGACCAATGGACCCAATCGATCCATCTCCTTCACTGAGAAAGAGACCATCATGGCTTAGGGACACTCTCGAAGATGCCGAGGGACATGCTGCCCCGAGGGGGACATTCCGAGAAAGCAAGAAGTCGTGTAGATACCAAGGGTATCTGGCTGCCATGAGTACTATTGTACAATCTGAACCTGGATCTTTTGAGGAAGCCGTAAAGCATCAAGTCTGGAAGGATGCTATGCATGAAGAATATGAGTCCATAATGAAGAATGATGTCTGGGATGTGGTCCCGAGACCTAGGGACAAATCAGTTGTCACCGCGAAATGGCTCTACAAGATCAAACATGGATTTGATGGGAGTGCTGAAAAGTTCAAGGCAAGATTTGTTGCCCGTGGCTTCTCTCAAAGGGAAGGAATAGACTATGATGACATATTTGCACCTGTGGCACGATATACCACCATTCGATCAATCATAGCCCTTGCTGCTACGCAAGGATGGAGTCTTCATTAGATGGATGTCAAGACCGCTTTTCTGCATGGTGCAATAAAAGAAGAGGTGTATGTAGAACAACCTCTGGGATTTGAAGTTCAGGATCGAGACACTCATGTCTGCAGGTTGAAGAAAGCCCTCTATGGGTTAAAGCAAGCACCCAGAGCTTGGTACGAAAGGATGGATAGTTACTTGATGAAGCTGGGCTTCACTCGAAGCAATGCTGATCCAAACCTTTACTTCAAGGTTGTGGAAGGGAAGCCTCTCATTCTAGTGCTGTATGTGGACGACCTCTTACTGACAGGTGATGACCCTCTCATTCATCAATGTAAGAGGGAGCTTGCTGCTGAGTTCGAGATGAAAGACCTAGGACTGATGCACTATTTCCTAGGCCTGGAGGTCTGGCAGAGACCTGGAGAGATTTTTCTTTCTCAAGGAAAATATATTGTGAAGCTTCTGGAAAGATTTGGGATGGTGGACTGTAAGTCCGTGTCGACACCGATGGAACTCAACTTTAAGAAGTTGAGTGGCGGCGCTGCTGGGCCTATCTTGGCCAATCCTACTGAGTATCGTCAACTCATAGGAGCTTTGATGTTCTTAGTGAACACCCGACCAGATATATGTTTTGCAGTGAACACTTTGAGTCAACAGATGGTTGAGCCTCATCACTTTCACTGGGTTGGTGCCAAGAATCTTCCGAGATATCTTCGGGGCACGATAAACCATGGGCTGAGATACACTGCCGGGAGTGTGACACTCCGTGGATATACTGATGCCGATTGGGCTGGCAGTGTGGTGGATCGTAAGAGCACATCGGGATGCTGCTTCAATCTTGGTTCTGCTTTGATCTCATGGATGAGCAGGAAGCAGAAGTCGGTGGCTTTGAGCACCGCTGAGGCCGAGTACATTGCAGCAAGTATGGCCTGTTGTGAAGCAGTTTGGTTGCGAAAGCTCTTTAGTGAGCTGTTTGGACATGTGCTAGATACCACTGTGATACTCTGTGATAACCAGAGTGGGATTCATATGACTGAGAATCCTGTGTTCCACGACCGATCCAAGCATATTGATATCAGGTACCACTTTATCCGGGATATGGTACAGCGAGGCGCCGTAAGGCTTGATCATATAGGAACTGATGAGCAGGTCGCGGATATTCTCACTAAGCCCCTGGGGAAGGTCAAGTTCCTAACCTTCCGTGAGAGTCTTAGTGTCGTGGAAAGACCCTATGATGTGGGTCCTGTTGGACGATGAGCTCTGGGAGCTCTGGGGGGCTTTGGGGAGAGCTTCTTGGAGCTATAAGCACTCTTATAATGCTTCTACACACCGCGGAGCTGCTGAAATTTGTGGTTAAACTCTCTTCTCATTTATCGTATACATGGTGATCCTACCCATTGAGTTCGGAGGCTCTGGGGAGAACCTCTCATTTGGCCAATGAGGTGGGAAAAACTAGAGACTATTAACAAGGCCCAGTGGATGTCGAGATTTTGCGTACTCTCTATCTAGGATGGCACGGTCCAGCCACTTGATCTGGGATCAAGTTTAGTGAGGTCTGGGACCTCTGCCTGACTTCGGGTCAGATGAACCAACTTTGGGTTGGTTGGATACTCTTTATGAGTTTGATAGAGGTTTCGAACCTCTGGACTGATTATGTCAGTCGGGGGGATGATGTCTTTGTGACTGACCCACTTTTGTTCTGAAATAAAGAGGCCAGCAAAGCAAGTTACGGCGGGATGACGCACGATGTTTGATTGCACTGATGGATGGAGTTCTCCCTAGTTGAGAGGGAGTGTTAAATTTGGACAGCTAGGTCCAAACTCCATGTTATGATGCTCAGATTAAGAGGCTAATATTTTTGTTGGAATCCTCTTTCGAAGTCGGCCTTAAGGTTTCACACCCCCGAGCGGATGTGTCACACGCCCCAATGATGGATATAAATACGGGCAAAGTTGGAGAGCATTTCACAACAACTCAACTCATCTTCTTCTCTCATCGGTTGTCTGAGCTCAGCAGGAGGGCAGGTTGACCCACACGTGTGAGAGAAAGAAGGAGGGCAGTCTGTATGGGTGACTAAAGGACAATTTATAGCAGCTGAGGTTTGCAGGAAGTTTGACCAGCGTTGACTTTGGTCAACGCATGGTCCAAAAGGGTTGAAATTTGGTGAGAAGTTCGATTTTGGAAGGTCGTACTGTTTGGCATAGAAATCGAGGTCAAAGGGTTGACCAATCTGCTGCTGCATTGACTTTTAGCTTGCTGCCCTGCGTTGACTTTTCTGGACAGCGTTGACTTTTTTGGAGTTGACTTGGGTTGACTCGTTTGCTGATTGGAGGACTGTTGTGACACATTCTAGGTTGGCTAACCAAGGAGACTTTGTTGGTTGAAGCATCCTGTTGACCGCCGTAACGCACCACCACATTTTTCCTGTTTTTGATTTGTCTTCTATAAGATCCACTTATATGTTCTATCTGCATTTTACTTAACTATTTGTGTGATTGCTGTGAGAAAAGTAAAGTTGCTCCAAGCATAGAACATCTACAAAAATTTACAGTTTTTGGACGTTAGATACAATAGATTGGAAAATTCCCATCTGCTGTGAAATAGTAGTTATTAGTTCTGGGCACAACTCTGATTTATAATGCCTGTTTACAGTTTTTGTTAAATCCTTTAATCAGGGCAGAGCTTTGATTTATTATGCCCACCTATGTTTTGGTTTGTGCACTATTCAGATCGACTTTGTTAATGGAATAGCCACCACTAAAGGTGCTTCACATTGTTGATTACGTAGCAAGCCAGATAGCAATCAATGTTATGAACATTATACATAAGAAGAAAAAAACTGCTGCAGTGAAAGCATACATGATCATGACCTATTTATGACTCATATGGTCTGACCCAACGTTGGTTCCAGGGGTTTCAACAGCAAGCAAGTGCCTGTTTGCCTCCCTCATCATTAGCCATCAAACTCAGGAGCCTTTGACATCTTTAACTCAAAGTAACAAACATCGCGATTTTATCGCGATTTTTTCAAAAAATCGCGAGTTTTTCGGGCTGTCGATTTTATCGGCGATTTTTTCAACGATTTTTTGAAAAAATCGTTATCGCGAAAAAATCGCGATTTTTACGAAAAAATCACGATTATTTTGGTAAAAATCGTGGGCCCATCAAATAGAAACCCTATAAGTTCAAAAATCGATTTTTTTTTTTGTCATTTTTGCAGCCCTCTCATTTTCCTAACACACCCTGTTCGCAGTTCATGGTAATGTTAAATTCTTAAAGTAAAAGTGATATTTCCTTTATTTTTCATTTTCATCCTTTTACTTAAATTTTTAACTTTACCATGAAATGACTCAGGATGTTTAAGAGTGGTTTCGACCTCATTGGATTTCATATGGAGAAACTAGAATTTTAGATTTCACTCAAAATTCAGCAGACTTAATGGTTTTCAGGGTTTCATGGTTTGGGGATTTGCATTGTTTCCATTTGATTCTAGTATGTGTAAGGGTATGAGATTGGCATTTGATCAAGAGTATGAAGTCCTTTAAGAACCTTGATGTTGGTGGCATTGATTGTTGAACTTTGTTGATGTTGGTGGTATTGATTGTTGAACTCCCCTACTGTGGCCTTAACAAGAATGTACCCTTCACTCAAAGGAAAACAACTGGTTAGGCATGTTAATATTTTTCTACCGCATTTTAAGGTTGAGCAATCCAAGTCTGAAGACTTTGAGCTAGATGATGTTTATGTATCTCTTGTTGATGATCCCATTTCTAGTAGCGATGAATCAATGATGAGTTTCATGAGGAGGAGGAGAAGGAGCAACAATAGGAGGAGGAGGAGCAACAATAGGAGGAGGAGGTGACACCACCTACCCCTGCTATCGGTAGAGGATGTGGTCTACCTCCTTTAGCTCCTAGTGCTTCAGGATCTGGAGCACAACAGAGTCCATTGCCAGCCCCGCCAACTTCTTCGTCTAGAGGGAAAGCTGTTACATTTTCTCGCAAGAGGGGCAGAGGAAATCGGTAGTATAGGTTATTTGGTGCATTCCTTTGTATATAACATTATGACTCATGATATGAGATACATTATTATATTTTTTGTTGATATTTTGAGGTTGAGTTGAGACTCAGGACTTAGTATTCAGGACAGGATTCAGTTTTATGTGTGATATAGCACTAGACATGATATTACACATCTTATATATTAGTTTTTTTTTCATATTTATGTGTCAATGCATTTATTTTATGCTGTAGATTCTTTAGATACTAAAAAAATTGAAAAAAAATGAATATTTTTGTATGTGCCGATTTTTTCCCGATTTTTACGATTTTTTCCGATTTTTTCCCCTCGGCAATTTTATCCCGATCGCGATTTTTGTTACTTTGCTTTAACTCCATCGCCAGGTATTCCAATTCCACTCATTCTTTCTTGGCAGCTATTGATTATTTTGTATCGTGCCATGTTCTCTTATATGCATGTTGTGGTAGCACTACAGTTTGTTTATTTCTTTATGTAATTTTCAAAATTTTGTAGGAGCTGCACTTGCACTCCCACATTGGATTCATGCTTATTGTACTTTTCTGCAGTTGGAATGGCTTACTTTCGTGGTCATTTTTTGGACATTAATAAAATTATCTTAACTTATTAACAATCCTGCTTTTGACTTCCAAACGAAAGAGACACTGACAACTCATCAAATCCACCTTTGGATAGTGTGAAATCTCTCAAAATTTTTTGAAGAAAGGTACTTACAGTCTCATGAGAGATTATACATCTCTTTGTATTAATCAAAGCGAGCCTTGGAATGGCTAGTATCTAAGGGTAGCCCTTGTTTTGGTAATTAGATTGACAAAATGTGGAGTGGTTGAGAACATTTTGTCATAAGAAGACTTCAAACAAAGCAAGAATCTTAAGAAAATTAGTGGGACTAGGAGATAAAGGTTAAGTGGTGTCACCAAGCTTGATGATGCAATGGATGCAACTGTTGGAATAATTGTCACACTCACTTCATTGGAAATCAATTACATGGACTAACTGCCACCCTGGGAACATAGAATTCACTGCCCACTCAAGGTAGGTTTTGGAAGTTTACTAATCCCTGCAAGTTTTGGTGTAATGGAAAACTTCAACATGGTATTTGTCAAGCCAGGAGGTAACTCCGCAAATTGGAATATGAATTTGATGGAGGGTGTGCATGAATTTATACATGGAGGTGAGACTCTTGGGATTCATTTTCCAATGTCTCTTTGCCTTTCTTATTTCCTAATTTACACTATTATACAATCTCACCCAATCCCTTAGGATTAGGTGTCAACATTCCCCCCCTTAATCTGAAGGGATGTTGGTGAGTCCAAGCATCGTTCTGAATTTTTCAAACTTTTCTCTTCCAAGCGCTTTGGTGAAGGTGTCTACAGTCTACTCATTTGTGGAACAATGATGTAGATGGATAGCTTTGGCCTCAACATGGTGTCGAATCAGATGCTATTTTGTATTGATGTGTTTTGTTCGATCATGGAACTTTGGGTTCTTGGCCGACTTTATTGTAGAAGTGTTGTCAATCATGAGTGGAGTTGAATGTATTTGTTTCATCTACAAATCTTCTAGGATTTTCCTGAGCCACACAATTTCCTTTGTTGCTTCAGCTGCTGCCACATATTCTGCCTCAGTTTTGGAATCTGTTGGAACTGACTGTTTGTGTGATCTCCAAGAGACAACTCTTGATCCAAGAATCATGGTATAGCTTGAAGTAGATACCCCAGTTTCTTTGTCCCCATCAAAGTCTAAATCAAAGTATCCGATCAAGCTGAAGTTGTCCACCTGTGTATATTTGAGTCCAAAGTCTTGAGTCCCCTTAAGTACTTTAGAACTCTTTTTGCAGCGGACCAATGTCCTTCACAAGGTTTTTGCATAAACCTGGGGAGGATTCCAACAACAAATGAGATGTCTGGTCTGGTAGTAGTCAAGTAGATAAGACTTCCTACAAGTTGTCTATACTTCGTTGCATCCTCAAATTCCTTCCCTTCAATGGATATGAGCTTCAAGTTTTGTTCCATTGGAGTGGTCAAAGGATTGCATTCATCCATCTCCAATGTACTTATTTTGAGAAAGGAATATAAATTTAGGATGTTGAGTTACTTCAATACCCAAATAGTAGTGAACATAGCCAAAATCAGTTTTTTCAAAACCTTTCTTCAATTCTTTCTTTATAAATGCAATATAACTCTCATTGTTCCCTGTCATCAAAAGATCATCTACATACACCACAAGATATACAACTGTTTTCCCAACTTTCTTAACAAACAAAGTTGCATCATCAAGATCAAAATGTTTGAAGTTAAGTTTTAGAAGATGCTTAGTTAATTTCTCATACCAGGCTCGTGGCGCTAGCTTGAGGGAATACAAGGATTTTATAAGCTTGCATACTTTGTGTTCTTTGCCCTTCACAACAAATCCTTCTAGCTGGGACATAAAAACCTTCTCCTTTAGATCTCCATTCAAAAAGGCGGTTTTTACATCCATCTGATGGACTTGCCATCCCTTCTGAGCTGCAGGGCAAAAAGTGTCTGAATGGTGGCCCATTTTGTTGTGGGGGAAAATTTTTCCTCATAATCGACCCCTTCTTTCTGTGCAAAACCTTTTGCCACAAGCCTGACTTTGTGCTTGTCAAGTGAGCCATCCGCTTTGTACTTAACCTTGTAGACCCACTTGCAACCAATTGGTTTGGTTCCCAAAGGAGGATCAACCAGCTTCCAAGTGCCATTCTTTATCAAGGCATCATACTCCTTTTGCATCACTTCATTCCATTCATCATGAGAAGCGTCTTCTTTGAAGGAAGTTGGTTCAAGATTTGTAGACAAATTCAATTCACAGTTATAAGCAATATCCATATCAATAGGTGAATCAGAATTATCTGTCACCTCCATTTTGTCTGGTGGAACTTCTTGTTCCTGTCTTTCCAACCTCATCGGAACGAACGTTTTCTAGTGTCTTTATCAATCATTTAGGGGGGACCTTTCTGAGATAGCCTAGGCTGCTCATTTGACTGAGTTGGAATTGAATCAAGATTCAATCTCCTAATTCTGTCAATCACATTGTTCAAGGTGTCATCCGTGGTTGGTTCTTCATGTGGGGGAGAGAGTGCTTCGAAAGATGATTCCACAGATTGATTTAGTATAGGAATCCCCTCTTCAAGATGTGGAATCTAATTATCAAATTCTTGAAATGACTTTGCATGTGTGAATCCAAGCGATCAAGCTGTCTCTCAACAACATTGTCAGTCTTGGAAGATTCAAGGAATATGACATCTCTGGATACTACAAACTTCTTATTGACTTCATCATAGAGACGATATCCTTTGGAGGTATTAGAATACCGTAAGAAGATACATTTTCGACTTCTAGCACCAAGTTTGTTCCTTTGTAACTTAGGTATCAAAGCATAACAGGTGGAACCAAAGACCTTGAAATGCTTTACCGAAGGAATGTGGCCATGCCACATTTTATAAGGAATTTTGTTTCTGATTGAATTAGAAGTACACCTATTCTTTATGTACACAGCACATAGAATTGCATCAACCCAAAACATCAATTTTACATTCTTAAAAAACATCATGGAGTGAACCACATTTAAAATTGTCCTGTTCATTCTTTCAGTTACACCGTTCTGTTGGGGATTAGAGGGGACAGTTGTTTGATGTTTGATCCCATGTTGACGAAGATAGTTTTCAAATTCGTTTGAGGTGTATTCTTTTCCATTATCAGTGCGCAAAGAGCCAATATGAGTTTGTGCGTCATTTTCAATCCATGCATGAAAATTCTTGAATGTTTAAAAAACATCATATTTGTTCTTCAATAAGTAAACCCAACACATTCTGGTGTAATCATCAATAAATGTCATCATATATTTATTTCCATTTGCAGAGCAACATGCATGGGACCACATAAATCTGAATGAATAAGCTCAAGTTTTCTATGTGCTCTGGAATGTGAATCATGAAAGGACTATTTGCTACGCTTTCCTAGAATACAAGCATCACATTGCTTAAGTTTCCTAGGAATTGTAGACAATCCAATACCACCATTTTTCTTCAACAATCGAAGGTTGTCATAGTTTAAGAGTGCAAATCTAGTATGCAATAAAAGACTTGATGGGAATGTACCTTCATCATGATGAGAACTGAATGCAAAGTTTTGTGCATGAGCAGAGGTACCTTGCAGCTTTAGGAGCCTTTCTTCTATTCCCTGCATGACAAGTGAGCAATCTGATGCTTTTCTGACCTCAACCTTGCCATCAAATATGTGAATGGAGTGTCCTTGCTGGTGGATGTGGACCAAGGACAACAAGTTTCACCTCAACTCAGGGAGGTATCGAACCTCATGTAGAAGATGATCTGGAAGACCAGGCAACTTAAGCCTGATTGTGCCAAGCCTGATGGCTTGAGTTTAGATTTATCTGCGAAGTATACTGCTCCATCAACCTTCTCAGTAAATTCTTCAAAAAAATATTTTCTAAAAGTCATGTGACATGTTGCTCCTAAATCTAGCAACCAATCATTTCTCCAAGAAGTAAATGAAACATCAAACAAGTCTTCAGTCACTCCATTGTTACAATGTGCTACAACATAATGAGCGGATCCAGGTGCTTTACCTTTGTCTCTGTCATGAGTTTTACCTTTTCCTTGATTTCTTTGCTGCTCAATTTTATGCCAAGGCAACTTACATGTAGATGCATCATGCCAATCTTTATTGCAGCATATGCAATGAAGATTATATTTTTCGGTTTGAGTTTGTCTGCCCCCCCTTCCTCTGAAATTCCTTCTTCCTCTTCCTCTTCGACCACCTCTTCCTTTGGAAGAATCTTGAGCATGACTCTTCTCTCTATGTGCGAAACATATAGCCTCTTCAGAAGACAGAGGGGTTGTCATCTTTCCAGAAGCCTTCTCTCTTTCTGCGAACTTTTTCTCAAGAGAATCAAAGGTGATTTTCATGAGGTTTCCACTTGCTTGCAATGACTCAAGGTAATGTGAGTAAGTGGGATACAATGCCTTAACAAAGCTATGAGAGGTATGTCAACTTCTACACCAGTATTCTTAATGTCATGCATGATAGATCTTACTTCTGATGCTAAAGCAAGAGGGTCATCATTTTTCAATTCAAGGCTGGACAGCTTAATCATTAATTGAACAATTTCAAGTTCTAAATGTGAGTCATAGAGTTCTTTTAATTTGCTCAAGGCTTCATAGGCATTTGAAAATGGTGTAATATGGTGACTCACCTCTTCATTTATAGAAGCTACAATCAAGGCATAGGCCTTGCAATTTTTGTTTTTCCAAATGGCGATCTCCTTGTCTGAGGTGGGCTTTGTCGGTGGATTGTCTCCTTCTCCTTCACAAATTACTCTCCAAAACTCATTAAAAATGAGAGCATACTTGATTTTTCGAGACCATTCAAGATAGTTCTCCTTTCCGGAGAGAACAACTCCCACAATAGATATGAGAGAATGCATTAAGACTCTTGGAAAAAAACAAATTTGGCTGGAGGGAAAAAAAAAAAAAAATCAATTCTGGTGTAAAATGTACTTTACTGCAAAAAACTCAATGCTGGAGTGAAAATGCACTTTGCTGTAAAAAAAAAAAAAAATTGCTGTAAAAAAAAACCAATTCTGGAAAAAAAAAAAAAAAAAAAAAAAAATTGTGTGAAAAAAAGATTTTTTGTGTGGTGTTCAGACCTGGGGAAGGTGGGTTAGGGGGAGGTATATGTGGGGAGGGGTTGTGGTGAGGGGGACGGGAAGAGTTTGCGGTGAGGGGAGAGCAACGAGGGGGGAGGGGGAAGCGAGCGGGGATGGGAGAGGGCTGCAGGGGGGAGAGCAGCAAGGGGGACGGGGAGTGAGGTGAGGGTTTGGGAGAGCAGTGAGGGGAGAGTCGAACGAGGATGGGAGAGGGTTGCGGGGGGGAGAGCAGCGATGGGGACGGGGAGTGAGGTGAGGGGGATAGGGAGGGTTGAGTGGGGATGGGAGAGGGTTGCGGGGGGGAGAGCAGCATGGGGGATAGGGAGTGAGGTGAGGGGTTGCGGTGAGGGGGACAGGGAGAGTCGAGCAGGGATGGGAGAGTGTTGCGGGGGGGAGAGTAGCGAGGGTGTCGGGGAGTGAGGTGAGGGGGACGGGGAGAGTCGAGCGGGGATGGGGAGTGAGGTGAGGGGTTGGGGGACTGTGCAGAGAGGTGAGGGGTACAGGGAATGAGCAAGAGATGAAATTTGGAGAGAGCGACTGTGCAGAGATGGACTGTGGGAGAGAGTGCGCAGAGTAGGCAAATTAGCAGGTAGGTTACTCCAACAAATTACATAAAAAAAATAAATCATTAATTCTGGCAGGATTTTGGCAGAATGACAGAGGTGACAGTCTGCAAAAAATTGCAGGGCCAATTTTGCAGAATGAAAGAGAGAGTTAGAAGAGCAAGGAAGCTAAAAATGGACTTGGCTCTGATATCATGTCAGGCCAGGAGGTAACTCCGCAAATTGGAATATGAATTTCATGGAGGGTGTGCATGAATTTATACATGGAGGTGAGACTATTGGGATTCATTTCCCAATGTCTCTTTGCCTTCCTTATTTCCTAATTTACACTATTATACAATCTCACCCTATCCCTTAGGATTAGGTGTCAACAGTATTATAGCTTTGGCCCAGGTTTGATTCCCTGAGTTGTGTTTGAGGGGGGTTGTTGGAGTAATTGTCACACTGACCTCTTTGGGAATCAATTACGTGGGCTAACTGCCACCTTGAGAACATGGGACTAACCACCCACTCAAGGTAATGGTAAGGGTTTGGAAGTTTACTAATGTCTACTGGTTTTGGTGTAATGATAAACCTCAACAGCAGGAGGCATGGATACTTAGAAATGCACTTTAAATTTAAGAGAGGGAGATTCAGCCAATTTCCTTGTTGTAAGTGGATTGACCTTCTAGTAAGTGAAACCGATACACAATGAGGTAGTATTGTTGTAGGATTTTTATTTCCACTGCCAATTTGAGTTTTTATCTTTTGGCTGTCTTTGGACTTTTGATTGCAGGGTTGGTTGTCATTGGTTGAAACCACTATGGCATGTCCCTTCAAAAAGGCAAGTTGTTGAATGTAAGAGAAGAAAGCCACAAACAGATCATGGAAAATGTAGAGATTCAACATACCAAGCAAAGACTTGATCTGCAGGATGCCTAGGAATATGACAACATCAAATCTCTGAGATATGGTCATCTGAGGATTATGACAGATCAGTTACATGTATATTTTTTTCCATTTAAGTGTGAAGGATAATGTTGATTGAAATCTATTTTTTTCTTCTAGGAATGTGATAGATTCCTGCTACAAAGAATTGCTGATCAACTTCATGCACTCTTTCTGGCCATCTCTACTCCTTATTTCTTGAAGAATTTAACACTTCTATTGTCAAGGCAAGTGTTCTCATTATAGCCCTTGTTCTCACTAAGTGTATAACTCCATAACTGTTAATTTTAGATAATAATTGTATGTTCTATGCTTGGAACAATTACTTGAATGTTCCTTTAGCAGCCTAATGACAATTTCCAATAGCAATCACATTAACCATTAATCACACTGACAGTAAAAGTAGATAGAACTTGAAACAAAATGCAGAAGACAAGCCAAGACAAGAGGACACCAGATTTGGCAGATGCCAGGGAAAAACCCCAATGTGGGGAAAACCCTTGATCAATTCTTCTTATTATTATATCAAAATGTTCAGCAAAGAGAGAGAGAGACCAAAAGTCAAATTGGCTTGTCAAATTCAAAGTTAAAACAACCCTATCAATTTATTCAGTCAAACTTCAGCCCTAACCAAAAATTCAAAGATGGTCAACGCAACAGTTAAACTCCTCCTTTGAAGCTCGGTCAAAGGCAGTCAAACTCGACCTCCAACAGCGATCAAAGTCAGCCTAAAACAGTCACAAAATTTGCGATCAACACAGGTCAAACAACCCATAAAATCTCGATTTTTGTGCCAGACAATGCGGCCTGGTCAAACAGAAATATTCCTCCAAAAATCCCAGTCAAAACTGGTCATAAAGCCCCTGGTCAAACTTGGTCAACCTCCTGAAATTTTCAGCCCTGCAATTCTGTCCAGGAACTCGTCCTTCTTGTGCCACACGTGTGAGAGAGAGAGAATGCCCAATGTTGTATGAACCAATGAGAGAAGGAGAGAGAAGAATGTATGAGTGATGATGATGCCAAATGAGGTGAGAGGTCACTTGTATTTATACAATTCGTTGAGGGTGAAGAGTCAAGTCCATTGGGCTTCATGAACCTACATGATGATGTGGTTGACCTGAAAAAATTGCACATGTGTGGGCATAAATTCAAAAACGCACTTCTGCTTGTCCAAATTGGATGATATTTATATCAATTTTGGTTCTCTTGAAAAGAGGAATTTAATGCAATCATCATTTCCATCAAATGAGCTATCCCAAGGTGGAATTTGGCCCTAGTTGCCAATTTTAACACTCCCTCACAACTAGGGAGAATTCCACTTGACAATCCATGCATCATCATCGATCATCATGCCATCCTGTCGCCATGTACCATCTTTGTATCTCATCTCAGCTTTGCTGTGCTGAACACTGATATGAATAATGAAGAAGAATCGATCGAGAGTGAGTCACAAGACATTACCACTCTCCACTGACAAAAGTCAGTCCAGAGTTAGAACCTCAATCAGACTTGATTCCAAATCAAGTTGTTGAACACCATGCATCCTAGACATAGGAAATACGTCAGTACACGATGCGTTCATCGATAGTGCTATGGTCCCTATCCACTTTTCCCAACTCATTGGCCAGATGAGAGGTACTTCCCATGAGTCCTGGACTACATGGGTAGGATGTATGTTGGGGCATCAACAAGAGAAGGTGAACCACTCATCCTGCTCATATGCCATAGGAGAAGGTGAACCACTCATCCTATGCATATGTCAATCATAGGGGAAGGTGAACCACTCACCCTACACACATGTGTTATCAATCGTAGGGGAAGGTGAACCACTCACCCTACACACATGTCAAGTTGTTAACCATGATGGGGTATAATAGGGGAAGGTGAACCACTCACCCTATACACAGCGCACCAATAGGGGAAGGTGAACCACTCACCCTATGTTCGCTTATAGCTCCAAGAAGTACCCCAAGCCCCTAGGGACTCGCATAGCTCAGTGTCCAACTCAAATGAGACCCTCATAGGAGTGTCTTTCCATGACTCCAAGTCTCTCTCGGAAGGCTACGAATTTGACCTTCCTTAAGGGCTTCGTGAGGATGTTTGCGACCTGTTCATCAGTCTTGATGTGTTGGAGCCTTATTGCTCCCTGCTATGCCATATCCCGAATAAATTGGTACTTGATATCAATGTGCTTGGAGCGGTAGTGGAAAACGGGATTCTCTGAAAGGCAAATCCCACTTTGGTTGTCGCAGTAGATCATGGTGGTATCCAACACATTCTCAAATAGCTCACTAAAGAGCTTCCTCAACGAAACAACTTCACAACAGGCCATACTAGCAGCAATGCATTCGGCCTCGGCGGTGCTTAAAGCAACCGATTTTTGCTTCCTGCTCATCCAAGATATTGAAGTAGACCCCAATGAGAAGCAACATCCAGACATGATTTTACGATCCACCAAACTGCCAGCCTAGTCAGCATCAGAATATTCATGTAGTCTCAAATTCTCGACAGTGTATCTCAGACCATAGTTGATTGTGCCATAGAGATATCTCAAGAGATTCTTAGCAGCGATCCAATGTATGTGATGAGGCTCGACCATAAATTGACTCAATGTATTTACAACGAAACATATGTTTGGACGAGAGTTTACCAAGAACATCAGGTCCCCCACAAGTTGTCGATACTCGGAAGGATTTGCTAATGCAGGCCCAACAACACTTCCACATAGCTTCTTGAAGTTGAGTTCCATAGGAGTAAGATAGACTTGCAATCCACCATCCCACATCTTTTAAGCAACTTCACAATGTACTTTCCTTGAGAAGGGAAAATCTCACCTGGCCTTTGCCAGACCTCCAGGCCTAGGAAGTAGTGCATCAGACCTAGGTCCCTCATCTCGAACTCGGAAGCCAACTCCCTCTTGCATTGATAAATGAGAGGGTCTGCAGCTATCAGAAAGAGATCATCTACATAAAGGACTAGAATGAGAGGCATGTCCTTTTCAACCTTGAAGTTTAGGTTAGGATCAGCTTCGCCCCTTGTAAATCCCAACTTCATAAGATAGCTATCAATCCTCTCATACCAAGCCTTAGGGGCTTGCTTCAACCCATAAAGGGATTTCTTCGACCTGTATACGTATGTCCTTCGATCTTGTATTTCATACCCCTGAGGTTGTTCCATGTAGACTTCCTCCTTAAGCGAGCCATGCAAGAAAGCAGTCTGAACATCCATTTGGTGTAGGCTCCATCCTTGAGAGGCAACATGAGAATTAATAGATCGGATAGTGGTATATTGGGAAACCAGTGCAAATATCTCGTCATAGTCCACTCCTTCCTTTTGAGAGAAGCCTCAAGCAACAAACCTGGCCTTATATTTTTCAGCACTCCCATCAAATCCATGTTTAATTTTGTATATCCATTTTGAGTTGACTATGGACTTGTCCGTAGGTCTAGGCACTACATCCCAGACATCATTCTTCATGATTGATTCATATTCTCATTCATCGTGTCCTTCCATATTTGGTGTTTTACGGCTTCTTCGAACATACATGGCTCAGATTGAACAATAGTACTCATAGCAGCTAAGTACCCTTGACACATTTTCGACTTCTTACTTTCACGAAACGTCCCTCTTGAAGGAATATGTCTTTCAGCATCTTCGACAGTATCTTTGAGCCAGAAAGGTATTTTCCTTGAGGTAGATGGGTCACCAAGAGGTGGATCAATGGGATCAATCGGGCCTTCAACATTGGGCATCAGTTCATCTGTCGGAGGTTCATCATGATTTCTTGCAACATCATCAATGTCCTTCCTTGGGATAGTGATATCTCTGGCTTTCCCAAGGGCAGGTTCTTCATCAAAAGTGACATCATAGCTTATTTCCACTTCTCTTTGTCTAGGCACATAGATTCTATATGCCTTTGAATTTTCACTGTAGCCTACAAATGTGCCTTTCTTCCCAGATGCTTCTAACTTATTTCTTTTCTCTTTAGGCATGTGAAAATACACGGGACAATCAAATATTCTAAAATGAGAAACATCAGGTTTCTTACCAGTGAAAAGTTCTTCAGGTGTCTTGAAATCCAATGCTTGATGTGGGCTCCTATTTTGAACATATATGGCAGTGTTGGTAGCTTCTCCCCATAAGAACTTCGGTAGGCCTTGGTCATGAAGTATGGCACGGGTAGCTTCTATGATTGTTCGATTCTTCCTTTTAGCAACTCCATTTTGCTCAGGAGTATATGGAGTGATGGTATCCCTCTTAATGCCACCCTCTCTACAAAAGTCATTGAATTCATTTGATTCGTATTTGGTTCCATTATCGGTCCTCAATATTTTGATCTTTTCCCCTGTTTGATTTTCTACCAAGGTTTTGAAAGAACAGAACCATTTGAACACCTCGTCCTTCTTCTTCAAGAAATAGATTCATGTTTTGCAAGAGAAGTCATCCACAAAAATTGCATAGTATAAGTATCCTCCCATTGATGTTACGGGAAACATATCAGATAGATCAGAATGGACCAATTGAAGAATGTCAGTAGTTTGACTTTCAATTGAAGGAAATGGTCCCCTTGTGAGTTTTCTAGCTGCACAACCCTGACAAACTCCTTTATGATTCATGTTGAACTTGAGCATACATGTGACCATCTTTCTTACCCCAGGCAAGGCTTTGTAATGAAGGTGAGAAAATCTTCGGTGCCATAATTCAGATTGAAGAGAAGTATCGCTAGTCAAAGCTCCCAAAGGACTTCCTCCAACTTGATAGAGACCTTCAACCCTAGCTCCAACAGTAAATGCATCTTTAGGGTTTCTTTGCTAAATACGTACATTTCCATCAATGAATGCTACCTTGAAGCCTTTATCTTCTATCACAGAAATAGGCACTAGGTTCTTATTCAAATCGGGTACATATAATACTTCTTGTAAATGAAGGGTTTGACCTTCATTTAAGTGAAGAGTAACAGTCCCTATCCCTTTCACGGGGTAGGTGGCATTGTCTCCAAGTACGATCTCCAAATTAGTCTTCTTTTCAATCAAATTTGAGAGGGCCTCCTTGTACCCAGTGAAGTGCCTTGAGGAACCATTATCAATCAACCAATGATCCAAAGTATCCAGAGGAGAGGCAGTAGTGATGGAAGAAATAAGATAAAATTCCTTTTGTTTTTCTACAACATTAGTTTCCTCATACCTAGAGTTTATCTTCCTTTTGGAAGGTCAGCCATTTCTATATTGAGCAGCGGGAGAATTTCTCTTCCCTTTATTGTTGAAACTATTATTCCTTTGATTTCCATTGCCTTTGAAATTGTTGTGGTTGTTGTCATCTTCCCATGGAGTATCCTTCTTGTGAGGACACTCTCTAGCATAGTGGCAAAGCATGTTGCAATTGTAGCACCTTCCTTTTCTTCTTTCTTTGAATCCCTGCTTGAATCCTTGACCTTGTCTCTTTGGACCAGCATTGTTCTTCCTCTTTGCATGAGCAGAGAAAGCATTATCATTTCCATTTGAAGGCTTGTCTCTCTCCATCATCCTCGTCTCTTCTTGAGTGCATCTAGCCAATAATTCATCGAAACTACGAATCCTGTCATTGTTGAGAATGGTCGTGTTGAACACATCTCATGCTCTTGTAAGATCTCCAAGAGCGATGAGAGTGAGCTCCCTGCTAGCAACAACTTCTCTAATGGATATAAGGTCATTCATGATTTCTGTAATCTTCATGAAGTAGGATTGGATAGATTCCCCTTTATCCATCTTAATGTCCTTCAAATTTTTCTTGAGAAAGAGGTTTGATTTGCCTTGTTTACTTTGAACATCCCAATCAACTTATCATACATCTCCTTAGATGTTCCCAAATCAGAAATATAGGCAACCAAATGCTTTTGAATGGAGTCAATGATAACTCTTTTAGCTTTGACCTCACCTTTCTTGTACTTTGTCTTTGCAGCAACAGGTGCATTTGAAGGAGGCTCCACCACTTTTCCTTGACACAGTCCATAGCATCATGCTCTTCCAAAGTCAAGTCCAAAGTCATCTTCCATGCATGATAGTCGGATTTTGTTGGAAATACTAAGAGAGGGGTGAATCAATATTCCTTTCAATAATATTATTATTAATCTTTCAGAGCATTAGTTAATCTTCAATTATTATCAGTGTTTGCACAATGATAGCAGTAAACAAAAGGAACACAACTACACACAGTTTTTAAGGTGGAAACCCTCTCCGGGACAAAAACCACCTGAATGTTTTTCTAATAATTCTTTAATATTCAACTCCAATTGAAAATAAAGCTCCAACTTCCTAGAATCTAGAAAAGCATTCTTCTCCAGCTCTCACTGGATGGACGCTCCAACGCCCAAGATTCTTCATTAGTCAACTGAACGAATGCCCCAACACCCAATGAGCTACAACTCACCCTAGCACCACCCTACCACCTTGAATTTTTCACAGGCTTGAACCTGTTGGTGACTTCATGCACCATCCTAGTACCACCCTACCACCCTATAGAAGAATAAAAGAAGAATGGACTCACAGACCAGGGAAAATGGTCCACTTTACAATGATATAGAATGATGTAGAAGAAGAAGACACACTAGACCATAACCCCAACTATGAAACAACCACCTAATGATGATCCTAGACCTCCCGACACTGCCTCTTCAACTCTTGGCAGATAGACACTTGTACAATTTTTACAATGATGCATTTACAATGACTTAGTACAATGATACCTTTACAATGACTGTATGCAGTGCTGCCCACTTAAAGATTTCATGTGGTGAACTTCTTGTTGTTGTTTTGCACCTTGATTGCTTCTCTTGTCATGCTACCCTCTGTTGCACCTTGCTTTGCTTTGCTGCCCTAGAAAGTCTGGTCCTTTGTAGCCCTTGACAACACATAATCTAGCTTTCTCTTGCCTTCTAGGAGCTCGATATTGAATCTGGTGTATCTCTGTTATTTCAAATCCCCAATATGTGATTTTCGGTCATGTAGTAGTCCTCTGAGTCTTCTTTCCAATGCCACAGATCTGACCCAATTTGGATTCTTCAAGACAAAGTTATGCCCAATCTCTCACAATGACCTAATAATGGACTACTTCAGTAGAGCGAACTTGTATGGCGTGCCACGTGTCACTGTTTCTTCATTCGACTCTGAAATTGATATAGTGAAAACTACACTCCGTGCATTATCCACCACTTTTTACAGAATTCCAATCTGATACTCAGAGAGAGTTATGACGATTTTCCCAAGGTCTCTTCTTTGAGATGAAGTTCAGGAGCCTACGAAAACACTGACTTCCACAGATCATATCTCCGAAAATATTGCGCACCTTGATCTGAAATTTTTACAGGAGCTTCTTCAGGATTTCGACTTGCCTCATAAAAATTTTAGCTTTTGAACCTTCGTAAAAAAATTTTTATAGCGCAAATGCCACGATGACCTTTTTCAGGTAGCGAAATTCTTACATGAGGAGGATATGAGGATCACAATTTATATAAATGCCTAGGTTGAGAGGGTCTTCAACAAGTGAACGTGGGAGGGATTCTAGGAGCTTAAAAATTATTAAATATTGATTTTTCAAGGACCCATGCCACAACCCCATGGGGTTTTAGCCCACTAACTGGGGTTACAAACTTCAAACATGAATATTTCTCAAACCGTAAAGAATTACATGGCGTGCCATATATCAACGGAAACATCTCGACAAGAGGAAACCATCAAAAATATTCTTGACCCAGAATATAGTAATTTGGTAGGTCAAAATTCCCATGCAAGATCGGGGTAGCCCCTGGTGCTGCTTGGGTTGACATCAATGACAACCACTGATCAACAGATTTGTCCTTGAATTTATCCTCGGATATGAAGTAAGGTGTAGTAGCCATTGAAGCTAGACCAATATTCTTGTCTAACAACTCTCTCTTCATGATTGCTTTTCTCTCTCTTGCTTGGGCTTTGTCTTCACCTGGGCTCTGATACCATGTTAATTTTAGATAACAATGGTATGTTTTATGCTTAGCACAATTACTTCAATGTTCTTTTAGCAACCCAATCACAATTTCCAATAACAATCACATTAACCATTAACATTGACGATAAAAGTAGATAGAACATGAAACAAAATACAGAAGACAAGCCAAAACAAGAGGACACCAGATTTAGCAGATGCTAGGGAAAAACCCTTGATCAATTCTTCTTATTATTATATCAAAATGTTCAACAAAAAGAGAGAGCACAAAAGTCAAATTGACTTGCCAAATTCAAAGTCAAAACAACCCTGTGAATTTCTGCAGTCAACCGCTATCAAATTTCAGCCCTAACCAAAAAGTCAAAGATGGTCAACGCAATAGTCAAACTCCTCCTTTGAAACTCGGTCAAAGGCAATCAAACTTGGCCTCCGACAATGGTCAAAGTCAGCCCAAAACAGTCACAAAATCTACAGTCAAACTTGGTCAACCTCAAGTCAACCCTGCAGTCAAACATGCTTGTGGTCAATGCAGGTCAAATAGCCCAGAAAATCTCGATTTCTGTGCCAGTCAATGTGGCCTAGTCAAAGAAATATTCCTCCAAAAATTGCAGTCAAAACTGGTCAAACAGTGTCTGGTCAACGCTGGTCAAACTTGGTCAACTTCCTGAAACTTTCAGCCCTGCAATTCTGTCCAAAAACTTGTCCTTCTTGTGCCACACGTGTGAGAGAGAAAGAATGTCCAATGTTGTACGAACTAATGAGAGAAGGAGAGAGAAGAATGTATGAGTGACGATGATGCCAAATGAGGTGAGAGGTCATTTGTAATTATACAATTCGTTGAGGGTAAAGAGTCACGTCCATTGGGCTTCATAAGCCTACATGATGATGTGGCCAACCTAAACAATTTGCACATATGTGGGCATAAATTCAAAAACACACTTCTGCTTGTCCAAATTGGATGATATTTATATCAATTTTGGTCCTCTCGAAAAGAGGAATTTAATGCAATCATCATTAGCTGTCCCAAGGTGGAATTTGGCCTTAGTTTCCAATTTAACAGTAACTGTATGAAGATGCATACATTATTCATCCCAGGAGTGTGAAAACAATTTTGTTAATTGATGCAGGCAACTGGTTAGGATGGATGGGTCTGTCTTTTTTCGTCATGTCCGATTATAAATCACAGAGAGAATCTCTGGTTGGATTAGCATCAGGATGGACCATGCAGTACTATGAATTAATGTCAGATAATTTTCTTTTCTATATTTTCCAGTCCCTGTTCTGATTTTTACTTTTCTTTTCTATATTTTCCAGTCCCTGTTCTGATTTTTATGAGGATAAGCTAGTTTTCTGTTTTTGCACTCATTCCTTGATTTATACAGGGTCTTGGTACACGTACTTCTAAAGAGGGCAAAGAATGTTTTAAAGATTTGGGCAGACATAAAAAATATTGCATGTGAATTTATGAGGAAGATGGAGGTAATAAAATTAGCGTGGAGCAACAAGTCTTTTTGAAGGAAAGAATACCAGTTTGCTAGAAGGTGTACTATCGAGGAATCTGATGAGCTATGAGAGGCATTATTAGGGAGATGTACTGGGATTTAGGGGGCCACTTTAGATGCCATAGGACCACCTATTTGTCTGGCGTGACCTGTGGCATATATCTACAATAATGTGTTCAATAGTGGGATTTTCCAATTAGCAAAACGAAAGAAAAAAATGCAGGATTGTACATTCCCTTGCGCACTCCTGAGAGATCATGGAATTGAAAAGACGTATAGGTCATTTTATCCCTTTTATTGTCTCTGGTTGCTTCGACATGATGGATCACTTTACTCAATGTCCTAAGCATAGAGATTTTATTTCTCAGAGAGATATTCAGATACATAGGTTGCTAGAAATCATCGTATCATAAACAAATACAACATGAGCAAGCCGATTTTTGGTGCACTATAGTATAAGTTTTGCCTGCTAACTAATGGGCAAATTGTAGTTGTAAACAGGTCTATGGTCAACTTGCTTCATAACTTGGTAATAAACCCTAGTGATGGAACTTTGTGTTATCATCAGTAGAGCTGGCATATAAGAGCTTTGTGAACACGAGTACAAAAATGCATTCAGAATTCCATGTGATATATGGTCTAGGCCAAGAGGCTTTACAAAGATGAGATCAAGTAAGCAAAATTCTTGCAAAATATGCAAATATCAACATTTGAATTATATTCTTTACCTACTTGCAGAAAGCGTCAACAGAAGAGTAGTGAATGACATTGCATTCTTGGCAGTGGCCTCTAATGAAGATATCCCGGCATTCCCATGTCAGTTCCAAATTCCTTCAATGGATCTTGTCTTAATCAACCTCACCACATTTGGTGATGACAATCTTTGAATAGGGCCTGTTGAATCCTCTCTCTGCCACCGTTGCTCGCTTATCTCCAATCAACTTTGCTACCCTAGCTCGTACATAACATCAAACAGACATTATGAATTGATCAAAACAACCAAAAGAGGAATGGAAGATAAAAACTCTACTCTCTCAATCTCTACACTCAAGTCTCTTGTATTTGTAGTGTCACATGAGTAACTGTTGCATAACAGTCATTGTTACTGTTTCAGCCGTTAAACAAATAATCTTTGATCTCCATCCTCACTTGAGCTTCCATCTCACATGTGTTCATACATTTGTCTCATTCTCTGACACATTAGTTACACAGCCCTATTTAGTGTATTGCATATCTTCTAACACTCCCATTCAGTACTCAACATTTATAATAGTTGGGCAGCCAGATTTAATGTTGGGATGATTAGTATGGAATTCAAGAAAGACATCTTAGGGGGAGTTGATGTGAAGCTTATGAGGAAGCGGTAGGTAAGTCCAGATCTGCTATTTGAAAAAGTTTGGTTGAATGTTGCATGAATTTGATGGACTTGCATGGTTGTTGGCTGGTGAATTTTGAAAATCGGAACTTTGAGAAGATGTCTAATATGGCGTCAATGGTCCTGTGGTGCCATGCAGATAGGAACATCAAATCACCGCAACATCGAGACTAGGAATTTTGAAGTGAGAAGATCACTGGCTAATATAGCAGAATTAGATTTATTGTATTAGTCGCGTCCAATAAACTAAATTTGGCCATGTATTTGTTGCAAATGTGGGGAAAAGATAGAAAAGTTCTTAAAAAAATACTAATCGCAACAGATGATCAAAATAAGTCAATGGATTTATAACAGTACAACCAACACGGAATAGTTAAGAGGAAGTGCCTAATGGATTCTCAATAAAATCTACTAAAACAAAGATGAAAATAAGGTATAAAATTGTTCACCGAAAGCGTGGGAGAATGTGCCAAAGCCCTTGAAAGAGTACAATTCAAATGGGATCAGTTATATGCAACGATGTGTAGTGGCTTTTGCTAATTGTCAACAAGTAACACCAGAAACATGGATCAGAGTATCAATCTGTGAGGCAGTGTTGAACAATGACATATGGAAAATGGTCCCGGCTGAGGGGGGTTGCTGAAACTATCCGTGGGTCAGTGGATTGCTATGTGCCTTACTAATGGACATACCCAATGGTCAAGGGCAACCAACAATTGGTGGGTGGAACTGTGAAGCAGGGAAGATAAGTCTGGTAAGAAGGTTTGGATCTGAGGTCTCCAATTATTTAATACAAGCTTTATTTTCTCCAATCAATGTTTATTCTAATGAAGTTGAAGTGAAGTAACCTCAAAAGGAAAACAGAGGGTAGAGATCGTTCGAGCACTCACTGGAAGTAAGGAGACTTAGTATTATCTTGCACTGCCTTGACATTCCCTATTCTGTCGACAACGTCCATGCCACTCAAAACTCTTCCAACAAGCAAAGAGCTAGAGCCCAAGTCTTCTGCGTTTTTTGTCGCAATGGCGAACTCAGTTCCGTTAGGATTTGGCTTCGCGTCTTCCTCCGTAATCTGAAACCTTCCATCCTTGGTCACCAACTTAATCTGGGCAGGGGGCTTAGAAGGGTCTCTAACTATAAGACCAACAGATCCCCTAAACGTCCTAGTCCCTTTACACTTTTTTTCCAATTCTTGGGCCTCATCAACTAAATCATCCGCTACAATGCGACCCCCTTGAAACATCTCGGCATCCACGCCATAGGATCGAATCCCCGCGTTTTGAATGTATGACGGGGTTATCTTGATGAACTCCTTTTTTCGGTACCCGACGCCTTGTCTTCCGGTGACCAGCTCGGCAAACCGCGACGCCCCAACTGGAACGTCGTTCCCGTAGAGTCCTATAACAATGCGACCGGCCGCTTCTCCGTCTATGGCCACGTCGAAGAAGACAGATTTCGTGACGGTAAGGTCATCGCACGTTGTGGGTTCGAAACCCTTTGCAGGCTCCTTGTCTTTCTCAGTTGGACTTTGTTCTTCCTCTGCAAAAACGGACTCCCCACGTCGCGGTTTCGATCCCCAGAAGGTGGAGAACAGGACGCCCGATCCTTGAAGAATGAGTCTTCTGGTTTTGTTATGTGGATCGGCAATTCTGCATGCAGGACTTGGTCTCAATGAATATGAAGCGATTGTAATTCGATCACTGCACCACCAAGGCTCGAAAAATGTTAGCAAACGAGAAGGGATTTCAGAGTTTACATATATTTACAGCTGCAACTTGGGTAATCATTCATTCGTTCCATTCATACCTCAGACTAGTTGGAATGAAGTGTGAGGCGGTCATGAACGACAGTGGCTTCATCATTTCCATCCGCTCGTGAGGGAATTGGGTGGTTACAGGCCTCGTTTTAGCTGTAGGTATCCATGGATAAGGTGGGTCCAGTTTGGGAAATAGTTGTGGGTGGCACCTACCAGAGGCTTATCATCATACATATGGATAATTTTCTAAAATTAAGAATTCAATATGCCAAAATTGTGGAACCACATAAGAGAGACTGAGATCCGGGCACTGCAAGGATCAAATTGATCGATGGTTTGTAGAAAATTTCAAATGGAAACAGACGAAAACCTGAAATGAAAGGAACTAGGGGGAAATGAATGAAAGAAATAGTGGGGATAAGGATTGAACGCTGGCCAGCAGCATGAGGTAGTTTCTGCAAATCAGTCAAGAATTTTTTGTATGCTCTAGGCGGTATTGATTAGGCTTAAAGGGCTGGCAGTCCCAAACAATTTTCACTCCAGCTGGTCTGAGCTCTTCGTTCCATTCATACCTCAGACAAGTTGGAATGAAGTGTTAGGCGGTCATGAACGACAGTGGCTTCATCATTTCCATCCGCTTTAGTTTTCAATACTTATAGCTCGTGAGGGAATTGGGTGGTTACAGGCCTCTTTTTAGGTGTAGGTATCCATGGATAAGGTGGGTACAATTTGGGAAATGGTTGGGTGGCACCTACCAGAGGCTTATCATCATACATATGGATAATTTTCTTAAAATTAAAAATTCAATATGCCAAAATTGTGGAACCACATAAGAGAGACTGAGATCCGGGCACTGCAAGGATCAAATTGATCGATGGTTTGTAGAAAACTTCAAATGGAAATAGACGAAAACCTGAAATGAAAGGAACTCAGGGAAAATCAATGAAATAGTGGGGATAAGGATTGAACGCTGGCCAGCTGCATGAGGTAGCTTCTGCAAATCAGTCAAGAATTTTTTTGTATGCTCTGGGTGCTATTGATTAGGCTTAAAGAGCAGGTAGTCACGAAGAGTTTTCACTCCAGCTGGTAAGCTCTTGCTGGCTTTTTGCATAGTCATTGAGTTTTTCTTCACAAGAAAACTATTTTTTATACCTCACTTTATTTAGCTGGAAATGGATTATGCTAAATGTGTTGAGATTGGTCTAATTCTCATTGTCTGCTCATTGGCAATTGCCAAAGACTATTGACATGTTGAATAGTGCAGTATTGTTTTTTTTTCCAAATTTGTTTAAAATTTGTATAACTTTGTTGGAATTACAAGCGAATAGAGTATTTTAAGGAATTTATGAGGTTGAATTTATTTCATTAAAAATATATTTTAAACAATTAAATTATTTTAGGAGATTTCAGTTAAAAACTCCAAAATATAAAATAGGAAAACAATATCTATAGATAAATAATATAATAATGTCTAATTGCACATGTTATATTTATATTACTATATAAGGTTTGCAACCGCTTCACTTACCATAAAACATGTAATCTTTATAAACTTAAATTAATGTATTCTCTAATTTGTGAATTAATGTATTCTCTAATTTGTGATGAGTGTGCTTTAATGTATTTTTTAATATGTGAATCTTCCTTAAACCACTTGTAATGTCTTTTTAATGAGGACAACAATCCTTTAGAGGTTATATTCATTGTTTAAGTAGTAAAATATCATTATTTTCAACCATTGAGTGGAATGTTCATTGAAATATTTTCTTTGAAAATACAAGTGCTTATATCACCACATGGTATCATTCTAAGCTAAGTAATGGCATTACTTTGAATTTTTTTTTTTGGGTGTCATTCTCTAGGGTTCCTCTTAAGAAGGGCATTTGCTCCTTTCTCCCTTTAAGTGAATAGGAAGGGTCCATGATGTCACTTTTCATCTTCATAAATAGAATGTATTTGCTTTGAGTGTTTCATTATTTCAACGATGCAACATGGCATCTCCCTATGCAAAAACTTTACCATCGTTGCATCTCCCTATGCAAAAACTTTACCACCAAATTTGTAAGAAAGGCCTTGAATAATGTCTATATGCCTCAAATAGCTCCAAAAGTGAAATATACCTATGAATATGTACAAGCTTCTCTGTTAAAGTTGTTTCTCACACCTCCTTCTATTCAACATCCCCTAGTCATCTCCTTGAAGAGGGTGTTTACGCTTTCACACTCATTAACCCTTTCATTACCATATGTCACATTATGAACCTCCAATATGTAAGACATTTTATCCTTTGGGCATTGTTTGACCCTTCCTACATCATAAATCATGCAATGGACATCTCTTAAGGTGGAATCTCATCTTCCAAGGTTTTCTTCTTGCTCACGTCAACCATCCATGTGATATTGAGTGTGGTTCGACGCATGAATGAGATTATCTAGCTAATGTAATAAAGGTGATGTGGGCTATATAGCCAAAGCTTCAAATGTGTGCCATGTGTGCTCTAAATGGGAACTTGTGGTGCCATATGCCCTCATTAAAACCTCCATCAACCCAACCATACTTTTCTACCCCTTTGTTCCTCCATAGATGATGAAAAGCAAAAGGCGTTGTCTAACGAGCCGGAGGAATTGCCCGGACGGTCAAAATTGGCTGGAATCTGGGCCAAAAAAATTTAAAAAATCTTGCAGAAACAGTGCTTGAATCTTGATTTTGACATTGGAAATGGATTCAGCACCATCAAAAACCTGTAGGACACCCAAAATATTAAACTTTGATAGTTATAACATGGATTTAGAAAAATTCCTGCCGGATTTTCTGAAAATCTTACCGGAATTTTCATGATTTTCAGGGCGATTCCTCCGGCTAGTTAGACTACGGCAAAGAAAAATATGGAACAATGTGCATGGCCTCCAAGTCTCTTCATGCTACGTTGTAACTCCTATTGAACTTGAAACATCTTATATTGTACTAGTGAGAGAAGAAAACCCATGAAAATGTGAAATGATAAATGCTTTTTTAGGTGGTAACATACCCAAAGAACATGGGGAAAATGATTAATGAATGTGAACAATATTTGAGCATAGTTATCTACTTGAAGAGAACCATCTAGAATTCTCATTTTTTTAGAGATCCCATTTAGCGGTTGTTTTTACTTACATTTCAAAAAGCAATGCTACTTGTAGCATATTTTTTCATGGTTAAAATTACAATCTTTTGTAACCATGGTAACCTTGTAATGTTAACAAAAACCTTAAAATCAACCCCCAAATCAAAAAGTGGTACTACTAGAAGGGTTAGAATTATAATTTGTTTCAAACCATGACCTTAACAATTGGGTCTATTATAACCAAAATCTTAAAATTACCCCAAGTAGTGCAACCAATAGTACACTTTTTAAAAAAAAATTAAAACTACAACAATTTTCAAACTGCAATCTAAATCTGAACCAAAAACTCCAAAATTCAATCATTATTAAATCCAAAAATAGTGTTACCCCTTTTCACTAGAATTAAAATTGTAACCCTCACAACTTAAAATCAACCCCAACTAAAATAAAAATAAAAAATACTACTAATAAAACTACTTTTTCAAACTTAAATTACAACCTTTCCCAGCTCTTTAACTATGAAGAAAAATAGAAGAAAATAAGCAAAAATTAAGAAATTTTAGTTTCGAAAAACATGAACCAATTTTCAATAATATCTCATTAAATGATATATATATATATATAGATATATTATTTTATTTTATTTTTAATAATATTTCATTTTTTAATAAAATAAATAAAACAAGTGTACTTGCCTTTTATGCAAAATAGTTTAAATAAATATATATTTAAATATATAAATAGATTGAAAATTAAAGTATTTAAAAAAAAGTATTGTATAATTACATAATTTATAATTTGAAAGAATTTCATTGAGAAAACAATTGTCATTTGGGCTTGATCAAGAGACCATTTATTTTTTTAATCTCATCTAAGTTTAAACATATGTTTTTTTTAGCATTAATTAATTGGATAATTTGGATGGTTTTTTTAACTTCTTCAGTGAATCAAACAACATGTCCCAAAAACATATGTGAAGTAAAAAGTGATACTTTCCCATGAAGGATTTTGATATTTTTTTCTATTCACCATCTAAATTATGTGTGCCTTTAATTTGGCCTTCTATCATTTAATGTAATTTTCTTCTATTGGCCATCTAAACTATATGTGTCCTTAATTTCGCTTCTTATCATTTACGGTTATTGAATTAAAATATTGAATGGATTATAGTTGCCATTAGTTTGTACTTTATTAGTCCCTGTCCCTTCAGGGCTGCAAGACTATTGTAATCGATTTGTCGATGCGCATTAGTTTACACAGGGAAACAAAGTAAATTTACGGAATGTTTATTTTTAATGCTTTTTTTTCTCAATCTATGAGCGTATTCTAATAGTTATGTCCACCAATAAGGAATTTAGAGGTCTTATTTATGTCCACCAATAAGGAATTTAGAGGTCTTATTTGGCCTCATCGAGGCGAGATGTAAACAAACTTAGAATAAACTGCAAAGTTTCACTTTCAATTAAGCAATGTTAATCTAATGCTAACATTAGTTTCTTAACATTTTATGTTTAATAAATTAAGAATATAAAAAGTCGCTAGGCTATCGTCATGTGTATGTTGGTTGTGATACAGATGGCTTATCTATGGATAAACACTTGCATGCCAAACACTTGCATGCCAATCCTCCACATGTCTTTCGTTTTCCACATGTCTTTCTTTTTCCTCCCTTGTGTTCAGTGGTTGTTTTTCAGTCATGACTGTTAGCTAGCTAGCGTTACAGGTACAACGCTTTACAAGAACATGTAGCGGTTTTCTTTCCCATTGTTTCCATCGTGAGGTGAGAGCACCCACTCCCCTCCCTCTCCGATCAAGTGGCAGCGAAACCTCTAAACAGTTCCAACTTCCTTTTACAGAAGTTGCAATTCCAGCTTGATTTCTACAGGTATTCCAACGAGAAGTTGCAGGAAAGTCCATTCCAGGTATTTCTGTCCTTGCTTCTGTTGCTTGTTGTCGGTGTTGGGAGGCAGGAGGACCTCTGATGATGAGTTGCGGAAAATTAAAGGCCCTTCTTCGAAATTTCCATTTTTTACCAGATTAACTGTACATTAACAGATTTTTTTATTCATTCAATTGCTATGTGTTCAGGTTTGTGTTATAAACTCTCAACAGATTTTGAAATATTCTTGGAATATTAGGAATATAATGAACATATACAGATAACAAATTTTAGATTCCAAAATTTATAATCAAAATAAGAAAACTAATTATACAAATCATTCTTAATTTTATTGTGGATTATGGAAATTTTTTTTTTTCAACTAACAGAATCAGGCAGTGGCGTACTATGCTCCTTCACTTCTGTTTTTCTCCATCACACGACTGAACGAGTCTCAGCAAAATGAAAATTTTGACCTCAACATAGACATCTACAGTGCAGGCTTTGACAATTAAAAATGGTTTCAGGTATTACGTTTGATATAAGTAGGACCTCAAAAACTGCAAATTTCTACACTTTTGCACTGCAACAAAGCTATAAAGGATATTTTAAGTCCAAAACTCTCCTCATTTAAAAACATAAGCAGTGATGAAGTTCCATTGAAATCCTAACATATCTATATTACTATCTGAATTCATTTTCTAGCACTATAGCAGAGCTTAAATGTTACTACTTACTTGTTAGGTCTGTAAATCATCTTGTTAGGTCTATAAATCATCGTTTAGTCTTCAAACTTATTTAATGGACAATGTTGCAGTCCATGCATCTCATGCCCATATGTTGAAAATTTGCACGGCACTTGTGTAGAAAATCCAATTCTGTGGTTCAATTCCATATCCATGTCCATATCCAGTGGCTTCGTTCCAAGTTGTTTAGGGCAACAAATCAGGCGGGAGAATGCATATACAACCTCCTGCAAAGAGTGAACCATCATCACCTATATTAACTAAGGGCTTAAATTTGGGTTTTGCACACGAAACCCTGTATATTCCACTTATGAGTAGAGCACAATTTGTACATCCCACCTATGAGTGTACCACAAAAAAGTCATGTAAATCCTCATGTTGACAACAGTCCTCCTCCTTATGCACACAGTTCCTTCCTTGTAGAATCAAACTCAGAAGATTCAAATTTAAAACATCTTTGTTTAGTTTTGCAATGAACCCTGCTCGAGGGCTCACTTTCCTGTGAAATAAAAAGGATCAAGGGCTGAGAATAATTCAGAGTATCCTTACCTTTTCATCCATAAGTTCTGTTACAGGGAATCATGGTAGCATGCAGAAGGGATTTTCGTCCTCATCGTCTTCCATCCACTCAATGGGTCTTTCTTAACAGCGAAATATTTTAACAAAAGGACACAATCTCTGTCTCTCTTCCCTATTTAGGACGACAACAACAATGGGCTTAAATCAATGGAAAATCAATCATGTAGGAGTCAAAATATACATTGATACATGATCCCATATAATATAGCTGAGCAGACACGGAGCCCAGTCACCCTATATGCTGGATAAATCCAAAGACCTTCGCCCATATGTACGTCCCCTGGGGATTAGATCTAGTTTATCAAAAGAAAGATGCAACCTCCCAGACCTAACTTCCTGGTTGTGCTCTCTCATGCGGCTAGAAATGCTTTTCAGCACCATCGATTTTATCTCTACAATGAAAGAATCGTTGATTCGGTACTTACTCATTACACTGGGTTGTGGGTCGGGGAGTCTTTCATTATTAGCGGCAGCCACATATTTGCTATGTTGGGCGGGCATTATTAAAGAAAACACGTGGCTTCCATGCAATCTTTACTCTACAACTTTCATATTTTTATTCCATTATATTTAATGTTTATTTTATATTTTTCATTATAGGCCAATAACATTATTTTATACACTGGCTACTGCAATCTGTCGACCAGCATGTTAACAACTTAGCCTCATCTACTTATGTTCAGGCTGTGCGAAACGGAAAAACTAGACCCTGACAATCATGCAATTCCTAATTGAGATATCGAAGGTCACAATACTAGTATGGAAATCTTGATTGAAGTATCTAGTCATTTTCCCAATTTTGATATTGGAGGCACAATGGTAATACTATGGCACAATACTAGTATGGAAATCTTAAATGAAGTCTCCAGTTCTTTTCCCAATTTAGATATTGGAGACACAATGGTAGCACTGTGGAAATCATAAATTCTTTCAATCGACGAATGCTTTAAATAATCTCTTGATTCTCATATAATCTCTTAATTCTTCAAATATTTCACAGCTTGAAGCCAATTCTTCAAGCTACAATGAAAAGTTTCAATTCCTTACAGTTATGCACTTCCCAATTGATATATTAGAAGCACAATACGCAAGCCTCAAGTTTTGACAGATGCAATTCCCAATTGAGATATTGGAGGCACATCAGCAGTATGCAAATAAAAAATTCATTCAATCGATGAAAGATTTATATAATATTTTTTAATCATTGAATGGTTTCACATATTAAAGCCAATGATAAATCCAATCCTCCCGGACAAAATCGAAGGCCTGCCGCTAAATCTTTTTTTTTTTTTCAGAAAGAAAAAAACGCTATTTCATATATTAGGATATGCAAAACAGTACATGTTATACATGATGATACAGTGCATAGCAGCACTGTACAAATAGCGCAAATTATAGAGCATAGATAATGCAATCAGATACAACATATTATGCCCCATATACATCGGCAGAAAGTAACCGACAAAGGCAAAAAGATTATGATGTGTCCACAAATTATATCAAAAAGTTTGGCACCATAAAAATGCCACTACTTAATTCAAGGAGCCAGAGTAAACCTGTGGAAAAACCGGCTCTTATACCCCATCCGAAGGATACATCCAGGTAGAGGAGTACGTGAGGGTAAACAACCTCGCTTGCATATTATGTATCATCCAAAAACTGGCATGCTTGCACCTGTAAAAGAAAGCATATATAAAATCTGGCACGCCTGCAGGAGGAGGATATCATCCGGGTCGTGACGGCCCACGGTATTTGCCATAGCAGCAGATGGACCTCTTATATAGAAGGGGAGAATGTATGTCATTTGGAGACCCCTGGCGGGTCGCCAGCACCAAGCACCCTGAGATCAGCAACAACATAAATTGGCACCTCCTTGAGGTCAAGGAGTTCATCCCGGAAAAGGGATTTTGTTTTTGGCCTCCCTCTGAAGTGTCTGGATGCAGATTTTGATTTTTTCCTCACCGTAATATTGCAACCCGAAGCTGGCGAGATGATAATATCAGGGTCCCTAGGGATGTTATCAAAAATAGTGAGGGCAGCCAAATCAAGGTTCAGGTTATTTAATAGGGATTCAATATCACATGCAATAGAATTTATGGGAGAGTCTGATAGGTCCACATTCACAAAATTATGTGGAGAGGGAGGAGAGGGGGGAGGCATGGACGGGGGGGGAGGCATGGAGGGGGAGGGATATAATTGATCAGGAGTGGGGCAGGTTTGTTGGTTTACAACAAGAGCAGTAGAGACATTAAGTGAGTCCGATAAGTCCACATTCTCGATATAATGTGGGGAGGGGGAAGGGGATGCGTTTTCAAGGGGCGACATGGATGGAGAGATGTATAATGGTGCAGAGCTAGGGCGGGTTTGATGATGGACAACAGAAACAGAAGGGACATAAGGCATTTTATCCTCCGTTATGATAGTGGATCCAAGGTTTACTTCGGATTCTAAATGAAAGGGCGAACCGGTATTCACCGGGGAAGTAAAAACATTTATGTCTTTAGAATCAGAAGGCGCCGACGGCAGTTCGGATTCCTCAGGCGGGGTAAAATCCTTGTGTGGTGGAGATAACTCCTCACAATGTGCACTATCATTAGCAGATGAATGAAAACTAGAAACCACAAAGGGAGGAATACCTGATAGGGAGACATTTCGTTGTACATTTGGAGTCAGCTCCCTATATTTAGCAACAGACCTATGTTTACCCCGACAGGGCCCCCAATGCCACCGGGGGCAGTTTCCCTTCAGATGGCCAGTGTTGTGACAAACCAAACAGCGGAAAGGAATGCCCCAATAATCCACCCTTTTCCTGTGTCTTCTCGGACCCCAAACGAGATCAACATCCCCGGGCAAGCCCCCAGAGAAGACCAATTCGACTAATAACCAGGCAATGCGCTTGTCGCTGGCATCAAGCATGCTAGAGTCGATGTATTTCATGCATCCTATGGAATTTCCAATGGCCCTAATAGCCTTATCCGTCCATAACTCCAGCGGAAGGCCCGGGAGCTTTACCCACACCGTCCTATTCTTAGGGGCCTCCATAATTGGATTAAAACCAAGGTACCATGGCAAAAGTTGCAAGAAACTCTTTCCACGTACCCATGGCTTGTTAACAATCAAGGCCACATCTTTTTCGTTCTTAAGGTGAACGCTGTACCAATTATTTAGGAGCAAGCTGACTTGCGAGGCATATCCCACCATGGGGCTCCATACTTTCTCCGCCCATTCTATCATATCTATCTCCTGTCCATCAGAATACATCCAACGCCCAATTAATGCATGCTTCTGCAAACTAATGACCCGCCCACATAGATCCTCATGTTCCATCACCACTTCTTTGACATCCGTAGCAGGCTTGTAGTGAGAAAGTCAATTTTTTCCATGTCTACGCCTGCCTCTGCAGGTCATACCAGCCTTGGGCCCATTGAAATTCCCCCCACCAGGATTTACCTGCCGACTCTCATGGAAATATGGAGGCGCAAAAATGGACTGTGCAATAATAGAAGCGTCCAGCTCGAATTCCTTTTGCTCAGATTGATCAGCGTTCCTCGTGGCAACATTCTTTTTGCAATCATCTTTAGTATTTATCTTATCCCCCAAATTGCAGGTAATGGTACTGCTTTTAATCAAATCATCAATCGCAGGATCACAAGAAACCTCTTCCAGGCCATTGTTTATGCGCGAGGCAAGCGAAACATTTTCAAGCAGGTTGGTCTGGTTTTCGATAAAAATGGCCTCCATTGCACATGTACAGGCCCCAAAGATGTCAGCCCGATCACAGGATATGTCAGGAGATTAATTGTACACGATACCGCGTATAGGTACACGATACCAGCCAGAAGCCGTCACTGGAAAATAGCCAAGTGATATAATAATGCTGGATGCTACCCCCAAAGTAAAATGGCAATTCAATGTTCCAAAAATTAAAACTGGCACTCACAACCTAAAGAAATATATCCAATAATCCTTATTGTCAGTCTACACCCCGTATTCAATAGTCAGATTTCCGGACAGATCAGGAGGCCGACACTGAATAAAATATTAAGGCTTTCATAAATAACCCATCTTTTGATCAAAGAAAATCTCTAAACCGATACTCGATCAGGTTGCAAATTTGTCAGGTGACAGGAGTCTAATGCGATCAGAGAGCCGCCACTGTTAAGAACTTTCATATTTATCTAAAAGAGGAGAAAATAAACTATAGATATAGCAATCCCAATGAGGAATATCAGACCCAGTCATATAATCGATCAGAACAAGGACACCTTATCCAAGTCATCCAGAATTGGAAGCCACCCAATTCAAAAAATGAATCCTTGTCGAGATTGAGAGGACCGTCCTCTCATCCAAATAAGAAATACTATCCTATTGAATTCTCTACCTAATAGGAAATCCTATCAGATACAACAATTATCCCACCATACGACCCCTGCCAAACCATAAATGATGCCTGCATTAAAAAACACCTAGAGAAGATCATCCAGATGTCATCAAGGATAAGCCACCCGAAATTTTGAATTTACCCTGAAAACTGAGGATGCTGAGAAGGTCAGCCGGAAAAAACGTCGGAAAAACCAGTCCAAAGGACAGAGCACCCCTCAACCTTAACAGCAGCAGCAACAGTAGCAGCCGGGAAAAGCCCACCACCTTTCACCAAAAAGAACACCAAAACTCTTGCATGGTCGGGTAATACAAATGGAGTCAATCCATCTACTCCATAGGTAAGACCAACAATCCAACCAACTAGATTCAGAGACGAATTGACTCCGAAGATGATTCCAGAGATGATGAATGTAGATTATTTTTGCATTCCACCATGCTATTCATAAATTTTATGTTGTTTATATATATCAAAAAGGATGTATATGGCAGCTATAATGAGACAACCAGATATACAAACATCGATGATATCCCAGAGATTCATAATGGTCGATACAAACCCACTAAAACTATCAATACATTATAACTAAAAACACAAAACCATTCTTTTAGCCAATAGAAGCCATTCAGACCACGCAAAGAAAACAACAGACCCATTGGATAACATTATCCATTGCTTTCTTCCAAATGTTGCTGCATACTGCTGCTGACAAACCCAAAAGCTTGCACATCTCCATGGAGGCCATTCACTGTTTTCTGCACGGTTGTCTACTGTTACGCTCCTTTGTGTAACCTGCCAGTTACTGATGTTCTTCGTCGCCTTCTTGGTAATGAATCTCTTCGCACCTTTTGCCAATACGCAGGCTCCCGCCCCTGCTCCCTTGTTGCTTCAGAGAATCACCACATTCTGCAAACTTGTTTTCCACGGGCCCATAGAGGCCATCGGCATATCAGCCTAGCTAATTTTGACTCCTAACCAAGAAGATTTAACGCAGTATCAAATTAAATAGCAGCAATTTAAACCTAGACATCAAATAGAACTGCATCTTGCACACCAAGAAAGATCAGGAATGACACAGCCAGCTCGATTGTAAAGATCTTGATTTGAAACCGTATTTTTTTAATATTAGGGGAGAGGCGTCAGTCGCTGAACACCTCAGCACTGACTAGACCCGGGCCACGTCAACAGATGCCAGCGCATGTACGACAGGTGTTGACTGTCATGGCTTTCACGTGCTAGTCACGTGCAGCCGGTCACGCCGTCGAACAACCTGTCCAGCCGGTCTACTCCCGCCCTTTTGTGGAGGCTTGTCGACAAACTGGAGGTTTTTGGTCTGGGTCTGGTTGCTGTCAATTGTGTGCTCCATTTGTTGCGATGCATTTCTCCAATGCCCGACGCCTTCGCCGCCACTGTTCGCGCGCTCCTTCCTTAGCTATGGCGCCGCTGCTCTCTTGGGTTGAGCTCCCCTGGTCTTGGTTCGGCTGCGGCGGCATTCCAATCGTGGGTGGTGGAAAATATCTGCCTGTTCAACCTCGCCTAGCTGGTGGTTTAACCTCGGCGCTTTGGTTGTTTTACTTCGGCGCTGTGTGGTTTAGGGTCCGCTGTTTGTTATTTATGCTTGGCGAGGTTTTGTCATGCCTCGGCCCTGTAGTTGTTTTACCTTCGCCCTGTCGTAGCTTTATTCGGCTCTGTAGTTGTTTTACTTTGCTCGGCGCAGTGGTGGTTTTAGTTCAGCTCTGTGGTGGTTTTTCTAGGCTCTGTGGTGGTTTTTATCGGCTCTGTGGTGGTGCATTTTTCAGCTCGTGCTTTCAGGTGCGTAAGTATTTTTTTTTTGAAGTGTTTTTGCATTTTTTTTAATGTTGGTGCTTTCTGAATGATTGTGTTTTTGATTTTTTGCAGGTTAGTGGAGAAGGCAAGGACAATGCAATGCAGTGGAATGTAGGACTCTGTGGAATGAAGGAGGAAGCCTGGAGGGATAGGAGTTTTAAGGTAGGACTCTATCCTACCAGTCATATCTATGTGTTTGTAAACACATTTAACCTTAAGGAGATGTTCTCTGTTGAGCGTTTTACTATTTTACTGTGGTTTTACAGTGTTTGATTGTGGTTTTACAGCGTTTTACTGTTGTTTCACTGTGTGGTTTTACTGGGGTTTCACTGTCTGTAGGGTTTAGGGTTCTAATTGGAGGTATCACGCCTGATTTTTCTTTTTTTCAGCAGTGGAATGTAGGGTTTTGGGTTTTGACTTTTGTCGTAGCTTTAAACCATCTCTTCTACACTGTACAATTTGGCTGGGATTTCTTGAAGCAAAGTCTCTGCAATCCTTAATGCCAAAAATGAATCTGTTTCAAGAAGATGCAATGGTGAGCTTCTTACCTTTAATCTTTCCAAGCCTCTAGTGGAGGTCATGCCCTGCAATAGCTGGGCAGCTGTATGCTGGGTGCCTTTTCTTTGGCAAGGTCAGGGTTGAAACATAACTCTGTGCATTCTCCCCAGTGAGAACGTCGTTGGGTAATAAGCACGAAGTTATGCTTGCGTCTAGAATTAAGATTCCAATTTCCTTTATAAGCTTTTCCATAAGTCTGTCATCTTAGTAGAAAACCTTTCACACAATATGTGTAGAACGAGGGCCGTTATCCTGTCTTGAAATCTCTTTTCTGTATCGCTTGGATGGTGTGTGAGAAGTAAATGCTGGGATTTTTTTAAAAGCTTAATGTTTTCTTGTCAACTTTCAAGTCTTGAAATTGAGTCTTGCTGTTTTGTACCCAGTATGGTTGAATTGGAGACAGAAGTTTGCAGATTTCATTAAAAGAGAATCAAGGCAAGCCATGCTTCTGTGTTGGAGTTCATATTGTTTGCAAGCATAAACATTCTGCACCATTCAAAATTTTCTTACCCTATTTTCAATTGCATTTTGCATCGGTGTTATACAACTCATGCCTTCACCTCTTGGTTGGGTTTATTGTTGTTTATGAAAGTAAAGATTCTGCAGGATTTCAATTCTCATTTCCAAAGTCATCTTCTGTACTACAATGCCATCTAGAGTTCATTCCCTTGTTTAGCCTCTTGAGTGGGAGAGATTCTTTGTATTGTCTTTATGCAGTTGAGTGTCCAAACACGGTGGTAATACATTTTTAATTCTCAATCTCCAATGCTCTCTGCTATCTATATATTTTCTTTATACTCCGTGGCCATCTAGAATGTGTTTCCTTGTGTAAAACTCCCGAGTGAAAGATAATCTTGTCTCTATGTGGTACAAGAATTTAAAGAAACTGGCAATACTGATTTGTTGGGTTGCAGGTTTTGCTCTGGTCCACATCTGCTAGTTGATAAGTCCATGGAAGTTGAACTTCCGAGGTTTGTTGGGCTCAAAGACTTCACTATTTTGTCTGGGACCTTCGTTGTGCATGGTTTGGATGAATTGCTTGCGTCAGAGATTGTGGTAATGATTAAATATATTGTTGTTGCAATATGTGTGGAATTTGATCTTTGACCCTTATTGCTTGTATGTGGACATGCGATTTTGTTATCCTTTTTCCTTTCCTTCTTTTAATGTGAATCTACAACATATAGGAGACTGTTTAGAGTATTTCTGGTTGCTAACTAGAGTTTTGCCCTGTTTTAAGATTAAAAGATTCAATTACGTCTACAATTCCTTTTAGATATATGATGAAGGTTATTACTCTAAGCCGCAATTTTATGGGAGACCCGCCAGCTCAAGCTTTTGTATATATATAATTATACATGAATTGAATTGGATGCCGGCCCAATTGGGACTGAAATTTGTTCTTTTAGGTCATGTTGACTAAATGTTGATCTTATATAACCATCCTCTGTCTTGCTGAACAATCACCACATCTGAGATAGTGTACCTTTCTTTAATGTTATTCTAGCCAGTATATACTGGAGATAATGCTATATTATTCAAACTTTGTGTAAGCTATATTCTCTCTCAATCTTAATTTGTTTGGAGAGGAGCTACAAGAGAACAGTAAATTAAGATGTCTGTGGTCTGTAAAGAAATCCAGATTAATGTTAGAGTATTTATTTTGTGAGTCATTTCATTTTCCACATAATTTCTGCCAATTCTTGTGTGTACTGTGCAAATAAACTGAAATGTACCTTGTGAAATTGTTATTTTTCTTCAAGAAAAACCTTGCAGGGAAAACCCAATGGATGGTTTGCTACACTCTTGGATGACATCCCTAGTAAATCTGTTGGTGTGCCACGCCCAGGGCGATTCAAACTAGGCATTTGCTTTAGTCTGGCAAAGAACTTGCCAAATACCTGCCGACATTAGTGATAACTATATCTAATATTGTTTTATTTTCCCAAACTTGTAACTTTAGCGGGATATTTGGATATCAAAGAGAATGAATCTGTTGTGGAATCTGCTGTGCTATATAAAAGAACCTTCAAGTAATGATGTATTTTGTAATTGTAGAGTTATAACTCGTTCACTTTGAAAAAATAATAAATGTTTTGACTATACACGAGTGTTTTAGAAGAGCCATATAATTTAATTTCTATTCTTGTAGATATTGCTACATTGGGTTGGTTTGAGCATATCTTATATAATTTTTTTTTTGCTAAGTGGAAGATTTAACTTTGAAATGATGTACAAAAAAGCTAACTGAAGAAAAAATGGTGATAAATTTTTCTGTTAGCTATTTGAATCTTAATGTACAATTGTGTCTGCAACACGAGTGTTTTAGAAGAGCCCCATAATTTAATTTCTATTCTTGTAGATATTGCTACATTGAGTTGGTTTAAGCATATCTTATATAAAATTTTTTTGCTAAGTGGAAGATTTAACTTTGATATGTAGGAATCATGAACTGTTTGATATATAACTTCATAAAACTGTTTGATATATAACTTCAACAGATTAACAAACTTGTAGGATTTAGAAACTGTTTGATATGTAGGAATTATAAACTATTTGACATATAACTTCATACAAAATCTGATATAGGCTATAAGGCTATAACTTCAACAGATTAACAAACTTGTAGGATTTAGAAACTGTTTGATATGTAGGAATTATAAACTGTTTGATATATAACTTCATACAAAATCTGATATAGGCTATAAGGCTATAACTTCAACAGTTTAACAAACTTGGGGGATTTAGACACTGTTTCATACATACTAATTTGAAAATGTTTGTAGCTTCCCAAACATCCATGGATGCTATCATTAGCAAACCTATTTGATCCTTACCAAAATCACAGTGTCTTGTAGTTACAAAAATTAAGTCATGGCACCTCTATGCTTGATGGCTTCCATTTCTTGCGTTGCCCAAGTATGGTGGACTGCCCAACATTGGATGATTAGGATGTGCCTGAATGTTGTCATATGGTTGACTCCAATTTGCTCCATGTAGCCATGGTGGGACTGAGTAGCCCAAGTGTCCACTTGTGTTACTAACCCCAGCACTGACTGCAGTTGTCATATAAACAAAATTAGGATTCAAACCTGCACTGGTAGGGGTATAAGAGGTGGGCCTAACCCCTGCCTGATAGCTAGGGACTTGGATGTTAATCAGGTCTTGGAATGATGGTGTCTGCTCTGCAATGTGGTCCAGCGTGTTAGACATCAACCTATTTGCCTCAAACTGTCTTGAACCATGTTCTTCTCTGCTTGTCACCCCTTGTCCTTTTTCCAACTCTTGTTGAACCTTTCTTGCCTCTCTCTGTTGCCTTGCCAATTGCTTTTGATGTTCCTTATCTTCCCTTGCTTTTTGTCTTTCCAACCTTTCCTTTGCTCGAGCTTCTGCTGTTGCAATCCTTGCAACCCTCTTTTGTCTGCACAGCCATGTGGCTTCCATGGCCATCTAAAATCATCAAGTGCCTGTTTTCAGGTGAGACACCACCCGGTACAGAAGCAGCAAAGTGGAAAATCCAATTTAGGAATAGTTCCTTTGTCATCCATGCATGTGGATGTGCAGCCATGCATGCCCCCGGTTCACAATTCTGTATGTAATTTTTTAGTTGAGTTTTACCTTTAAATAGATAAAATCCCGGTATAGATGAGCCAATTGCATTGACACGGGCAAGAATTGTGATCCACTCCCTGCTCTTAGGCAATATCTTAGGCACATTTCTACTCCCTCTCTTTGCAATTACCCGCATACCGCAATTTCTTCCTGCCTATAAGCCTGTCTCATCGCAGTTCCATATGTGGTCTAGGGCATATGAGTGATGTTCATATGCAGCAGAAAGAGTGTTATAGAACTTGGAAACAATTGCAGGGCGTAGATTTAAAGCCCGGTCTCTGTCAAGGCCCTCTGCTGTACGTAACACAAGGTCTGGATGCCTCTTTTTAAACCCACTCCACCATGAATTACGAGGAAAACCATCTTTAAAGGGGTTTGGCCTCCCTTGACATATTTGAGCTACAGTGGATTTAAGTTGGATAAGCTCTAACCCATGTCCCAATTGGGCCATCTCCTTACACCACTCCACCACCTCATCTTCCTCCTCTTCATTCATGACTGTAACAGGCCCTCTGCGCTTTCTATTAGTCAACCCATTTATCCAATAATGTATGTTTGAGGCAGCAATACCATGTTTTTTTGCTGATGCACGGATTGAATATCCCTTAAACTCGATGTCATCAATTGCAGCAAGCATGTCTTCCTTCGTCCAGCCTCTGATTGCACTGATTTTCTTTGTTGAAATTGCACCTTGTATTGTGGTCGAAGGTGGTTATGTGGCTGATGGTGGGCTGGGATGATCTGCAACCACAGGGTCCTTTTCAACTACATTACTAGGAGCAATGGGAGCATTGACATCATCATCTGATGAGCTGCTCCGCAGTTGGGCCCCCCTTCTCCCTCGCCTCCTGTTCCTTATCCGATCTGCAACAGAAACTCTTGGCATGGCTACAACCTGCAATTTCCAACATCGTTAAGAAATTTGATAAGTATTACATCACAACTGTATAGAGTAAACTATAATTATGTATGAATTCCAAAATTTCTGCTAATAACATGAAATCTTTCAGTTGTTTGTTGTGAATTAATTGGCATTGAAGTATTACTTGTCAATTATGTATTACTTGTAATATCAACATCAGAAAGATATGTGATACCTACATGGTTGTTAGCTACATGGACTTGTCTAAAATCAGTAAGTGCCTGTTTTAAAATGGACTTATATTTGGACATGGACTGTGTGTTAGAACTATTTTTATTGAAAGATTTTATTCAATATAAAGTCAATATCCAAATCTGCTTAATATCTTGAATAACATTATTGAAGAACAACGAAATACCTGTATGTTGTCTCCAGCAACTGATGAAGAGAGTGAATGTAACACTGTGCACACACTCTGTCTGGAATGTAACACTGTGCACACACTCTGTCTGGAATGTAACATTGTGCACACACTCTGTCTGGAATGTAACACTGAGCACACTTTGTCCTCTGTTTGTATGTCTGGAACACTGTCTGAAAAGGATTGTATGTCTGCAAAATGGAAACTCACTGTCTGAAAACTCACTTTCTGAAAACTGTATGTCTGCAAAATGAATGGAACACTGTCTGAAAACTCTGAATGTATGTCAGCAGTAGTTTAAGAGCAAAACAAATGCCTCAAATGCAATAACAGTTGAGGTTTTATAGTTTTATGATTTAGAATTTCATTGGTAGGGAAGATTGGCATGGATTGCCATCTCCCAAATTTAATTGTGTGGTGTGGATTGATTTGTACATGATCCAATGGCTGAAAAGCTTTCATGGTTGATCCTTGTGCTTTCCTGAATTTAATTTCTGAATTGAAATTCTTTTCAGAATTTAATTCCTGTAATTCCAGGACTGTTGTGTTTAATTCTTGAAATGAAAGGTTGGGTGAACTATTTCCTGAATTGAATGGTGTCATTTAATGTCTTCAATAGGCTGAATGGTTAAACAAACACATGTAGATATTGCTGACAGACATTTCACCTATTTTTGTGCATGTGGTACTCAATCTTTGTGCAGGGGTTACCCAGTTTTTGTCCAGCTGTTATTCAGTAATGAGATGTAGTCCCCCAATGCAAAATCAGTGGGGGATTGTTTGATGGGATAACTGTACTTTTGGATGGGTAGCATTGTAATGTTTTGTAGTGCATTTTGCCTTAAATGGTAATTCAGAACTGGAGGTACTTGAGACAGTGGGTCTTGTCAACTTGTGATGTTAGATTTGGTGTATGGCAGTTGTTGGTCTAGTCAAAAACTGGGCCCATTTTGGACATATTTATGTAACTTATATAACTTATTATCAAATATTTATGTGCATATTATCAAATATTTATGTGCATATTTTAGTGAGTTTGTAATTTATGTTTGGTGGATGTGTGGGACCAGTAGTAGTTAGTATAACTACTACTGGTCCTTGCACAACAATAGAAGCCTCTCCCCTACACAATAATAGGGATCACTTTCAAACGAAAATATTGTACAATAATGATTTGACAGAATCTATCTATGTGTGACTTGAGAGATGCATGTGCGAGAGCATGAATGCGTTGTTGTTGGTTGTTGAACATAAACTAATTGCGGAGCTGCTGATTCAGATATTGCAGGAGTTTGTTGAACAGAAAGAGAACACGTTGCAGCAGGTAGTTGAACAGAAACTGAGCTTTTCTGTTGCTGCACAATCACGCTCTTGGGCAGGTTTATGTTGCGCACAATCACACTCTTCGGCAGGGACTAGTTGCTTCGCAACCGATCTTGTTTTTTTAATGTTATGATTAATATATTTGCATTTTTAGCTTTACCCAAAAATGCTTTCTGAAATAGAAAAGAATTCATGTGCTTCTAAAATCAGGGATGCCTTCATACAGGAATAGATACACTTATTTAGTGAGACAGTCAGTTTAACGCTTTTTGGTTCATAGGTTTTAAAGATGACATATATTTTTTATTTTTTATTTTTTATTATTATTTTTTTATATATAAATAATTTATTTTCATGAATATTCAAATTTGATAGGTGTAATGTTTATTAAATGTTATGATACTTGGTGATATTATGGTTTTTATATAAACAATTAATTGAAAGTTAAAATTAATTAAATATCTTTCTCTTAAGTAAAAAGTAATTGATAACAATTATTGAATGTTTGAACAAATTCATAAATCTAATAATGACTAAGGGAAGTAAGGTAAGTAATTAATGGACTAGATAACTTTGGGGTAAAATAGAGACAGGTTCTTAGATAATTTTGGATGAAACATTAGCCCCAACATCATCCTTTCTTACAAAAGTTAGGAGTTCATTGAAAAATGTTTGTGCATATTTTATTTCATTTTTAGCTTATGAGATTATCTAAATAATTAGCATTACTCTCACTATAATTGCATTAAATGATCAAATTCATAAATCTAGTAATGAAACGCATTTGAATATGACTAAGGAAAGTAATTAATGAACTAGATAACCTTGGAGCAAAATAGAGATAGGTGCATAGATAATTTTGGATGAAACATTAATCCCAACATCATCCTTTTTTACAAAATTTAAAAGTTTATTGAAATGTGCATTTGCACATTTTTTTACATCTTTAACTTATGATATTATCTAAATAATGGTTATTAGTCTTTGCATTAAATGATTATTTAAGATTAAATGGAAACTAGAATAATTGTATTATCAATTGAATTTTCAAAACTTTATAATGAAGAAAGAAATTATTAGAATTATTATAAGTTTATTTTTAATTCATTTTTTTTCCTAAGTAATGCTAAATTCTATTGTATCGTACAAAAAATACATTCGAGCTTCATAACATGGGTTGTTGAATTAGCCAACCCTTGTTGGATGAAGACATTTCAAAAATTCAAAAAGTGGGCTGCCCTTTAGAGGGAAACCAACCCTTAGAGAGTTCAACATTTCAAAAATAGAGTTGCCCTTCATGGGGAAACCAACTGTTAACATAGATTTGAATAACTAAGTTTGTTGGAAAACAGAAGGATAGATAAAGAAACAGTAAAGAAGCATGTAAAAACTTAGAAAGAGGAGAGCCATGGCTCTACAACTACTAGTCATGTGTGTCATGATGCTCCATTTGAGGATTTTCTTCAATGATGAAGCATTCGTCATCAAACAAGGCGTCATCCTTTTTGGAGAGCTAGGGAGCGAACACTGGAGTTAAAGTTGAGCGTGCACATTTGTCCGCTTCTTTGACACTTTGTTGGGTGCCTTCCGCAGAGCTACTCCCTCCACTGTCTGAAGCATCCTCCATGCTTTTGACAGGAAGACCGATTGTTTTCCATGGCCGAGGGGAAGACGAGTGTGAAGGGGTCAACTTGCGAGGGTGCTTCCTGTTGCCAGAGATGGCTATGCCGTGCCTCTGGGAGGCAAATTGAAAGTTGAGCGGAGAGCAATTGCGGGTCAAAGACCTCTAGAGCATCCATAGCCACAGAGAAGTCGAAGGAGCGCTCTGTTATAGCCAGAGCTGGAGGGCGAGAGGGAGAGCCTTTGCCTCCGTTGCAATGACATCTCATGTGGTGTCAGTGTGGCATTGTGTCGACAAATTGATGGGCTTGCAGGGCAGGGAAGGAGAGCTTAGAGGGTGGCTGAGGAACAACGAGGTGGGTGGGGGCGAGATGGAGGCCTGCAAAACACGACGGACAGGGAAAGAAAACTAGAATGAAAATTGGAGCGAATGAGAATGGGAGTTAGAGCCATTGGCCACATATGGCCAGAGAACAAAATACAGGAGTCAAGGTACTATACATGGCATTAAGTGTTGCAGGTGTCGACGTCCTACCAAGCGGAGCAAGTTTAAAGCCCTCACGCGGAAGGCATGTGCATTCCCATGGTGAGGCCAGCTACCCTCGCACGGTGAGACCAAGTAGCCAACAAAATTCATCTCCTTAATCACTCGCATCTATAAATTTTTAATTCAATATTAATATTTGTTCTAAAAAAATATTATATATATTTAATAATAATATATATATATATATATTTTAATTTAAAATTTAAAATAATATAAATATAAAAATTATAATAACTGATTATATATTACAATGTCATCACATGATTTAATTTATTATAATAAGCTATATAAATATTATTAATTACTATTTTTCTAAAACATAAAAAAATATGATACAATCTCAATATCATTAAATTTTATGATTTTTTTTATTAAATATTAGGATTAAATTTCTAAAAATTTAAAATATTTAATATAAAAATTTAATAATATCTATAACATTAATAAATAAATGTTATAAATAAATTCGGGCCTTAAATTATACTGTTTATTATTAAAAATGTAAAGAGAAAGATTTTCCATGTAATATCCACATCATCCCGCTGCCCTGGAAACTTCTTGGAAATTTTAAATTTTTCCAAGTAACAAATATTAACTTAGTTATGCATTATTATTCACACAAAATTAATATAAAGAGTGGTTACAAATAATTAATAAATATTAAGTACTGAAATCAGAATATGACCTTCCGCTACCTTGCCAAAACATTGCCTACCGTTCCAACGCATTTTTTAATACATTTTGTTCTCAAAAGCGCTGAGAAAATATATATGTGCAATTACGGAAGTCTTTTAGTTCTTCACGTGACTAGTCTATCTGCTACCAGAGTCAGGTTCCAGGGGATGCAATGTGACTATGAGGGTCAGTGGTGGGTTTAGGGATGGAATGTGACTATGATACGGTTAAAAATTAATCAGTTAACGGTGAGTGTATGGGTCAACCATGACTGTGAGGGCGACCATTATTTGCCAGGTTATGACTATGAGGGTGATCATTATTTTTCAGGTTAGGGTTACAGTGTTATTAATGCGGTTAGGCAGTATATGTTTACAGAGTATATATTGCCTAATTGCATTAATGAAGTTATAACTTGAGAAATCAGTATAGATTTATCTAAAGCACAGATTTAACATGAGTTTAAAGAGATCAAAATTTTTTTGTTACAAATTTATTTTAAAGTGCAAAAAATAATGTGTAATTTTTAACTGTTTAAGTTGCATTTTTAAATGTTATAAATATTACATGACATGTGTATTGACCGATTTTATATTAATTCATGTTAAAATATTTTACTTATAACTCACATTGGATGTAAAATTATATCTCTGTATTTTATTACTTGAAAAGTGAAAGTGAAATATCAACAACTGAGTTAATTGTTTTGTTAATAGATTTTTAATTGTTTATTTATATAGTTATTTAATGTTTGTTTTATAGCAACATTTATTTTTATTTTTAGGACGTGACATACTTACACATATCCCTCATATAAAATGAGCCTTTAGATTCAATAATAGTTTCCTTAGTTGCCTATATTTTGATATGGTTAAAACTTGACAGATTTGACACTCTATACTTGGGTCAATCATATAAATTATTATTATTATTTTTTAAATATTTTTTAATTCTAACAAATTAATTTTAAAGCCCCATAAAATAATTTGTCCAATCAAATATACACACCAATCAGAAATTAGAAATTCAATTTTTAAAAATTCAGAAATTAATTTTAATTTTCCAAACAAAAAAACTTAATATTTAATTTTACAAAAAAAAAATTGTGAACTTCGGAAATAATTACGCCGTAAGGCGTTTTTCTTTGAAAACAACTCCCCTATCTACCACGGTGTACATGTCTGCACCATCAGATCAAATTTTAGACGATTGAAATGTTTTAGGCCATTCATTTACAACCTACTTCATTTAAGCTAACTACCTAATAACTAACTCTCTAACCTCTAACCTCTACGAATCTCTCTTCCCAACCTACACTCTAACTAGAGCATGATGCTTCTCATCAACATAGTTTCGACTCTCTGATTACATCTGGTGTCCAAGAGCTCTGAAGATGAATATGAGGGCATCAAACTATGGTGGGCATTCCACAACAGTAAGCGCAAACAACAAGTCATGTTCTCCTGAGAGTCCACTCCTAGGAGAAACGCTATTACGAATTAACATTTTACAAGAAACACAAGCACATCATCTTTGATCATTACCTTCCCACGTCATGGGCGAAGAAAAAAAATTGGAGATTAGAAGCCGCTGCCAAAAGATTTACACCAATAAATCCAATTCCAGGGACTATGAGTACCGAAATAGGGTGTGGACGCCCGTTGTATTCGATCATCCGATGACTTTCGATACTCTGCCTCTGGAACTAGAGGTGAAGCAGGATATCGTGGTTGCAGGAACTTTGTAAGAAATTTCTCGATCGTTCAGCCTTGCAACTAATTCATTTTTATCAATTTCAATACATAAACCTGCAATTACAAATCATATGTATCTGAAAATGGATGACATTACAAATCATATATATCTAAAATTGGATAACATTATTTTGACAGCGTTAAGCTATTGAAATTCACTATCAATGACATTTTGTAGAGGTTATATGGCCCCTAAGTATGCCTTACGTGGACAGCTGAATGAAAAAACAAATGTATTCGGCTTTGGAGTGCTTGTACTTGAAATTATGAGCGTAAGAAAGAATCAAAGTTTGGCTCATGAGATGGATTTTCTCATTGAAGGTGTATGGCTTATGTGGATCTCTCATCTTTGAAGACTAAATTTTGTAATATCTCCATTACAATATGATCCTCTGCTAACTATTTTTCTATGTTTTATTGACATTGGCTAATTATCAGATATGGAGATTGTATAAAGCAGAGAGAGCTTTAGAAGATCCTACAATGGAGGGTAGCTATGCGCGCGAGGAAAGGATTAGAGTGAATAAAATTGGTTTCCGTGCACACAAGCACCTGCAACATTGCGACTATAAATGTCACGGGTGGTGTGGATGTTGACAAGTGAGCGAGAAAAGTGTGGATGCTGACAAGTGAGCGAGAAAATTTTCCTTCGCTCACAAAGCTTGCTTTCATGATGATGATGATGGTTAACGTCCACTGATACTAGTCTTTGGTCATAGATTTTGATAGTGTGAGCAAGCCTAACCAGATTAAACACATTTGGCCTTGGGAAGCAGCAACTTCCGACACCCATTTTGTCGCGGTCGATCCTTCATCGGGCATTATGGAGCCCAGGTGAAAATCAGGCAATGCAATTTCTTGGCATTATGGTATCTCTGTTTCCATATACTGCCGGAAACAATGGATGGCCATTAGGATTTAAATAACTGTAAGCACTTCACATGTACCCAATTTTATGATGTAAAGCTCAGAGCGGCCTAAAGAAGCAAATCTCGAGTTCAATGACTGTTGAACGTTAATTTTCTTGAAGTATCAACGCAGAAATGGAGCTTTTCTTTTTTGAATTGGTGGGACATCAGTGCGAGTAATCAGGATTTTATTAGTTGGAGTATATATTTAGTAATAAGATTGGAAAGGTGGTTTTTATTTTTAAATTAAATTGGTGAGACAATGGTGTGAGTAATCAGAGTTTTATTAGTTGGAGAATATATTTAGTAATAAGATTGGAAAGGGTGGCATGGGGAAAGGATCCTATCACCTAGCTAAATGGGATATGATCGCAAAGCCTAATGAGCTAGGTAGATGGGGGATCATAGAGCTGGAATATTTTAACAAGGCACTTCTGATGAAGTCGATGTGGAGGTGCCTAAAATGCTCTAGACCGTGGAAGGATATAATGGAACAAAAATATTTCAAGTTTAAGTCAGTCGAAAAACTATTCATTGAATCTGATCTTCTAGTACAGAAAGGATCCCCCATATGGAAATGTTTCAGAAATTTATGGCCACAGTTTAAAGAGAAACTATGCTGGCAATTTGGTGGCGGGGATCAAATCCACATTGGTCACGCTAGTCTTGGAGGCCCTTCTAGCGATTCAAATATCAGTGCGGGGCTCTTAAATTTCCTCCACAGGAAAGGTTATTTTTTCTTAGGACAAATTATAAACTGGAATGAAGAGATACCACACTAGTTTTCCGCTAACAAGATTGGCATTCTTGCATGGCTTGAGATCGATTGGATAGCATATTGTGATTACTTACGAAGCCTAGGCATCTACAGAAATTTAAAGGGAGACACGATTCGATGGTGCGAAAAATTGCATAAAGAAAAAATCATAGTGAAGGAACTATACAGCACAATGATGGTGGCACATTCCGGATCAGAGACTCCTCGATGGATTAAGGACCTATGGGGCTCAAGGGCTCAAAGGAAGCAAACCATCTTTTATTGGCTGGTTTGGCAAGATAAAAATTTAACTTGGAGTAATCTACAATGCAGAGGGATACAAGGACCAGGAAGATGTGGTCTTTGTGGAGGCGCAAATGAAGACAACAGACATCTGTTCTATGATTTCCCCTTTTCCAGGTTGACTCTAAAACATATGTAATAAATTTAATGTTGATTTACCTGAATATGATAATCTTGAAGACTGTTTCATATGGTGGATAGAGAAGGGAAAGCAATATAAGGTTATCCCTATCATATTTCACTGGATTCTGTGGTTATGTAGAAACCGTTGGATTTTTTAAGAACAGGTAAGAATGCCGAATTGGATTGGAAATCAAGTCTTTCTCTAATGGGAAAATTTGAAGATTGAAGACAAAATTCCAAAAGATTTATCTATCAAAATCCGTCCCCATGAAATTAACTATCCAACTGGGTTATTTGACGGGGCTACCCAGAATCACAGATGTGGTTGTGGGGCTTATTTGTTGATCACCCAATCCTACCAATACAAGATTCACTGGTATGGAGGCATTGGTAGCAACATGAGGACCGAGTCTCTCGCACTCCGGGGGCTTTTGTGGTTTGCTCAACACTTGTGTATTGCTAAACTGTCTATTTTCAGGGATTCACAAGTCTCAATCGACCACCTAAATAAGGGCACTGCATTGAATCCTGAACTCCTTATGTCATGGTCCATGGATGGGTAGGATAAAGACTTTGCGTGGGAAATTCAGTGCCATCTCTTTCAGCAACATATAAAGGGAGAAGAATTGTCAAGCCGAAAAATTATCAAAAAAGGGTTGCAGGGTAGATTCAAGGAAATGCATTATGAACTCATTGAGGGAAATGGCAATGGAGCTCAGGGTTCGGTCCTTTTTTCTTAACTGACATAGTTTCACGCAGGTGATTGGATGGGTCGCGGAAGGATGGTTAAATATGACTTCATTCTGTATGCTTTTTTCCTTTTTGCTATATGACAGCTGAACTATTGTCGATACGATACCATGGATAACTGATGATAAGGATCGGTCTTTAGGCTAGGCAGATTTTTTTGAATTTTGAACAACTAAATAGGAGATGTGAAAGCTGTATTGGAACTATTTACCCCTGCGTTCTTCTGAAGGGGGGACAAGTAGATGATGTTAGTTTCTGGTCACATGAGATAGACAGATTTGGACAGTGTTAGTGAATTATAAGTTAATGCTTTTATATTTGTTTTTTTAAGGGATGTAAGACTGAACATTTAAGCTTATTGGACTAGTACTTTATATAAACCAGCAGTTTTTTCATCTTGAAAAAAAATAAGATTGGAAAGGTAGTTTTTATTTTTAGATTAAAGTGTGTATTTTTATTTAATAAATTTCCTTTTGAGTGAGTAAGTTAAACATTATGATGGCGCTCATTAATTTTTATTGAAATTAAATTCAGTTTATTGGAAAAGTTATTAATTTACATGAAAGTGATATACTAGATATAATGAAGATGTAGTCCTGCCAAACTTAAAAAAATAAAAAACAAAAAAATAAATCAACAAGAATTAAATAATTTACAAATTAAAAAACTTATTAAATATAAAAAAATTAAATTAAAAAACTTATCTCATATATATAAAAAAAACAAATAAACTATATATAATTAATATTGTGATTAGTTGGGAATGAAATCAAAATACTTTGTACTCCATATATATATATATCAAACTTAAAAAAAATCAACCTGAATTAAATAATTTACAACTTTAAAAATTTATAGGATATAAACAAGATAAATTTAAAAACTTATCTTTTAAAGAAAAAAACAAAAATACTTCACATTAAAAATATATATATAATTAATATTGTGATTAGTTGAGAATGAAATCAAAATACTTTATACTTTTATATATATATAGATAACTAACATTTTTAATTAAATTTTAAAGAAAAATAAACTATGAAAGTAATATTTTTTGGCTAAATTTTATATTAAATAAATAATAATAGGATTCATTTTAGATTATTTGAAAATAATTTGGAAAATTATTAATATTATATATCTTCATTCAAACAATCATCAAATATGTCAAGTTCTATTATTAAACTTCAACAAATAATAAATTATAAAATAATATTAGTTTTTTTTTAAAGTTTATTAGTTTTTAAATAACATTAACTTTTTTTAGAGGTTTATTAGCTTCTATAGTTTAGCATGGCTTACTACTATGAGACTAGTAGTTGTCTTTGATATATGGAATAAAAACAAGCTTGAAACTAAAAACATAATTGAAATTAAACATATTTTTCTCATGTTAATGATGTAATTCTTGAGACCTTTCTATTTAACTAAGATCCAAAATTTCATTGAGACCTTTTGGAAACATTTGCTAACAATTTCACTGTCATTATGGAAGAGTAACAATTAAATGCTACTCTTTCCTACACTTACAACGTTTTCTTTGCAACATCTGGTACAATTGCTAATTTTATAAATTTGCAAATTAATTAATAATCAAAATTATTTTGACTCAAATTGATTATAATATACTCTACCTTATATAGGTATAACTCCTCTTTTATATATATATATATATAACTAAAAAAAACCAATAAGAATTAAAGAATTTACAAATTCAAAAACTTATAGAATATAAAAAAATAAATTAAAAACCTTATCACAAAAAGACTTCACATTAAAAACAATATAATTAATATTGTGATTAGTTGAGAATGACTTTGTACTCTTTTATATATATATATAACATTATATATAACATTTTTAATTAAATTTTAAAGAAAAATAAAATTTGAAAGTGTGACAGCCTCATTTAAGAGTTAATTAGCATGATTTTGGTTAAAAGACAATTTATTGATTTTTATTAAATGTGTACTTTTATTTTGAAAAGAAACTAAACAAGAAACACCATTTTTGTTACTGAGTTGGTAAAAAGGAAATGAATCTCTTTAAACTGCTGGTAAAGTGTCTAAGAATAGAAGTTGGTTACTTGGGAACAGTTAGAGGACAGTTACCTAACCTCCAGGGATAAAAAGAAATCCCAGGGGAGGGTTAGGGGTTCTGTGTTTTTTCCCTGGAAAGAGTAAGGTGAAAGATTCTCTAGAGCTGTGAAAGAAAGGACAGTTGAGAATAACTTCTGCAACCTTGTATCCAGGTTGACTGTTGGTGGCTAGATTGGCCGTCCAGAGGTCACAACAGGATTATCACTGTTTCCGTGGTACCAACTGAAGTTCTGGAGCTAGGGGGCAAGCGGAGGACGTGATTGCCTCCCTTGAATGGTTGGGAGGACCACAGTTTTAGAGCAGCAGTTTCCTACAGATAAGTACTCTAAATAGAATTAACTTGAAGCGTTAGGAAAAGTACTGAGACTGTTAAATTGCTTCACATATAAACATATAGTTTTTGTTATATATTACAGGAAATATTATGTGACAGAAAAGACTGCTATGTGTATGCATTATTAAACAGGGATTGATGTATGACAGAAGAAACAGTACGGATTAAATCATTATGCTACAGTGAATAAATAGTAATAGCTTCGTTACAATGGTATTATATATCCATACTTTAGGAATAAAGAGACAGAATAACATATCATGTACGAAGTTTACGTAGTAGCAGTTACTGTGAAAGTATGAACAGAACATATATAAAATCTGACACTAGAATCTTGTAAATAGAATGAACTCCTGTTAAAAGAAAATCAACCCTCGAATGATTCATGTTCAGAGTGCCTGATACTTTAGAAACTAGAAAAAGAGCTCATTCAAGTACAATAATCCTATCCGGAACAGTTAACCATAGAAGTGATGGGGGGGGAAATTAACTGTACATGCATGATGTAGTTTAGAACAAATGGGTAGGATTTGGTTAAATAAACTTATAGCTACTCGAGAAAATAATGAGCAGAAAAAGAAGCCGAGAGCATTCAAACTCTTTTGGAAGAAAATCAAGATTTCCACACCGAACTTGTGAAAACAGGTTATGGGATGAACCCTACCTATTTTCCGTTCGTTTTTGTTCTCGAAACCTATACACGGCCCAGATTGGCGGTCGGTGCCAAGAAGAGCTATAATAGTGTTCGGGTAGCAATCAAGTCAAGAAGCAGTAAACGAAATATTTTACAGATACTATTATTTTCAAACACAACAGAAACGAGCGAAGTAAACATTCAAACTGTTGGAAAACTTGAACGTATATAGCTATTCTGAAGAGAAAGAAAACAATGAATTTAACTGTGACAGAAAAGTAAACACCAGGAGGGGCGAAAGGGTACATTCTCAAAGAAAACCTTCAATCAAATGAATGTGCTGTACTTAAATAGAATGTTATACAGCCGGTCACAAGAAACAAGTAGCAGCCCGTAGGCAAGAAAATTATGCATGCATTGTTCTTGTATTAATACATTACCCTGCGTGCTTAACCTACACCGGGGTTAAAACTATTTCTCTGTATAGATAATATCTAGAACAAAAGCCAGAAAACCTATTGAAAACTCCAGCCGGAGCGCACGCTACAACGTCACACAAACTACAAGCGGTGGGATACCTGAACATAGCGCATATAGGCAGGTCAGTCGCCAAAGGAGTTGTTAGGACTTTGTTCAGGGAAGGAAGATAAACCAGTTCACCTCACCTGCAAGAAAATGAGCGGGAAACTATTAGACGAGGACTTCTAAGTCTAAGATAAGATTATGTAGTAGGGTTATATCCGGAGCATACCTGGAATAGAAGAATGAACCGAGTAAACCCTCCATCTGCAGGAAGGAAAAACAAAGGTATTAAAAAGATATATGCCGAGCTTAACCATTCTTTATAAGCGATAAATACTAACTGTTAAATCAAAAGGCCGGGCGAACATACCTGCAAGGTTTTTCCAGAGCTGAGAGGCGAGTTGAAGCATTCACTCGCGCGGTGATGACTAGGACAAACCCTGTAGAACGAAAACCATCTCCAGAAGTTCTGTGAGACAATCCAAGGCCGTAAGGAATACATATAGCTCAGCAACTGGAGAAATAACAGGTAGATGACTGTAGGTTGCGCACCTACCAGACCAAGAAAACACTAGCGTGCCGAGAGCTAGCAGAACGCCAGGAGCAGAAGAGAGAGACGGAAAGACGAAGATGACGGACAGAATGCCTTCGGCGTTTTTTCCCTTGTAAAAATCTGCGATTACCAAGGTAAGATTACGCGGCAGAGTTATCCGCACAGAATCATTGAATCACCGAAGCCTGGAGGTTGACACCTGTGCACCGGACTGACGGTCATGGTACCAAATGGCGGACAATGAATTTCCTTTGGGATATGGAGCTTGGGTATTAGAAAAATGCGTTTGCAGATAAGATTTATGCCGGCGAAATAAACCCCAAATTCGAGCTGATCAAACCATTAATAAGTGTTGCAAGGACGCATATGTCAATGTTGTTATTTAATATGAACCATAACCAACCTTACCGTAAGATCCCCTTTATAATAACGCACATAGTAAACGGATCCCAACGATAAGACATGTGCCGGGTATGAAACATCTCTTAATTGAAAGTGAAGATCATGGCTACATGTTTGCACGTAGTAAATAGATCGTGGCATTAAATAGCGATATGGAGATATTCCATAGAGATTTTGTTATGTATGTACAAGCGCCATATTTGAACAATGGTTAATGGTGTTAGTACTGTGTAGTAGGACTATAATACATATATATATGTCAATAACATGGTATTAAGACTATACATGTAATTATGTTGCACTTTAATGATAAAACTGGAGTATTCTGTGTTTGTTTATTTATCTTTTATAAGAGAAATGTATCTGTTTTGTGATGGTATAAATAAATAAAAAAATAACTGTAGTAAATGTTGTATGTGGAAGTGACAGAAAGTAATAAATTTTGCTAAATTTTATATTAAATAAATAATAATAATATTCATTTTAGAATAATTTGGAATATATATATATATATATATATATATATATATATATATTTTAAGTTTTTTTTTTTTAATTTATTTATTTATTTATTTTATTTTATTTTATTTTATTCTGAATAAGCTTAATCTATTAGTATACAAAAAAATTACATGGAGGCCAAGGCCTCAGAAGTTCTAGCCTGTGATATGGGCATTCTAGTACAACCATGAAGCTCTAACAGTGTATCAACCCACAGTAACAACACACAGAGACAACCATGAAGCTCAGTCAGGAAATTCAGCAAAAGAGTACCGCCCTCATAGGGGAAACCGGCCATGAAACTCCAGCAGTATATCAACCCACAATAACTAGAATAGGGAATACAAACATAATCGTTCCCAGACACAAAAACCTGTCGCTCGCGAAGGGGAAACCGACATTTAAACAAGTTGTAGATCTGTAGAAAACTAAGCTGAGGCAACGAGCAAAAACCAGAGCTAAACCTGGTCCGACGATCATCCAAAAACAAGCAAATATGGAGATTGGCCATTAAGTACCTTGAGAGGAGGGGGGAGACTCGACCACACGACAGACGTAGGTGTAAGGGTCATCCTCGACCTGCAAATCAGCTTTAGCACTTGTACTGACTCGCTTGGTGTCGTCCTCGCCCGACTTGTCACCAGGAGCATCAAAATAGCCCTGCTTGATGTCGCCCGAACCAGTAGCAATTATGAAGTCCTGCGAGGAGCTGCACTCAACCTCTTTCCTTTTTTGACCACCTCTGGAGGGAGAGCAGGGCCTATCAGCCGCCAGTTGCGCCAAATGAGAACCCGTAAGCTCGGCATTCAATTCAGGGGGCTCCTCTTTAAAATCAATAGTAATGGTGGCTGTAATAGTTGGCATATTGAGTAAACAGGGGAAATGGAATTGGGCCAAATACTGCTGACCGGGGATGAGACTGGAGATGCCTCTTACAGGCTGAGAAATCCCGCGACCAGCTTGAAAGCCACGACCACTTCTAGTCTCGGGGTAACGACCCCGCGGGGAGTCCTAGGGAGGAGACGAGGAGCTCGGAGAGGTAGAGGGAGGGTGGCAGGTAGGACCTCCATGGCTCGAGCCGTGTCGACACCTCATCCTCTGGCGCAAACAAGGCATAGGAAGCAATTGAGAAAGACTGAGCGAGACAGAGCAGGAAGCGGAAGGTGGGGACTGGATTGGCAGACCAAAGCTGAGCACAGAGGGCTGAGAAGTGGCTAACGGATCTGGGAGAGAGACAGAGTGAAAACCGATACCCTGAGAGCAATGGGAGCACTACGAAACGTGTAAACCCGGAATGAGGTCTAAGCAACAAGAAATTGAGCATCTGCGTACAGTGATGGTCTTGGAGCTAGGCTCTAAGACCGCCGAGGAGCAGCAAGAGCACAGAGGCAACAATGTCGGCTTGAAACTTCCGGAAGAAGCCATATCTCTAAGGAGGAGACGCAAACATGGGCAACTGTGCTGCGTAAATGCAGTGGGCGGCTCGACGTTAATGCTATTAATGTTCACGAGGACGAGAGGAAGGGTGGCGGTGGTAGAATCCCACGTGCCAACCCAAATCCTCTGCCACCTTTCATGTGCTTTGAACACCCGCATCCGGGGAAAATAATTTGGAAAATTATTAATATTATATATCTTCATTTAAACAATAATCAAATATGTTAACTTCTATTATTAAACTTAAGCAAATAATAAATTATAAAATGACATTAATTTTTTTTTAAAGGTTTTTTTTAACTTTTTTAGAGGTTTATTAGCTTTTTATAGTTTAGCATGGCTTACTACTCTGAGACTAGTAGTTGTCTTTGATACATGGAATAAAAACAAGATTGAAACTAAACATACTCCTCTCATGTCAATGATGCAATTTTTGAGACCCCTTTATTTAACCAAGATCCAAAATTCCACTGAGACCTTTTGGAAATATCTGCTGATAATTTCACTGTCATCATGGAAGAGTAACAATTTAATGCTACTCTTTCCTACACTAATGCCTTACGACGTTTCCTTTGCAACGTCTGGGGCAATTGCTAGTTTTATAAATTTGCAAATTAATTAATAATCAAAAATATTTTGACTCAAATTGATTATAATATACTGTACCTTATGCAACTATAATAAATCTATAATTTATGTGCATTGAAATAAACAATACAATGGCACAACATCCTCAAAACATTACCCCTTCCCTTCCCATATAAATAACTGGTTCGAAAATAGGTTGATTATTTATTTATTTTTATTTATTTTTAATTTATTTTTAATTTATTTATTTTTTAAGGAAGACATTTCAAAATGTTGTAATGCATCGTGTCATAATGTGAAACCCTTAGATTGGATGTTAGATAATTAGAAATAATATTTTAACCCTGATGCAAAACGGAGACAAATGCGACGTGGTTCTTGAATTTTCTTTATTGCCTATCCCTATCTTCTACTCCAAATTCTGGCCAAAAATGACAAAGCATGGGACAAAGTGTGAGAAGTTCCTGACCGGGCCTGTTGTAATTCTTTGACTTTTCGTAATGCTGGTTTCTCTGGCCGGGTTCATAGGTGCTTGCTTCAGGATTTCGTGCCTGCTCTGCATCTACTTGTTCATGACGTTCCTGCTCATAATCCTGCTGTTTTTCTTCACAATCTTTGCGTTTGTAGTGAGGAACAAAGAGGCGGGGAAGGTGGCCTCGGACAAGGGATACAGACAATATTGTCTTGGGGATTACTCGCACTGGCTGCAAAAACGAGTCCAGAATGGCGAGAACTGGCGAAGAATCGAAAGCTGCATACGCGATTCAGGTAATTTCTCTACTTTGGTCCTCTCTGCAACCTTTTCTTTGGTTCCGGTTTTTGGTACATTTTTTCTTCCGGCGAGTGTTCGATTCCCTACAACTCACTGAATTCTTTGTTTCTTGATTTGTGTGCACAGTCTGGTTGCTTGCTGCAAGAGTAGAGTATACCTCACTGGAAATAGACTTCATAGTAGCCACTGAGGGTTCTTGAAACCATTTGAAATACTCTTTGAAATCCGTTAACTTCATTCCTAATGTTTGAATTGAACCGATTGAACAGGTTTGCTGATTATCGGTGGCATTATAGTTAGTCGTAAAGGAACTGCCTGTGGAAATTATGGGCAATGAAAGGGAGATGACTATGAGTAGTAAGGCTGTGCAAATCACACGCCCACGTTTTCTGATTGTAAAATGGCTCCGAGTGTCTTTCCAGTTCAGATAATTAGTGGCAATTTTATCATCTGTTTCCACAGTTTTCAGTCCTTCTGTATGGGGCGCTGCAGCTGGTTCAATGCTAGATGGGCTACTTCTATTGTATCCTTTACCATCCAATTCAGCATTTTGGGCTAATTCTGTTACATTCTCAGCCGCAGTTGCATCTTCATTGCCTCCAGGTGAAGAAAGCTTGTTTTGTGGCATGTCTTCCTTTATCCATTCTTCGATTCCTTTCATTTCTGGACTGTCCTGGACCGGTGTTGTGCTTTTGTTTTCAGGAGTAGGTGCACCACCTCGAAACCTTGCAAACAGTTCATAGATATTACCTTCAGATTCCTGAGTGGGGGAGAAAAGGGGATTATCGAAAACAAGTTTGCCCTTCTAATGGTTCATTTTGTTCCGTCCTCGGATATCTATACTTCACCTCATTCACCTCTATGAAAGACAACAAAATATTACACACTTTAACAATACTCTAGTATGCACTGTAACAGACTATATCAACCTGTAAAATTCCTCTCTGCTACTCCTCTCTGCTATTGAGGAAAGATTTTTTTTTTACAGTTTTAATTTTTTTAATTGTGCATGTTCATGTTCATATTATATAATTCTTATATATTTTTATGGGAATGGTATGCTTGATGATGCATAAAATTCAAGAAGGAATTGGTCCAATAGGAGAGCTGCAGTATCCTTCTTATGCTGAGAGTTAATGGTACATGGAAATTTCCTTGGATTAGAGCTTTTCAATGGTATGACAAGGTATGGATGGAATTTGGAAGTATAACATTATACTATGTTGAGATTTTAGATCCTTTAATGATCATTATGTTCTGTATGTATCCTTGCAGCGTATGTTGCCTAACCTTAAAGCCACAGCTGAAACTACTGGTAAGAAAGAATGGGGTTATGGAGGGTCAACTGATGTAGGTGACTACAAAAATTGGCCAGAGGAGACAAAGTAGTGAATGGTTGGAACTCACCTTATGGTGAGTTTATTTTTCAGTGGTATTCTTACATGCTTCTGAATCATAGATCCTAGCTGAAGCTGAATCCATTTTTCACAACTCCGGTGCCAAAATAACTTTTTATTTAATAGTGAACATAATTTTTCCTTATATAACATGCTTGTAACCTTCTTCTATGGTTGAAACTTTTGTTATGTTGAGGATTTCAGCTGTTCTATGCCTAGACCAATTTCAGTGTTTCCAACTAAATGAGAAAAAAAGACAGTTTAGAATTGCATTTTTTCTGAACTTGAGATTGAGCATACAGTATTAATTTGTCTAGCAACTTTTGCAGCACGCTCTCCAGTTCTTCTACTTGGGACTTGTCATCATGGTATCGGGATGGTTCGGTATGTTCGAATCCAATTCACAACTTTTGTTTTTCATGGTTTGGTGTGTGATTATTGGTTTGAATATTTTGCAAGTAAAAAGAGGATATCGGACAGGGGTTTTCATACCTGTAATTAGTTAAAGCTCAGTTCAATTTTGTATTCATATTTTTGGTTTTACAATTTAAAACAAATACATCTACTAAATACCTCACTTATACATTCTAGAAAAGTTGATATTTTGTACCATTTTCCTTCCAGAAAATAATCTACCGTTTTCAATAGCTGAAAATAAGCTGTTTGTATGGATTTATGCAGAGATCTCATGTTGGATGCAAACAGGGGAGCGACAATCAGCTTGCATGAGAATGCAATATTTAAAATCTGTTTTGAGCCAAGATGTTAGTTTTTTTGACACGAAGACCAGCACTGGAGAAATTATCAGTTCTATCTCTACAGATATAGTAGTTATACAAGATGCAATTAGTGACAAGGTATATGTCCTAAATTTGCAAATTAGAATGAGTTTGTATTCTTTTAAAATTTTGGCTGTGCATTTTTATTTTGTTTTGCATATTGACATTGTGATATAAGAAAAAAACTAAAAGTTAAAAAGCTCAAACTGTTTTTTGGGGCCTGGGAAAAGGTGTAAGAGTTGTGCAGATATGTTCACCAGCATGAAGCTTCTTCTTTTTTCCCTTTTCCTTGTTTCCTGTGACTTTGGTAAGTCAACCTGAGGAACTAGTAAATTTCCAAATCAAGGGTTTTTTATTTTTTTAAAAGCGATAAAAAAAGTTAACCGAAATTTAAAGTAGTGATTAGGGCTGGAAATATATACAGCACTTCCACTAAGGTGTTGTACTTGCGGATGTTTTCTTGGGCATCAGGTTTTTGCTGATGTACAATGACAAAAGTTGACTTGTGCCAAAACAAAAAGCTAATTCAATTTGTCTTACGCTATGTTTTGTCAAATTTTAGTGTCGTGGGGACAGGGAGATGGCAGGACAGATTTCGGGGAAGGCTGGAAGGTACCTCATATTTCTAGAAAAGATGCAACTGGGATTGCATAGTTTTACTTGAAAATATATAAAAAATAAAAAATAAAAAACATAGATTCTGGAACCTAGGACAATCATACAACTCAATAAGAAAAACAATTTAGGACTTTGTTTGTGTTAATATTGAGGTAATATGTAACAAATTTGGTCCTTGCAAGCTTAAGTAGCTCCAACTTAGAATGAGTGTGGAAAATGTATTAATTGGCTACATCAATGGTGATGAATTTTAATATCTTCTTCCCTATTTTGTACAAGGTATTCATCCATCATTTGCTAGGATTCAACTTAATAATATCATGCATCTAAAGGTTCAATGGATGCACCAAAAACCTAGACCAAAATGTGAGGATTTACCTACTCAATGATTGCTCCTGCTGCCTTGTGTTGAAAATTGGCAGCTCAGGGATGAATTTTTAAAAATAGAAATTCCAAAAATAGAAAGTCCAATTTTTTTTTTCTAAAAATAGAAAGTTTAAAGTCTCAAGTATGACTTTTCAAAAATAGTAAATCACCTTGCATCAATTGGTAATCAAGTATTGTAGATGGATCTGGCACTGGATTGAACCTCTTGTTTCTTATTACCGTGCTTTCTTTATGTTCTTCATCTTCCCAAATGTATTTTTCTCTAACTTCCCTTGGTATTGATTCTGAGGATTTTAAATCCAACCATATCCCACAGAGGTGCCTCCTCCCATGGTATGTAAAGCAGTGCAAGGTTTTCCCTCATTACATCCATTATTGCATATAAATTTAGTGGTTCCACCTTCTTTTCTAGCTTTACATTTTGTGATAAAACATAAAGCATATGCCACACGAGGAACATTTTTTCAAGTCTTTGATGGAAAACCTGCAATAGAATGAATATAAATTTAGTGGTTCGACCTTCTTTGCCAGCTTTACATTTTTTGATAAAACATAAAGCATATGCCAGACGAGGAACATTTTTTTAAAGTCTTTGATGGAAAACCTGCAATAGAATGAGGGAGAAGGGAGGGGAAAGAGTATGAGAAGGAACAAATCCACAAACAAAGAACACAAAGGAAAAAAACAACAGAGAATGGGCTTAGATCTTTCCTATTCAGCTCTCCAACAGCATGAGAATGTACCTAAGGTAGCCTTCAATCTCTCCTCCAAGCTTTCACAAATTTATACTTTTCAAAAACCAGCAAGAATCCCAGACAAAACCCTAGTCAAAGATGAGTGATATCATAAGTAGAATGAGATGCTTGATGAAATAGGTTGTTATCCATCCCTTGTCAATTGCATAATCCATATGGGGCCTCCCATTGGGTCCCATATGCAAAATAAAAAAGGGAATTTTCTGCCTGCACAAGAATGTTTGGGAGCACCTCAGGAGCATTTAGAAATCACTGTGGGAGCACCATGACATTGGCTTGCAAGTGCCTCAAAATCACTAGCGGCAATGTTGTAGCCCACTTTGGGTGATGAATCTGACAATTCCAAGGAGCATTTTTAAGGGTTAATAGTGCACTTCAGAAACGGGTGTGTTTCAGAAGTGCACTCTCTGAAGTGCTCTGCTCTCATCTCATATGGAGTTTGCTTTTAGAGTGGTTGCCGGGGTGATTGGGTGGGGGCAGGCATCCACCTAGTTAGGTTTTGCCTTGTGTCATTACGTGGCTAATTGAGCTCCACAATAGGTTGCATTCTTCTGATTGGTTACTTGTTCTTTTAAGTTGTGATAGGAGCTCTTAAGTTTCCTGTATGAAGATCAAGAGTTAAATTTACGTGCTTTTCAATACTTTTCAATGTCCTTTTTTGTTTTATTGTCATTTTTGTCTCTCTTGCATGGTCTGTAACACGATTGGGCTGATATTCTTTAAATGCTCTTGTTAATTGTACTATTCTCTTGAATTCTAACTCAATTACCTTAGGACACGTGTATCTGTTTGCTTAGAGGGTTGAAGAGTTGTACAAAATGTGCTTTATTGTAAGAACTTGGCAGATACGTAGAAGTACTGAAATTGGTTCCATTGTTCTTCTCATCAAGGAAATGTGGAAGATGATAACATGTATTGTAAGCAATCTGTCAGAAGGTTTCACCTCTTTGTTTTTGTGGGATGCAGATAGGTCATTATTTGCATTACATGGCTCGATTCCTCGCAGGATTTGCAGTGGGATTCTCATCTGTTTGGCAGCTTACTTTACTTACTGTTGCTGTTGTTCCCCTGATGGCTATTGCTGGAGGCGCTTATGCTGCGACCATGACTGGTTTGTCTAGAAAAAGCCAACTAGCATATGTTGAGGCTGGGAAAGTGGCTGAAGAGGTATCTTCTCCTTCATCTTATATTTTTATTAATGCTATGGTATCATCTCCTTTATCTTATATTTTTATTAATACTATCCTTTTATGTCTTTGTATGCACTTTCATACACATTTCCACAGTTTAATGGCAATGTGTTTGCACGTGGGATTGCCTTGTTCCAGTAATTCCTATGGGGAAAAGTGATAGAGCAAAACAACAGTTTCAAGGTGGCTTAAATGAGATATATTTTTACAGAAACAATTTTTGTGCTTCTTTATTGATTCATTCTTGTAACTCCAGATAAGAAATTCAGATATAGTTGGATGATCAGTTTTCAATAATGCAGAACTATGCCGAGTCTACCTTCAGTTTTTATGATAATTTGTCACAAGATCCATGACATACTAATAGCATAAATAATAGTAAATTTTAAAAATTTGGGAATAGATTGTATTTGTTTGAACACCATAACATATCTTAGTTGATGTAGAAATTGCCAAGATCTCAAGCAAACAACTTGGAGTGCCACTGATGTTAGAAACCAATTTCCCTTCTCCCTGCAAATACAACTTCATATCTTATAAGTATACAGAGCATTAGCATGAAAATGCACCTAGTGAGTCTCCAGGGATAATTTTGATGTATGCATTCTAGTAGATACCTCGAGTCAGGGCCGAGGGGATAGAGTATGCCAGTCATAAAGCGTCATATGCAGCCATTTGTATGAAGTAGTCATTTTCTATTCATGTTATAAAGCCTTATCATTATTTTGACTGGTAAAAATTCTTTAGTTTGAAATCATACTTTTTCAGTTTGCACATCAATCATGGTTAGTTGTGGAGGTTACATTTCCTCTATTCATACGGTTGTATCTTTTCTTTTTTCATATGGTGGTTTTATTGCACAAGCTTTGACTCCCCCTCTGGTTATGTTGATATTATGGTATCAGGAAAAGTAGTTAGTAGTATTTCTAATTTTTCCTCTATTCATATCTTTCTGTTATATGTCTATATTGTTTTATGGATTGTTCTGTTTTCATTTGCTTATTGATTTATTTTGGGTGTTCTGTGTGTTATTTTGCAGACAACAACTTAGTTGGTTTCCTTCCCATTGCCTTTCTTATTCATGATTGACTATTGAATATCTTGTGTTTTAGAATTTGTATTGTTGTAACTGGACTCTGATTAAACATTGGCGTTGCTGCAATTTTACAATAAATCTGATATGGCCTTTTACCCATGGTCTATGAAAACAGGCAATTTCTCTAGTGCGCACAGTATATTCATTTGTGGGGGAGACCAAAGCTATTCAAGCTTATTCAAGAGCTCTTGGAACTACATTTGAGTTAGGGAAGAAAGGTGGCCTTGCCAAAGGACTAGGTGTGGGTTTTACCTACGGACTAATATTTGGTGCATGGGCATTGCTTCTTTGGTATGCTGGTCTCCTTGTTAGAGATGGAGTAACCAATGGTGGTGAAGCATTCACTACAATTCTGAATGTGGTTATCAGTGGCATGTAAGATTTACAAGGACTAGGATCTAGTCCTCAAATCTTTGAAATTTGAACAGTTGGAGTGTTCCTACTTGCTTTTATATTCTAATTTTTCTCCTTTTATGCATGCCCAGCTCTCTTGGTGAAGCAGCCCCAAACTTGAGTGCATTCAGTAAGGGGAAAACAACTGCATATAACGTTCTAAGCATGATCAAATGGAAGCCAGATATTAATCACAACCCTCTAGAAGGTGAGACTTTATCACATGTAGAGGGGCACATTGAACTACATAAGGTTTGCTTCAGTTATCCATCGCGAAAAGAAATTGTCTTCCAAGATTTTTGCCTTTCTATTCCTGGTGGCAAGACAGTCGCACTTGTTGGTCATAGTGGATCTGGCAAAAGCACAATCATTTCCTTAATTGAACGCTTCTATGATTCTAGTGCAGGTAATTTCCAACCATTTGCTGCACACTTACCTCTTATTAAGTTTAGAGTGAGAGAGGATAACTTCGAAATTTATTTATTTCAGTACATGACATGCATCTTTTGCTCCATATGATTATAATTACTTATGTTTTGTCTTAGAATTAAAAATGGTTCACAAGCATTTGGGTGAGGGGAAACAATAGCCTTTTGATATGCAACAAAATATTCAGAACTATAGTAGTGTGAGCACATTAATGGAGACACAATGTCATTATATGAGAAGAGGGAAAAACTTACAGTCTCAATATACAGGAGTATGTTTAACTTCCACTGGATTGCAAGGTTTGGCCTAAGGTCAGGAGTGCAAAAGAGAAGCATATTCTAGCTTGACTCTAGACAATCAAACTTAGGCCATGGTTTCTTGTGAAACACTTCACTCAAAAGAGACTCGATTCTAGTGCTATTTCAAATGCTTTAATGGTTGTTCAAATTGATGGTGAATATTCAATTAAATCACATAACATATCACATCTTTTTTCATCAATGATACTCTTCTCTATTGTACCACCTTACGGCGTTTCCTTT
>CM076577.1:1254764769-1254996614 GCA_034641835.2 Pinus albicaulis | reverse complement strand
CTATTCCAGGTACAGTGGGATCTTCCCTCCACCGTCACCTTAAGGAAGAATCCTAAAGATTATGGTCACTAAGGTTACCAACTGAAACAAATATACCTGGGGGAACAGTCTATGATCCGACACACACGCAAGGGCAGAGTAACAAAGCTCAATCCCCTTGAAGGCTCCTTGAACAGAATCCAAGGTTTACCGACAAGTGACCCCTGGCTCCTCGACAATGGTCTATTCGAGGTTTACCGTTTTTAATACGTGTATATCTTCTATCGTTCCCAATGAGGAAGGATTGATTACCCCACTGGTTCAGATATGATCTCGTGCTTAACTCCTTTAAGAGGAGCTTCCCAGAGCATACATGCAACAACTAGAATTCTTCCTACCGCTAGATATATCTACTTGTTAATTTTATCTATCTTGGAGAGTTAATTACTCCCTACTCCAAGATACTAGCCTAAGCTATGTTGGTGATAAGAGCCCTAGAAATAAAAAGATTAGTAGATGAATTTTATTTAAGAATTACTTTTAAGAGCTGTTTCTTAAGTCAAAGGGTGCGGAAATGAAACGGTTTTTCTCTAATTCCAACCTTCATAATATGAACCTTTGTAGCTCGACCCTCTTCTAATTCGTTTTCTGGCAATACAGTTGCTACTATCAATCATTGCTCTCCAAAATCCCAGCCAACCTCCTAAAATGGCTCTCCTATCAATCTCCCACCAACACAGATCCCACAAATGAGCCTCCTCCAATGACTGCATAGGCCCTTCTAACCAAAATAGTTGAGATGAAAGTTGGCCTCCAAGATAATCTATTGCACTTCTATGTTGGCCTTGAACTCTAGAATTTTGGCCAAATTTGTCGTTTTTCAAATCCGTCTATGGTTTTCATAATAAAACTCATATAGAATGGCCAACACAAATTTTTCTAGGAATAATCCCAAACCATAATAGCTGCAACCAGTGTTGCGAACACCTCGATAACATTTTTAGATACAAAATTCGGAATATCCACAGTCTTCATTTTTAGTCTACATTTCGAGTCTAAATAACATCCCGATTTTATCTCGATAACATCCCGATTTTATCTCGAAATCACAATTTTTTGGCCTAGCCAATGTTTGCCGATTTTTAAATATATTTTTGTGGTATCTTAATTTTGTCGATGTTTGCTGATTTTTATTGATCTTTTCCCGATTTTACGATTTTTTGGTTTTCCAGACCCTTGCCGATTTTAACATTGGTTGCAACTAAAAACTGGAAACCCACAGGCTGATCCAAGATTGATTCTTTGATACCACTGTAACATCCCAAATTGGGATTAAACAGTAATAAAAGGAAAAATAGACAAGAAACTACGAAAAAATAAAAACGCCATTAAACACAGAATATGGAGCCAAAATCAGTGCTGAGCCATTTTATTATTATGTTGGAAAAGAGTACAAGTATGGTGTTGAAAATAGTTCACCTATGCCTTCTCAAGGTTGGTTGAAGGGCAACTCAAATTATAGCAAAAATCTATGCTATAAGTAGCTCTGTGTGGCTCAATAACTGCGCTACCCAGTCTAGAAAATGTTGTTTCAGGTTGACTTCCGAATTCTTGTTGGATTGCCTCCTGTGCTCAGACAATTCCAAGAATCGGACACCAAACTCTCCTATAAAAACCCACAAAAACCCGGGAAGGGTTTGTTGAAAGCTCGACCTTGGAAATTGGCCCTCTTGGGCTTGGAACGCGGCTCTGCTGGGGAAATCGAACCACTGGTGCAATCTGCTGGAAACTACCTTCGAAATGCTGCTAAATACCCTGGTAGGAGGTGGCTAGCATCCCCTCCGAATCTCCTGCTGAATATTCTCTGCACTCCTCACTCCTAGCACCCACACCAAACTGAATTGCGCAATCACTACGCAGTCTTGGCTGCCTCTGTGCAATCCCGAAGGGGATACACTCTCCTGGTTGATGTTGCTACTCAAATATAATCTGTGGCACTGTACCAGCCTCCAAACTGAACTGAAATGCATTTTTGAACACACCTATGAATTCTAGATGGATTCACCAAGGGGAGTTGGGCACTTGCCTGTTGTGTAGATTAATCCGTCTTGCGGACAAGACCGATCTCTCTAGTACAAAAGGTAACTAGCAACAAACAGCCAATTATACTAATCTCTCTCTAAGAATATAAGATTTATAAAAACACTATATAGGTGTAAGGCCTACCTTATGTCCAACGCTTGCTTGATCTCGTTGAAGTCCTTCCCGTGCACTGAAAGAACGTTCCTCGTGAATCTGCAGTCACAAACAAGCAAAAAGATTACACAACACCTGTATAGACATTATTATAAACCATACTTATCATAATGATCAAGGAATTTATGAAATAAACCATGAATCGACAGTTTAATGAGAGAAATGAGTATATTTGTATTAACTTCAAAGATAGAAAACCTTTAAAACCTATGTCTTGATGTTGTGCAGGTCCTCCTGGGGTCCGAAGCAGGAATCTCCTCTACTTTGACAAGCATTGCACTCTTTGAACCAAGACAAATGGAGATGAGTGATTTAACCTCACAGAAAGTCTTAGTTAACTAAGTCTGAATCTCAACAGCATTTAACTTCAAATATCATAAGCTTGAACTCCCCTTGAGGCTACCCAAGGCCTCTTTTTATAGTGGAAAAGAGGAGGTTTCTTGTTCCAAATATGAAGGGATAGAATCCTCCTTCAAAGGGATAAGCTCCTTACATCAAGGGGTTAGCTCCATCAAGTGAGGGATGCATGAACCTTCTCAAAGCGTATCCATTCCCGAAAATTCCCATCCAGAATCTTCTAGAATTCATCTGGAATTCACCTTTTATCTTTACTTTCTCGCCTTTTTATATTTTACAGGGGTCCGCACCCATTACACAAAGAAAGTGCGTTATGGTTCCGCATGCAGGCTGGGATTTAGGTGCAGGACCGTAGGGAATGCATAGAGAAAGTGCGATACCAATTCTTAGGGGATTTTAGGGATTTTCTTCTGATTTTGAAGCTTGACATGAGGAGCTGGTATATTGGACTTGCAAAAGGAGGAAGTGTTACACAGTAATTTGTCACCGTCCCTACCATTCCCCGTCCCGCACAATGGAGGACCCATAACGTGACCACCCATTACACAAAGAAAGTGCGTTATGGTTCCGCAGGCAGGCTAAGATTTAGGTGCGGGACCGCAGGGAATGTATAGAGAAAGTGCGATACCAATTCTTAGGGGATTTTAGGGACTTTTCTCTGATTTTGAAGCTTGACATGAGGAGATGGTATGTTAGACTTGCAAAAGGAGGAAGTATGAGTAATAATGAGCTCATACTCATGGTAAAATTTCAGGATGACAGATTTTAGTTTAACAAATTGCCCCCTAAAGTGCAAAGTTTGGAATAGATGAAGCTGTAGTCTGTCATATATGAAGAGTGCAGTACTTTATCATTTCAAAGATCATCCTGTGGACACCCCAGTCGGCACCTGTAAAAAACATTCAATGCAAAATATATACATGTATATGTCATCACCGAGGTAGGAATTCCCATACTCAGATAAAACTAACCGTGAAGTCTGATTATTTTATTCGATACAAAGAATGATTTGGAAATACATCATAGTACGTATATATGTAGACACGCATGGCACAAATGCATTCGTTTACAAATATGTCCATCGTATAGACCCAAACAAAATTCTCACCTTCCGGATGGTGGAAACTAGATCTGTGGTCTTGATTTTGAGATTCGAACCAAGACGTATTCATCCATGTGAATGAATGTGTCAAAGTCGAACATGGTAGAAACCACTTGATTACCAGTCAATAATGTAAACTGTTAACAAATGTGAGAGTAACCACCAGTAATGTTAATGGCTCTCAAAGTACTCAGTACAATCCATGAAATGTGAATGAATGAGTTGAAGTCGAACATGTGACAGAATCATTCGATCGAAGGTCAATGATGCAACCTATCGTCGAAGGCGAGAAACCTGCCATTGAGGCATGCAGATTTCAAGGTACTGACGATTTCTAGATCAACTTCCTAGATAATGTGCTGATGTCGATAGAAAGTGATCTGTCGTAGGTAAACCCACAACACGAAATCATAGATCAAGTTTTGAAAATATATTAGCAAGGACTGACTCAGGGATGGTCAAAGATGGATGACAGATATTTTGCAGATGAATGGTTTTATTTGAACTGTTCTCTTGGACACATAACGACACTGCAGATGGCTTGGTGACAATTGACTCAAAGCTAATACCCAGAAACCGGCTGAAAATTTTCAATGTGGTTTGATTAACTGTTAAGCAAAGGATTTCCCAACCCAGGTGAATATAAGTGTCGTGTCCAAGAGTGGTCGACCGAGTTTTCGGACAATTTTAAAATACAACAAACATGCTCATTTTTCTCTCTTTTCCCCCACCATTTCTGGCAAGTACCTCTTTATTTTTGACAAGCTTGAGGAGGATAACATTTGCTTGGTTATAAGCTCATCCTTCGGATGAGTCCAACTTAGTTTAAAATTCGAACCCTAAGAAGGAGTGGTTCGTTCTTGTTGAAAATTAAACAGGTCCTTTACTGTTAAGTTTTAACGAGTCCAGTATAGGAGAAACTCGGTGTTTTTCAGTTTTAGGGAGTCAGAAGAAAAACTTAAGAAAACTCCATGGGTGTTCTTTTTCGTAAATTTAGTCTCTCGAGCCCGAAAAAGGATAAAATAATGCGGGAGAGAACTCTGTTGACCTGATTTAGCCAACGTATACCTTTTTCGTAAATAGTCCATTTCAGTCCGTAAAAGGGGTAAACTTATACTGAAGGGACGACTGTTCATTTACTTTAACGAGTTCGAATAGTCAAGTACTCGGCAATCTTTTCATATTTAGAGAGTCCGAAAAGGGCTTAAAAGAGGACTCCAAGGTTTCGCTTTTTCGTAAATTTTTGGAAGAGTCCGAAAAAGTTATAAAAGTATGCTCTTTGTTGAAAAACGATCAGTTCGCCTGAAAAAACCCTGTTTCTGCAGAAAAACTCAAAACATTACACATACCTGTTTAAGATAAGTAAAAATGCTTTCAAAAATACCCCTTTTAAAGTGAAAAATAAATAAATTAAAAATTCATTCATTCGAAAAAACTTATAAAAAGGACTTTTTCTATTTCATTTTTACCGTTCAGTTGCAGAGTGAAAAGTAAAAAGCTTTTGGATAAAAAAGTTCTCGTGAAGATTCTGGAAAATTCAACCGTTGGAATCGAAAATCGTCAGCCCCAGGTAATCCACGACCTCCTTATCTTGTTTTTCATCCGTTTGAAATTCATTTTTAGGCTTTAGTTTGATTTTTTAGGGCAAAAATTGGTTCAAAAATGCGCCCGCGGGGTCCGCAGGCGGGACACAGGTTACCTGCGGACCCCGATTTTTTCTGAACGGGAAAAAATCGAGGGTACCGCACCCAGCACACATCTCGCGTGCGGAGCTACGCTCTGTTTACAAAACACGGGTGCGATACCCGCGCGGTCACTTTTAAAACACAGTTTTCACATTTTTCTGCCAAAATTTTTTAAATGAAATCATTCTAACTTGCCTTATTTTGTGTTGCAGGATTAACAAGATGCTTATTTGGCGAGAAAGAGAGCATGAGGAAGTGGATGAAGCCGCCCTGTTTCATTTGCCCACACAAAGGGCATTAAAAGCATGCTGCTTATACAAATTCTGGGCCATCTCTGGCATGAGGGCACAAGTGAAACTCTTAACATGGTTGGTAGACAGATGGCATGTGGAGGACCAGTGTTTCTTCATTGGTGGCCACCGGCTCGAAATTGAGCTGGATGATATATACTTTTTGACTGGTTTGTCCAAGAGGGGCGAACATGTATCTTTGTTTGGGACTAGGCCAGGTGGCCAGACTGTCGCTAGTCTTCAACTCGACTTTTGCAATGATCAGGCAGATCCTCGGGACAAACGGATTGACATAAAACATATCATCCGTCCTGAACTGAAAGTTATAGCATTCACTGTTACCAAACTATGTGGGAGCGCTGCGCTTCATGTAGCTACTGGTTCCCAAATGCGCATTGCTGTGAACTGTTTTCGTGGCACCATCTTCAACTGGTGCAAAGCTGTGTTGGCAAATATAAAAGGCCAACTTACCAGAGCAAAAACCGGGAAACTAAAAAACTTTGGATATGGTTCCATTGTCGTTTCTTTTGCTTTGGAGAGGATTCCTCAGTTAGCTCCACAGAGTATTTCAGTTGATGCCGGTCGACCTCGAGAACCGAGAATGGTTCGTTGGTCCGCGCTGATGGCCCGTCATGCTATTGAGGGCACTGAGATTGTACGATTCCCTGCTTCATATTTTCGTTGGCTGGATCGCCAAGTTTTCATGATAGAGGATTTTCCGTATGCAGGGATAGATTTCCGCGGAGACGGAGAGATGTCTCTCCCTGCAGGGGAACAATGGGATGATTCAGGTAAAATTATTTTTCAACGTTTGCTAAGTTCTAATTTTTTTTTTAATTTTTTATCGTCTTAGAAAACTAATAACAAAAAGTTTTTTGAATACAGACGTGGGTCCACATCGACCAGCTCATCTCCAACCTTTCGAGAGGAGACAACCAGTTGCACCCGCACCAGCCCCAGCAGGCCAATCAGTAGAGATTTTGACTGATTTGGAGCATCATCTAGAGCGCTTGACTCTAGATATACCAGAGACTAGCATAGATGACATCCCTCTCAGGCTACAAAGATATGTGATTGGAGTCCCAGGACCTTTCAGGAGGTTCCTATGCAGGGTGGCCCGAGCAGTTGTTTCCTATCGAGATCATCATCAGTGATGGGATGATCATGTAGACTCATTTTTGTACTTTTGTATTATCATTTTTGCCGATCATAAGGTGTTTCCAACCTATGATCGAAGACGATGTATATTTTTTGAACACACTCCTATGATATATATCACTATTTTGACGGCTATCTGTGTACATATGTGAATGTTGTTTGTTTTACTGTTTTTAATTATTGCAAATGTCTATTTATCATACTAGAAGCAATCGAATCTGCTAATGTATTTAAATGTCTTGGAATATGCTGATATTCAATATAATCAAACTCACGTTCCAAGAGACGAACTCTTAAAAATAACCGTAATAACACTGGATTTCTAATGGTATAAACCCTGTTAAGCTGTAATACAACAAGTTCTGAATCCAACCTTACAATCAAACTCCGAATTCCAAATGATATGGACTCAGATAATAACTCAATCACTGCACTATACTCGGCAATGTTATTTGTTTTTTGACCAAGGCTTACCCCATGCATGGATACTAACTCGTCAAAGGGTGAATAGATAACCCAAGCTGCGGAAGAAATGTTCCATGTACTACGACAAGCACCATCAGCAAAACCAATGTAGGTTTGAAGAGACGTCGACATCTGCAATATCAAGAGTAAAACTCAGATAAGCAGGAATAGTGACAAAAACTCACTTCTAAACTAGGCATACTTTTCTAATCTAAAACACACCAGCAGTAAAGAAATCTAAACTAACAAAAATCTCCACACCTCGTTTAAGCATAATATCGCTTTAGATAAAGCCCATTTCTGGGTTTATCCAAAGGGACACCGTCAAAATCTATCAACTCATAGGCCCCTTTTGCTAACTTTCGTTTAACAATAAAAGGACCATGCCACATAGGCACGAATTTCCAAGCTCCTAGCTTGTCATTAGCTTGATCATAAAGTAAAACTAGGTCTCCTTCTGAAAATTTCGAGGGGTCACATTTCTATCATACTGAGCTTTTATCCTTTTAACATGAGCCTCGTTTGCTATTGCAGCATTTCGTCGATTCTCATCTAATTGGGCCAAGTACAAGAAACGTTTCTCTTCTTCAGACGTAGCTGGAAGTAATTCTACGGCTAATTTTAGTGACGGTATTTCGCATTCAATCGGCAACACAGCTTCTAAACCGTAGACCAGTTGAAAAGGAGTGAAACCCGTTGATGTTTTGACTGAGGTTCGATATGCCCAAAGCGCTGAAAATAACATGGAATGCCAATTCGTCTTGTGAATACCAATGATTCGTTTAATCATGGTGACTAAAACTTTGTTGATGTCTTCAACCAGACCATTTGCTTGTGGATAGTACGGAGTGGAACTATCGTGGCGTAGGCCAAGTTGTTCTGTTAGTTCAGTCATCATGATGTTCCGAAAATGACTTCCATGATCCGTAATGATAGCTTGAGGAACACCGAACCTAGCAATTATATGATTAAATACGAATGTTGCAGTAGTCTTGCCGTCAGCTAAATATGTAGGCATCGCCTCGGCCCATTTCGTAAAATAATCTACTGCGAGAATAATATAGGCATGCCCCTCAGCCGAGTGAGGGTTACATGGGATAAAATCGATACCCCATTTTGCGAAAGGACCAACAGCAATTATAGGGTAAAGAGGAGTGGGTGGCGCGCGCATTTTTCGATCAAAAATTTGACAGTTGTGGCATTTCCGAACCACATAAATGCAATCTTTAAACAACGTTGGCCAGAAATAACCTGCACTCAATATCTTTTGGGTTGTGGCATACCCAGACATATGACTGCCACATGCTCCAGAATGACAGTCATTTAACACCTTTTCAGCTTCTTCATGGGTTAGACAACGTCGGAAAACAGAATCCGCTCCCCGTCGATAAAGTGTATCACCAATGATATTATATTGTTGGGATTGGAAGCGTATTTTCCGTCGCTGAGTTCGTGAAATGTCTGGCCGAAAAGATTGGGTTTAGAGATACACAATAATATCTCCATACCATGGATCAAGCGTACTGATAAGAAACAAAGATTCGTCGGCAATGGACTCTTCTGCCACTGTTTCAGTATCAGTAGAGGGGAAATCACACATCAGTTCCACAAATACCAAAGATTTCTTTGCCTTGGATTTTTCAAATTCCAAGTCAAATTCCTGCAGGATAACTATCCATTTAGAATATTTTCCCCCTAGCAATTGTCTGGTCAAAATATACATCATAGGGTTGCAATCAGAAATTACTGTGGTTTTACGTAACAATATGTAATGTCGAAAACGTTGGACAACTTGAACAGCTGCCAAGGCCAATTTCTCCACATGTGTATATTTGATTTCAGTCGGATTCAAATTTCGACTAAGATAATAAATCACATGTTCGTTGTGAGATTCATCTTCTTGAACTAGTACCATTCCAATGGTGGAATGAGAAGCAGCGAGATACAAAATGTAATCTTGGTTGTAGTTGGTAGGATGCAATAACGGCGCATGGTTCAATGCGTGTTTAAGTGCATTAAAAGATCGATCAGCGACCTCATCCCAAAAGAACGGAATGTCCTGTTTCAACAACCGGGTAAAACCCTTCGCAAGCTCAGCATAGTTCGGAATAAATCTACGTAAAAAGTTTGCTTTCCCCTGCAAACTTTGGAGTTGGCGCAATGTCGAAGGAGGAGGCAATTTAACGATAGCTTCAACCTTCGAAGAATCAACACGAATGCCTGATTTTGAGACAACAAATCCCAGTAAACGACCCGATTCTACGCAGAAAACACATTTATGTGGATTAAACCTTATCCGATAATGCCGACATCTCATAAAAATTGCTCGTAAATGAGTGGGATGATCGGCCCTACGTAATGAATGAGCAGGTAGATCATCAAGATATGGCTGAACAATGTGCTTAATGTCATGAAATTCATAAGACATTGCCCGTTGAAAAGTTGCTCCAGCGTTCTTAAGTCCAAAAGGTAGTTTACAATAGGCAAACGTTCCCCACGGACAAATGAAAGCTGTTTTAGGTTGATCTGCAGGGAGTATGTTTATTTGATTGTAGCCTGAAAAGCCATCCATGAAGGAAAACAATTCACTGCCAGCACAATCGTCAATTATCTGATTGATATAGGGAGTTGGATAATTATCTTTTGGACACGCTCGATTAATATCCCTATAATCGATACATACTCTTATCGTTCCTTGTTTTTTAGTCACAGGAATAATATTCGATACCCAATCCGTTAAGGGAATTGGATAAATGAATCCTGCTCGAAGTAATTTTTCAACTTCTGTTTTTATAGCAGCAGCTTTTCTAGGATGAATTTGACGTAATCGTTGACGAACAGGTTTAGCATCCGGGTAAGTCTTAATCTCATGAACTACGATCGATGGATCAATTCCTGGCATTTCTTCATAAGACCAGGCAAACACGTCACGGAATTCTTGAAATAGGGCTTTATAAGTCTGGATTTCTTCATCTGTACAACAAGCACCTATATGAATGTTTTCAATTATTCCTGGTTTTACCGAAATGTCAATTGGAACCGTTCTAGATATATTTTCCAAATTTAACTCAGAATTAGGATTTTGCAATGGATTCTGAGGTTCCTTGGCATATTCAGCAGTAAAAATTGAAGCGAAATCATTTTCAAAATGATCTAATTCAGGTAAAAATGAAGACCGGTGATGGAGATCTTCCCATGGTAAATCATCAACAGACAAAAACTCACGAATTTGCTCATCTGAATGAACAATTTCAGGAAATGTCGTTGTAACTGAACTAGATATAGAAAGCGATTCCTCTTGGATCCCATTCATTGGATCGGTTTCGGTTGAAGAGGGGTTGGAAAAAGACTGTACAGCCTGGTACGCAATTTCAAATGGACTCAAAGGCATCGCGCCATCAAATGAATCTATCTCGGATTCAGAAGGTAGAATCCAAGGATCATCAAACATAACAGTGTCTGACGAAATCATATGAATACTTGCAGTAGAAGACGATACATTAGGAGGAGGAAAGGAAAAAGTTCCTAGTAAACCAGAATCTTTAATCAAACCTACTCCAACATCCTTATAAGGGATAGCCGTTTTACCAACATGTTGGATTGTTTCTGTAGAGGCTGGGTCGGACGAGAAATAAGTTAACTGATCTATTGTCACGATCTTTCCTTGATATGGAAATTTTATGAGCCGAAAGACCGAAGAGACAACAGCAGTCATAGCATAAGACCAACTACGACCCAGTAGAAGGTTTTAATCTAGAGGGGCATCAACCACTTCCACATCTAGATTAACGATTTTTCCTTCAACCCCTATGGGTAAATCCTGCAAAATACCATAAGGTTGAAAACCTCGACCATCAAAAGCTTTTAGAATCGTCGAAGATTGGTTAAGTGTAGGAGAACCAAGAGATTTCCAACACTGAAGCGACATAATACACGTTGAAGCTCCCTCATCAATCACAGTCCGAAAAATAGGTCTGTTTTTTACTAACACTGGAATCTGGAAAGCCATTTGGTGAGGAAGACGCGGTGTACTAGTTTCTAAATCAAAGATTATAAGGTTAGAATCCTGAACATCAACAGCTCCTATGGCAGACAATAACAATTTACGCTGTGCTGGACACGATTGCAGCACTTCCAAAGCCGACATTGCTGAAGGAGAAACAACTAAATCTTCAACAATGTTGTAATTCTGAGCAGCTCTCGCATGTGGGTTGAAAGCTGATTTACGAAGAACACCTTTAGCAGGCGGTTTGATTATCAAGTCTGGATTTTGTTTCTCGATCTGTAGCGGACCGGAAACAGGAGGAGTTGTATTTGATGCATTCGCATTAGAAGACTCTCCTTCTTTGCCATCAACGGGATTCTTAGAACCGTAATCTTGCGATCGCGTCGCAATCCTTACATGAGACATCATCATAATAGTCTCTTCTAAAGTAGTCGAGGAAGAACCAATCATCTTACTATCTTGAACTGGAAAAGGATCCTTCAAGACAGTAGGTTGTTGTGATCCTTTAACGAGTTTCGTAACTTCCTCTCGATATGGACATTCTCTTGTGAAATGATCTTGATCACAAATGAAGCAAGGATAGCGAGGTTTACGTTTCTCGTCATTGGATTCTTCTTTATCTATTTTCTCTTTCGAATTTTTCTTGTTTTTGTTCCTCCCCTTCTTTTTACTACCGGATTTTGATTTTGCCGTAGATGTTTCAACGACATGAATATCAGCAGAAACTTCGGGAGAGGATTCTCCTTTCGGGGAATCAGGTAAAGTTATAATTGGAGAAGAATTCTTTGAGGATTTCTTCTTACTTTTAGAACTAACTGTACCAATCATACCATCAGCGGCATGGGACCCTGAAGGAGCAGCAGCTATTTGACCTTGTTTGGGTAGATCGGGAATTTTCTCATGTAGAGTACCTGACTGCGTATAGACGAGGTCAAGGTACTGAGCCTGAGCAATTACTTGCTCTTCAGTAACAACACCAGCCTTAGCTACATCTTCAGTGATCTTGGGTAGTAATGATTTAACAAACCATTCTGCCAAAATTTGATCCGGAATATAAACTTTCACCAAACGTCGTCTACGTCGCCATTCATGAATATGATCAGAAATATACGTGGACGTAGATTGTTTTAGCGAAGTTAATAATTCTGTGCCATTTTCGTATCTGACAGGCAACTGAAAATGAGTTAAGAAAGACGTTGCTAACTGACTGAAATTATGAAACGAGCCTCGTGGTAACTCAATGTACCATTTGGCTGCAAGACCTATGAGGGTTCTTTGGAAAAGACGTAAGCGAATCGAATCATCAATAATAGAATTAGATGCACACCAAAGGTGATAAGTCATAACATGATTTGATGGATCCTCTCCTGACTTACCTTCAAATTTTGGTATATCACTGGGCAACTTATGAGGCATTGACGACCAGTTTTGATAATAGAAAATAGGATCATTTGTAAGGCGCGTCAAATCAGGTAAGTCCAAAGTTGCGATGAACGGTAATTGACGGTTAGGGTCACGAAAACCTTGAGAAGCCAAAGCAGATCCAGGAGGCGGATACCCAGGATAACTAGGAATTGGATTAGCATTAGGGATTGTGTAACCTCCTGGATAACCAGGATGAATCGGACCATACTGAGGTTGTTGATAAGTATAACCAGGGTATGGTTGATAGCTCGGATTCTGAACATAGGGACCGAATTGCGGTTGTCCTTGGTACGGTTGATACGTAAATTGAGGTTGACTCGTAACAACTGTACTTGTACCGGTTTGTCCTGCAGGCATCTGAACTGTAGTCTGAACTGAAGGTCCTGACTGAGGTACAGAGACTTGAGGGATTTGCACGGACACAGGGATAGCCGAACTCGGGGCTACAGACACTCCAGAAACAGGTGTGACAGGTTGAACAGACATTGCAGCAGTTGCAGCAGTTTGGGGTGGAGTCTGAGGTGTACTAGGCCCAACTTGCTGAACTGAACTAGGTGCAGGAGTTTGAATAGCTGGCTGAATAGGTTGCTGAGTTGAACCAGAAGCCAATGGCTGACCAGGTTGATAAGGTAACTACACATTAGGCTGCAAAGGCTGTTGATATTGGGACGGATCCCACACCATCATTCCAGGGTATTGTCCCGTAGAAGGTTGAACGTAAGGACCAAAACCTGGTTGAACGTAGGGTTGATAATAAGGTAAAGTTCCGGCTCCTTGAACAGATGGTTGACCAGAAGGCTGTTGGTAACCTTGCATTGAGTACTGCCCTTGAGGTTGATAACTTTGAGGCACGCACTGAAGTTGGGGTTGTTGAGGACCTTGAGGAGCATATTGAGTTTGGGGTTGACCTGGAGGAATGTACCTGGCTCTTTGGAGGTCGAGGAATTCGAGGGTATGTATCGTCCTTGCTGCCCTCAAAATAACAGTGGATCCGCGCTTTGTCCTCGGGGAAAAGTCACTCTTGAGGTTCTCGCCCGGTGGTAAATCGATCACCTTGAGGTTGCCCCCGCGGTACGCCTATCTCGAGGTTGCCCTCAAAGCTAGAATCGAGTTCCCCGTGGTTGACCCCCGTAAGGAAATCGATCGCTTGAGCTTCGCGGCGCACAGAGCCGTAACATCACAAAACTTTAGCTCGCATTTGACGTTTCAATTTTAAGTCCACCAAGACCAGATGATAACACGTTTTCGATAGGTTGAGGAGTGGCCCCCGAGAAAGTACCAGACAAAGACTGATATCCCGAAGGAACAGAAGGACTACCATGTAAAAATGATTCAAGCGTTTGAGAAAACATGGATGACTTGTTGGGAAAATACCGAGAGGGGGGCATCAGTATTTACTGCATATTCAAACTTTTTTCTTTTTCATTCCTTAAAACCCATACGCTACTTTGCTGAAGCCAAGTAGCGTATACACGCGGATATCCTTCATAAAACTCGCGTATACACAGAGATCTAATTATGCTATTAGTTCTTCACTTATATCATTCCATCATTCATTCATTAGATGTTCTATAAACAGTAAACATGTGCAGTAAGAACAGAATAAACCATCACACAAAGCATCACACATGAACACCAGGATTTTTAGGTGGAAACCCAAGTCGGGAGAAAACCACCGCTGCAGTTGCTCAGCCTTCAATATTTTTATTATAGAGAAAACATCTTACAACATATGTGCTGGTGCAGACTCTACCAGCATGCAGGCACCCACCTGCGCTCGTTTACCAGCCTCTCCTGGAAGGGAGCTCCAACCCCCTGACTCGTTTACCAGCCTCTCCTGGAAGGGAGCTACGACACCCTGCTCTCGTTTACCAGCCTCACCTGGAAGGGAGCTACGACCCCCTGACTGAAGGCTACAACCCTCAGCACCACCTTGGACCACGTTTCATCAATTTTCACACTGGATCCAACACCTTCAATAGAACACAACTTGCAGGCCACCTTTCATCATATTTTCAAACTGGACCCTTTCCATACTTTTTAGCACAAACATACATCACCAACAGATACTTATCAACACAGATCAGATATCAGAAACACAGCAGAACAGATCAGATATTTCATACCCTTTCACTTCAGACAGATGTTCGCCTAGATGTTCGCCTCATCACAGATCTAAGCCTTCCATAATCAGATCTAGCAGATACAAGTACATTTCAGATCTGGATCCCCTTCTTCATCATTGGTGCATCATACATTCAGATTTTTCATCAAACCTTTACCCTTTCCATAGAGATATACTTCATAGAGAAGTATTCATTCAAGCTCAGACATCTTGCTCTCATTCTTGTGTTTTTCACAATGAATTTCTTCTCCTTATATAGGTTTATCTTTTTCAATACCATGGGCCAAAACAATACCATGAGCCTTCAATACCACGAGCCAAACCAATACCATGAGCCTTCAATACCACGAGTCAAACCAATACCATGAGCCTTCAATACCATGAGTCTTCAATACCATGAGTCATCAATACCATGAGCCTTCAATACCACGAGTCTTCAATACCATGAGTCTTCAATACCACGAGTCATCAATACCATGAGCCTTCAATACCACGGGCCCCTGGATTTGCACTTTTTGAGCGTTTTTTTTTCCCATACGCGACTTATCACGTTCTTTTTAGACATATCCGTGTATTCATAGAGACATAATTTTTTCATCATACTTTGAGCACATTCTGAATTCCTTTCTTCATTGCACACTGTAGATACATCATATTTTCTTCATCAAGAACATATTCTAGCAAAGCACACCATCAAGTAAGTTTCATCATCTTTATCAAGTGGGTTGTCTTTTCAAGGACAACACTTAGCATCATATTGTCAACAAACATCATATCACATCAGATTTACATCATTTACCAAGTCCATCAAGTCAAGAATAACTTCATCAGTGGATTTCCATCAAGGACAACATGTCAATGTGGGCCGCATGTCTTCATCTTCATTCAAAGGGTTGCCATCAAGGACAACACTGCATCATATTTCCAACAATCTCCCTTGGACTTGATGGCAACCATGATGGTGTTTGGTTACCACAAATGTATACAATAATAGTAATAAATGGACACCATGTCACTCTCTCCATTTTTTCCATGTCACTCTTTCCATTTTTGGCATCATTCAAACACCATGTCACTCTCCCCCTTTGACATCAAGGGCAAATGGCACATCATTATCTTCATTCAAACACCATGTCACTCTCCCCCTTTGACATCAAGGGCAAAGGACAAAACCAGCAGATCAAACCAACACACTCTCCCCCTTTTCTCCTCATGTAGAAGAAGCGTTCTGCAGATCTGATGTATACTGAAGTGACCAAGCTCCCCCTGAGTTCATGCTAAATCTTCAAACATATTTTTCAATGAAGTACATGACTCTATGACATTCCTATCACCAATGACTCATACTTACATCAAAGATTCATCCAAGTGGATTTACATAGAAGAGTCAAGTACCCAACCAAGTGGGTTTACAAATGTGACTCAGCTACCCAACCAAGTGGGTTTACAAACATGACTCAACTACCCAACCAAGTGGGTTTACAAATTGACAAGTCCTTACATGACTGAATATTACAATTTTACAACATGGGTCTCAACAAGACCTTTTCACCAAAATATAAATATGACCATTTATGACCAACACCAAGAAGACCTCAAGAGAGATCATATAACATAACCATCATAATGCCAACAATGCATTATACTCAACAACACTAATGCTCCCCCTGAATCTGTGCATCCATGCATCCTTTTCATATGACTAAGGCTCCCCCTTAGTTTGTGCAACCTGAACATTTTCACCAACAAATCATCAAGGCATCTTCATCAAAACATTAGAAACATATTTATGAGAACTGGAACACCACCAGAGATACCAAACAGCACTGCAGCTGTGCTGAAGAGAGCTGAACCAACCAAGAATTGTCAGCAACCAACCATACGCGGTTTTATGTGCAGGAACTCGCGTACATATGCGACTGTGTTTCAGGAAACCCGCATATCCCAAGACACCTTCTAAGTTTCAACCAGATCTGATTTGTAAGGCAAAGATAGTGTTCAACTTCTTTCTGAGATATTTGACTGCTTCCCTGGACTACAGATATAACAGAATAGTGTAGTTGTGTCTTCAAGCGTCATCCAATGGTTGTAGCATAAGCCCATTAGTAACCAAGCCTTCGGATCCTTTGCAGCATCAATACATTCTTTCCAAAAGAGATTATCATACCAGAACAGCATCTTCAGATATGTGTCAACCAATCATCCATGTGGTCCAAAATCACCATGATCTTCAAGATGTAACATGAAGTAACATATGTAGGAAAAAGATCTCAACCATAGCAACCAAACTCTATATTATCAATACCAAAGAATAAGCAGTCATATTTCCAACAATGCAACCATTAGAATTCAACCTGCTACTCCCCCTAAACCAGTGCTTCTTCCTTAACTTGTGCAATCTGAGACACCTTCAACAGCAAGTCATCAACAACAATCCCTGCATGATCTGTCCTTATCTCTGAACTATAAGACTTTCATCTCAACAATCAATGCTCTTCATCATAAAGCAACCAGGCTTCATCCATAATCTTCAACACAAGAACCCATGCATCATTTCATTATCATGAGTATAACTAGAATGATGCTAACAGTGCAATCATCAGCAGTCAGACTGATGCTCCCCCTGGACCTCTGCTTGAGATCTTCAGCTATCAGATAAATTTTCTTATCATCAATGTATACGCGATCGTTGCCTTTCGGGAACTCGTTAGACACGCGACGGTTAATGGGAACTCGCTTCTGAAAGTGGAAGCATAGAAAATTTCCATCTTCTTCATTTCTTCCCGAGTTTGTAATTATGTACCGTCTTTTCACATCGTACAAACAATAAGTAAACATAAACTAATAATCAAATCAACTATGAGTTATCATATTTTCCTTGCATTTACACATTAATAGATCTTCATAATGTATCTCACATCTTTTCACTAACTTCTATAGTTTGTGAAGTTAATTTTAAGCGGATGACTGCAGTAGGGTCTGAATTCCCTACGTTTCTGATCTCTCCTCCTTCTTTTTCCAAATTTGCTTGAGTTTTCCAACAGTGTGCTGAAAATTGTCCACTTTCCCAGATCTGTTGATCCTGCATTCTTTTTCTACATGTCCATACTTGTTACAAGCATAACATCTCATGTGGCCGCAGAAATAAAACATAAGAATCATAATGAGTATTTCTATTCTTCCTCCTTTACACTCAGCTGCTTTATGTCCATACTTGTTACATGAATAACAATATCCCTTGAAGAAACCAGAGTACCTTTCTATGTAGGAACTGTTTGTTCGAGGCTGAAATGATCTGCTCCTGCAATTTGCTGCAACATGTCCATAATTATGACATTTAAAACATTCAACGTTCTTGAATGAATTCCTTTGAGAATTCATGATTGTTGATTGAGATTTTGTCTCTTTCAACACTTCAGGTTTTGCATTGACATCCTCCGAATTTTTGGCACTTCCTTGTGAGCTAGATTCTCCTTTAACAGTTTCATGGAAACCAAGACCATGTTTGATAGCAGGAGACCTTTGATTACTCAGAATATTGTCCAAAATGTTAGTACTATCATGAAACCTCAAAAGTTTAACCTTTTCTTCTAATTTACCCTTGAGAATATTTACCTCAACCTCCAAGGCTTGACATTGCTTTGTCATGCTTTCTTCTTTTCTTCTTCCATCTTCAACTTGATCCTTCAGATTTAGAATCTCTTCTTTCAACCAATCTTCATTTCCTTCACATGTTTGTTGCAGCTCTTCATTCTTCTTTTTTGATTTTTCCAGATCTTCTTTGAGAGAGATGATTTCTGCTTCAAGGCCTTCCTTTTCAAATGATTGTAGAGGTTCCTTATTTTTCTTACTTGATGCTTCTAAATCTTCCTCAAGACAAATGATTGCAGCTTCAAGTCCTTCATTCTTCTTGCTTGATTTTTCAAGATCTGCTTCTAGATCTTTAATTCGATTGGATGCATAAGTATGAAACCTTTGATACTTGTCCATCTGTCCATTCAACATTTCTATTTGATCTTTCATTTGAGAGGTCATCTCTTTGTAAATAGAATCTTTCGTATCAATTTCCTTTTGTTGTTCTTCAACTTTGATCTTGATAGCTTCCACAACTTTACTATCTTCACTATTGTTTGTACAAAGAAGAGTATTACAAGTGGCCTTCTTCTTTTCCTTCTTTGCCATGAGTATTTGTAGAGCTTCGTCAGAAACTTCTGGATCCATACTGTAACTTTCACTATCATAATCTTTGCATATGCAATTAAGTAAGAGACAAGAACAATGATTAATACCTCGTTCATCTTCTTCAATTTTTGCTATACATGATTTCTGAGGTATCTTCTTGTTTCGAGTAGCCTTCTTCTTTTGCTTCTTAGCCATGAGCACTTTCAGATCTTGGTCAGAATCTTCTTCATCTTCACCGGACACTTCATCATCATCTTCTTTTGCATAATAACTCTTTCTCTTTTCAAATTGTTTCCCTTTACCATGCTTTTCTCTATAAGGACATTTAGCAGCATAATGACCAACTTTTCCACACTCAAAACATTTGAAGGGAAGCTTACCTTTGAATCTTCCAGTGCCTAGTTGGAGCTTTCTCACGAAATTCGCTTCTTCTTCATTGGATATATAGCTGGATTCTTTGACAACTTCCTTTTCCTTTCCTTTTGTAGATGCCTTAAAAGCAGCTTCTCTTACTTGAGAAGGGCCTCCTTGTCTCATTTCAAAGGCAGTCAGAGTACCATGTAATTGAACAATAGTAAGAGTTTGCAAATCTTGTCTTTCTTCAATAGCAGAAACTTTAGAGTCAAATTTTGAAGTCAATGATCTTAAGACCTTTTCCACCAGAGTAGTATCAGTTATGGTTTCCCCCAAATTTCTCATTCGATTTACAATATCATCCAGACGAAGAAAGAAACTGGCAACACTCTCATCACTATGCATCTTCAAATTTTCATATTCAATTCTAAGAGTTTGGATTTTTGCACTTTTTAACTTTGTGTCTCCTTCATAGCTTAGAATGATTTTGTCCCATATGTCTTTTGCCGAATGTAGCTGCATCACTTTAGCAAATTCTGATTCAGACATGCTTCCCAATAAGACATTCACTGCTTTGGCATTGATTTCATATTTCTTTCTTTCAGTTGCATCAGTAGGAATAATTGCCGGGTATTGATAACCTTCTTCCACGATTGCCCATACATCTGCACCAAGACTTTGCAGATATGCTTTTGTACGTACCTTCCAGAATATCAGATTGCTTCCATTGAATAGAGGTGGCTTTATAGACATTACTCTTTCTTGACTTCCCATTGCGACGGATCTCCTTTAAGCGATCAAGCTTCTGCACAAGGACCTGCTCTGATACCAATTGTTGGGAAAAATACTGAGAGGGGGGGGTGAATCAGTATTTACTGCATAATCAAATCCTTTTACTTTTTCATTCCTTAAAACCCATACGCTACTTTCCTGAAGCCAACTAGCGTATACACGCGGATATCCTTCATAAAACTAGCGTATACACAGAGATCTAATTATGCCATTAGTTCTTCACTTATATCATTCCATCATTCATCCATTTGATGTTCTATAAACAGTAAACATGTGCAGTAAGAACAGAATAAACCATCACACAAAGCATCACACATGAACACCAGGATTTTTAGGTGGAAACCCAAGTCGGGAGAAAACCACCGCTGCAGTTGCTCAGCCTTCAATATTTTATTATAGAGAAAACATCTTACGACATATGTGCTGGCGCAGACTTGACCAGCACGCAGGCACCCACCTGCGCTCGTTTACCAGCCTCTCCTGGAAGGGAGCTCCAACCCCCTGACTCGTTTACCAGCCTCTCCTGGAAGGGAGCCACGACCCCCCGATCTCGTTTACCAGCCTCACCTGGAAGGGAGCTACAACCCCCTGACTGAAGGCTACAACCCTCAGCACCACCTTGGACCACGTTTCATCAATTTTCACACCGGATCCAACAACTTCTGGCTGACAACTTTTGTGCCATATTTACCATATTTTTCAACCGGACCCTTCTATACTTTTTAGCACAAACATACATCACCAACAGATACTTATCAACACGTATCGTATATCAAACACAAGCCATCGCATCGTATATTTCAATTTTCACTTCAGACAGATGTTCGCCTTAGATGTTCGCCTCATCATAGATCTAAGCTCTTCCATAATCGCATCTAGCCATACCATGCATTTTCGTATCTAGACTTTCTTCATCATTGGTGCATCATACATTCAGATTTATCTTCAAGTGTAACCCTTTTCCATTCAGATCTACTTCAACAAGAAGTATTCATTCGTTTTCCAAGCTCGTACATCTTGCACCCACACTTGTGATTCGCACAATGAATTTCTTTTCCTTATATAGGTTTATCTTTTTCAATACCATGGGCCAAAACAATACCATGAGCTCAATACCACGCAGCCAACACAATACCATGAGTCTTCAATACCATGAGTCTTCAATACCACGAGTCATCAATACCATGAGCCTTCAATACCACGATTCTTCAATACCATGAGTCTTCAATACCACGAGTCATCAATACCATGAGCCTTCAATACCACGAGTCATCAATACCATGAGCCTTCAATACCACGAGTCATCAATACCATGAGCCTTCAATACCACGGGCCCCTGGATTTGCACTTTTTGAGCGCTTTTTCCCATACGCGACTTATCACGTTCTTTTTAGACATATCCGCGTATTCATAGAGACATAATTTTTCCATCATACTTTGATCACATTCTGAATTCCTTTCTTCATTGCACACTGTAGATACATCATATTTTCTTCATCAAGAACATATTCTAGCAAGCACAACTTCATCAAGTAAGTTTCCATCATCTTTATCAAGTGGGTTGCCTTTCAAGGACAACACTTAGCATCATATTGTCAACAAACATCATATCACATCAGATTTACATCATTTACCAAGTCCATCAAGTCAACAATAACTTCATCAGGTGGATTTCCATCAAGGACAACACATGTCAACAGTCGCATGTCTTCATCTTCATTCAGTGGGTTGCCATCAAGGACAACACTCTGCATCATATTTCCAACAATCTCCCCCTTTGGACTTGATGGCAACCATGATGTTGTTTGGTTACCACAACAGATAAGTACAATAATAGTACAATGACACCATGTCATTCTCCCTATTTTCCATGTCACTCTCTCCATTTTTGGCATCATTCAAACACCATGTTACTCTCGCCCTTTGACATCAAGGGCAAAGGGCACATCATTATCTTCATTCAAACACTATGTGCAACGGGCGGATCCACAACAACATACTCTCCCCCTTTTCTCCTCATGTAGAAGAAGCGTTCTACAGATCTGATGTATACTGAAGTGACCAAGCTCCCCCTGAGTTCATGCTGAATCTTCAAACATATTTTTCAATGAAGTACATGACTCTATGACATTCCTATCACCAATGACTCATACTTACATCAAAGATTCATCCAAGTGAATTTACATAGAAGAGTAAAGTACCCAACCAAGTGGGTTTACAAATGTGACTCAGCTACCCAACCAAGTGGGTTTACAAACATGACTCAGCTACCCAACCAAGTGGGTTTACAAATTGACAAGTCCTTACATGACTGAATATTACAATTTTACAACATGGGTCTCAACAAGACCTTTTCATCAAACTACAAATATGACTTTTCATGACCAATACCAAGAAGACCTCAAGAGAGACTATATTACATAACCATCATAATGCCAACAATGCATTATACCAAGAACACTAATGCCTCTCGAATCCATGCATCCTTTTCTACATGACCAAGGCTCCTTAGTTTTTGCAATTCGAACATTTTCATCAACAAATCATCAAGTGCATCTTCATCAAAACATTAGAAATGACGATGCGAGAACTGAATACCACTGAGATACTAACAAGATCACACTGTGTCAAGAGAGCTAAACCAACCTGTAACCAGAATTGTCGTAACCACATAGACTTGAATTATGTGTGAACTTCACGTACATACGCGACCGTGTTTCAGAAAAGAAACTCGCATATCCCAAGACATCCAAGACACCTCTAAGCTTCAAGCAGACCGATTTTGTAAGGCAAAGACGTTGTCTAACTTCTTCGAGATATTTGACCGTTCTGGACTACGATATACTGGGGTATTAGTGTAGTTGTGTTTGTCGCCATCCAATGGTTGTAGCATAAGCTCATTAGTAACCAAGCCTTCGGATCCTTTGCAGCATCAATACATTCTTTCCAAAAGAGATTATCATACCAGAACAGCATCTTCAGATATGTGTCAAGCAATCATCCATGTGGTCCAAAATCACCATGATCTTCAAGATGTAACATGAAGTAACATATGTAGAAAAAAAATCTCAACCATAGCAACCAAACTCTATATGATCAAGACCAAAGAATAAGCAGTCATATTTCCAACAATGCAACCATTAGAATTCAACCTGCTACTCCCCCTAAACCAGTGCTTCTTCTTTAACTTATGCAATCTGAGACACCTTCAACAGCAAGTCATCAACAACAATCCCTGCATGATCTGTCCTTATCTCTGAACTATAAGACTTTCATCTCAACAATGAATGCTCTTCATCATAAAGCAACCAGGCTTCATCCATAATCTTCAACACAAGAACCCATGCATCATTTCATTATCATGAGTATAACTAGAATGATGCTAACAGTGCAATCATCAGCAGTCAGACTGATGCTCCCCCTGGACCTCTGCTTTAGATCTTCAGCTATCAGATAAATTTTCTTATCATCAATGTATACGCGATTGCGTCTTCTGGAACTCGCGTGTATACGCGACTTTAGTTAATGGAACCTGCGTATGGAAAGTGAAGCATAGAAAATTTCCATCTTCCTTCATTTCTTCCTGAGCTTGTACCTCATGTACCTGTCCTTTCTACATCAGATGCGCTGTCAGAAGTAAACATAACCAGAATAATCAAATCAACCATGAGAGTCATCATGCATTGCTCCCCTTGTGACGATACATTAATAGATCTCATACTGTATCTCACATCGTTCCTGCAGTCAATCAGAGAAGTAATCTTCCAGAAGCGGATGACTGCAGTAGGGTCTGAATTCCCTACGTTTCTGATCGGTCCTCCTTCTTTTTCCAAATTTGCTTGAGCTTTCCAACTGTCTGCTGAAAATTGTCCACTTTCCCAGATCTGTTCATCCTGCATTCTTTTTCTATATGTCCATACTTGTTACAAGCATAACATCTCATGTGGCCAGAGAAATAAACATAAGAATCATAATGAGTATTTCTATTCTTCCTCCTTTTACACTCAGCTGCTTTATGTCCATACTTGTTACATGAATAACAATATCCCTTGAAGAAACCAAAGTACCTTTCTATGTAGGAACTGTTTGTTTGAGGCTGAAATGATCTGCTCCTGCAATTTGCTGCAACATGTCCATAATTATGACATTTAAAACATTCAACGTTCTTGAATGAATTTCTTTGAGAATTCATGATTGTTGATTGAGATTTTGTCTCTTTCAACACTTCAGGTTTTGCATTGACATCCTCTGAATTTTTGGCACTTCCTTGTGAGCTAGATTCTCCTTTAACAGTTTCATGGAAACCAAGACCATGTTTGATAGCAGGAGACCTTTGATTACTCATAATATTGTCCAAAATGTTAGTACTATCATGAAACCTCAAAAGTTTAACCTTTTCTTCTAATTTACCTTTGAGAATGTTTACCTCAACCTCCAAGGCTTGACATTGCTTTGTCATGCTTTCTTCTTTCCTTCTTCCATCTTCTACTTGATCCTTCATATTTAGAATCTCTTCTTTCAACCAATTTTCGTTTTCTTCACATGTTTGTTCTAGCTCTTCATTCTTCTTATTTGATTTTTCCAGATCTTCTTTGAGAGATATGATTTCTGCTTCAAGGCCTTCCTTTTCAAATGATTGTAGAGGTTCCTCATTTTTCTTACTTGACGCTTCTAGATCTGCCTGCAGAGAGATGATTGCAGCTTCAAGTCCTTCATTCTTCTTGCTTGATTTTTCAAGATCTGCTTCTATTTCTTTAAGTTGATTATTTTCTTCAAGAAAATCGTTTTCCTCTAGAGCATCCATAAAAGTATCCTTTTCTTCTTTTTGTTCAAATGCCATGAGAAGTCTAAGATCTTCTTCACATTCTTCCTCACTATTAGATGACCCATCACTATCTTCATTAGTATAGTAAATTTTCTTAGAGCTAGATCAATACTTATTCCTTCTTACTACTTCTTTTCCTTTATAAGGACATTTTGTAGCATAATGACCAACTTTTCCACACTCAAAACATTTGAAGGGAAGCTTACCTTTGAATCTTCCAGTACCTAGTTGGAGCTTTCTCACGAAATTTTCTTCTTCTTCATCAGATATATAGCTGGAATCTTTGACAACTTCCTTTTCCTTCCCTTTAGTAGATGCCTTAAAAGCAGCTTCTCTTACTTGAGAAGGGCCTCCTTGTCTCATTTCAAAAGCAGTCAGAGTACCATGTAATTGAACAATAGTAAGCGATTGCAGATCTTGCCTTTCTTCAATAGCTGAAACTTTAGAGTCCAATTTTGAAGTCAAGGATCTTAAGACCTTTTCCACCAGAGTAGTATCAGTTATGGTTTCACCCAAATTTCTCATTCGATTTACAATATCATCCAGACGAAGAAAGAAACTGGCAACACTCTCATCACTATGCATCTTCAAATTTTCATATTCAATTCTAAGAGTTTGGAGTTTTGCACTTTTTAACTTTGTGTCTCCTTCATAGCTTAGAATGATTTTGTCCCATATGTCTTTTGCCGAATGTAGCTGCATCACTTTAGCAAATTCTGATTCAGACATGCTTCCCAATAAGACATTCACTGCTTTGGCATTGATTTCATACTTCTTTCTTTCAGCTGCATCAGTAGGAGTACTTGCCGGGTATTGATAACCTTCTTCCATGATTGCCCATACATCTACACCAAGACTTTGCAGATATGCTCTTGTACGTACCTTCCAGAATATCAGATTGCTTCCATTGAATAGAGGTGGCTTTATAGACATTACTCCTTCTTGACTTCCCATTGCGACGGATCTCCTTTAAGCGATCAAGCTTCTGCACAAGGACTCGCTCCGATACCAATTGTTGGGAAAAATACTGAGAGGGGGGGGGTGAATCAGTATTTACTGCATAATCAAATCCTTTTACTTTTCATTCCTTAAAAACCCATACGCTACTTTACTTCAGTAAACCAGCGTATATACGCGGATCCCCTTTATGAAACTAGCGTATACACATAGATTTAGATCTCATTAATAACATTACTATATTATTCATCATTCATTCATCGTATGTTCAATAAACAGTAGAACAGTGTATTACGAATAGGAATAAGCCATCACATGCATCACACATTAATACTCCGTGATTTTTAGGTGGAAACTCAAATCGCAGAAAAACCACCGCCGCAACTTGCTTAGCCTTCAATATTTTATTATAGAGAAAACATCTTACAACATATGTGTCGGCGCAGATTACCAAAGACGTTGTGCACCTAATTGCGTCATGACAAAACATTTTCCCCGGAAGGGAGCCCAAGTTAGACTCGTTTTTTACTTCAAATTATCAAATTTTCCCTGAAGGGAGCTAGAGGGAAAGACTCCGTTTACCAAATTTCTCCCGGAAGGGAGCTATACCCCCTGATATTAGCTACAACCCAGCACCTCCTTCGACCACGTTTCATCAATTTTCACACCGGATCCAACAACTTCAATAGAAAATACTTCTGCAGGCCACGTTTCATCACATTTTCAGACTGGACCCTTTCCATACTTTTAAGCACAGTCAACCATGAAACAGATACATATAACTCACTGACAGATATCAGTAAACCAGCAGAACAGATCAGACATTTCTTACCACAGACTTCAGCAAACCCTAGTTTGCATACGCGCTTTCCTTTCACCGATGTCGCGTATATACGCGCTTCCGTTCACATAAACCAGCGTATACTTCTGTACATATTACAGATCTAATTTCATTGCGCATACGCGCTTTCTCTTCAGCGAAGCCGCATATATACGCGCTTCCTCTGCGACGGCGAGCGTATAGATCTTCAATCATTATAGAGCAGCATACTTCTTCAGATCAGATATTCAGTTCAGATTTACCCTTTCACTTCAGACTGATGTTCGCCTAGATGTTCGCCTCATCACAGATCTAAGCCTTCCATAATCAGATCTAGCAAATACAAATGCATTTCAGATCTAGATCCCCTTCTTCATCATTGGTGCATCATACATTCAGATTTATCTTCAAGTGTAACCCTTTCCATTCAGATCTACTTCAAAGAGAAGTATTCATTCAAGCTCAGACATCTTGCACCCACACTATGATTTGCACAATGAATTTCTTCTCCTTATATAGGTTTATCCTTTTTCAATACCACGGGTCAAAGCAATACCATGAGCCTTCAATACCACGGGCCAAAGCAATACCATGAGCCTTCAATACCACGAGCCAAATCAATACCATGAGTCTTCAATACCACGGGCCCCTGTTTTTGCACTTTTTGAGCGCTTTTGCCCATACGCGACTTGGAACGTTCTTTTCCGCGTGCATACGCGACTTGCCTTAGACAGATCCGCGTATTCATAGAGACATACTCTTTTCATCATACTTTGAGCTCATTCAGAATTCCTTTCTTCATTGCCTTCTGTACACACTGTAGATACATCATATTTTCTTCATCAAGAACATATTCTAGCAAGCACAACTTCATCAAGTAAGTTGTCATCATCTTCATTAAGAGGGTTGCCTTTCAAGGACAACACTTAGCATCATATTGTCAACAAACATCATATCACATCAGATTTACATCATTTACCAAGTCCATCAAGTCAAGAATAACTTCATCAGGTGGATTGCCATCAAGGACAACACATGTCAACAGTCACATGTCTTCATCTTCATTCAGTGGGTTGCCATCAAGGACAACACTCTACATCATATTTCCAACAGAATATCCACTTCATCCTAATCCTAAGAATTATGCAAGCACCACATATGAAGATGGGAATGAAGATTTTGCAGAGTCAAAATATCCACTTCGTCCTAATCTTAAGGATTATGCCAACACCACTGATGAAGAGGGGAATGAAGAATTTACAGAGTCAAAATATCCACTTCGTCGTAATCCTAAGGATTATTCCAGCACCACAGATGAAGAGGGGAATGAAGAATTTGTAGCATCAAAATATCTACTCCGTCTTAATCCTAAAGATTATGCGAGCACCACTGATGAAGAGGGGGATGAAAAAATTCTAGAGTCAAAATATCCACTTCATGTTAATCCTAAGGATTATGCTAGCACCACTGATGAAGAGGGGAATGATAAAATTCCAGAGTCAAAATATCCACTTTGTCCTCATCCTAAGGATTATGCCAGCACCACTGATGAAGAGGGGAATGAAAAATTTGTAGCGTCAAAATATCCACTGCGTCCTAATCTTAAGGATTATGCGAGCACCACTGATGAAGAGGGGGATGAAGAAATTCCAAAGTCAAAATATCCACTTTGTCCTAATCCTAAGGATTATGCCAACACCACTAATGAAGAGGGGAATGAAAATTTTCTAGAGTTAAAATATCCACTTCGTCCTAATCCTAAGGATTATGCCAGCACCACTGATGAAGAGGGGAATGAAGAATTTGCAGCGTCAAAATATTCACTCTGTCCTAATCCTAAGGATTATGCCAACACCACTGATGAAGAGGGGGATGAATTTCCAGAGTCAAAATTTTCACTTCATCCTAATTGTAACGATTATAAGAGCACCACTGATGAAGGGGGGGATGAATAATTTCTAATAAATATAGATTCAAGTCATCCACTTATTTCTAGAGGGGAATGAAGAATTTTTAGCATCAAAATATTCACTCCGTCCTAATCCTAAGGATTATGCCAATACCACTGATGAAGAGGGGGATGAATTTCCAAAGTCAAAATTTTCACTTCATCCTAATTGTAATGATTATAAGAGCACCAATGATGAAGGGGGGGATGAATAATTTCTAATAAATATAGATTCAAGTCATCCACTTATTTCTAATCCTAAGGATTATGAGAGCACCAGTGAGGAAGGGGAGGTGTAGGATGGAGAAATTCTAGTGATTACAGATTAAAAGCTTCCACTTAGGCCTATCCCAAGGATTATGAGAGAACCACTAAGGAAGGGGAGGATGCAGAGTTTCTTGAAAATGATAATTTTAGAGGCATAGATCTGAATAATGCATTTTCTCTAAGTGATCATTTCAAAGACACTCACGGTGATAAATAATTGAATCCTCCCAGGGAAGAATTTGAAAGCATGGATCAAGATGGTGAATAATTTCGTCTGAGTCAAGGTTACAAAAACACATTTGATTCTTGTGAAATGATTTCTTCAAGTAAGGATGGTAATGAAAATTTTCCAAGCAATGATGTTGACGAATTTCTTAACTATGTTGAGAATGATGATAGTGGGGATAATATTCCTCCTAATGGTGATGAAATTGCTTCTACAAAGGATGATGGAATGATGAAGCCGTTGCAATAAAATATTGTAACTAGGAGTAGGAGTAGACCTTCACATATCAATCCAAAACATTCCAATTATACAAGGGTGAGGACAACATATCTCACAAAAAGAAGTTCCGTCATTCATTTGATTTCAAGTGAATGTTGTCGAAGGGATTGCTTCAAACATATGGATTTCAAATTTGCTTTGGAGAAAAGGAAAATATATTTGTCAATGAATAAAAGCATGCAAAATTCATATTTAGTGGGTTGCATGCAATCTACACTAGCAAGGTTATGATTACCATATTGGGAATGTATTGCTCTGCAGAAAGGCTTTCAAAATATTGTATTCAATTGGTAATTGTCATTTGTTAAGAATCCAAGAAAAACTGGAAAAAGATCCCACATATTATTCAGAAGTACGTTTTAAATGGGAGGTTGGGCCATTAGCAAACACTGCTTGTCATGGATGAAAGACTTTTTTTCAAAGCATGGATAGTGTATGCCAAATAAAGACACAATACATATTCCAGATAATTTCTCGAGACAATAAATATTCAGCTTATACAAAGATTATGCAGAAACTGCTGAAAGAGTTTATAATTTTATTACATATTCATATTTTACAAGGGTATGAAAAAACGAATTCAACAATGTTCGTATTCCTAAGAAGACAAGGATGGGGGTTTGCACCACATGTGCTTCTCTTAAAGAAAAAAGAGATAAATCTCAAGGGGCAAAAAGAGGTATGCGTTCAAAACATTATTTTTTAAAATTGGATAGTTATCAACTATGAAAATATATTTATTCATATGTTTCTTTTATTTTATGTATAGATTCTGTTGTCAAAGAACTTCAAGAGCATCACAATCAACAAACAAGTGAAAGGAAAAATTTGTATAAACATTGAAATAAGTGTTATGATAATCCAAATAAATGTATGGGTTTGATAATTGATGGTATGGACCAAAAGAAAACACTTCTTCCACATTTTGTCCCCATGCCAAAAAAATTAAAGGAGGAAAATTTCATTGACTTTCACTTGGTTGGTTGTATGGTATTTAATGAGAAGATGTTTCCAGGGGTTTTCTTCATAGCTCTAAATATTCATAATGATGCAAATCTAACCATAAATATAATCCATGATGTGGTTACTCATTGGTCTGGTATTCTTCCTGAAGTTCCGTATGTACAATTAGACAACACAAGCCATGAAAAAAAAAAATCAAGTTCTTTTTGGGTATCTAAACATGCTTGTTGAATTGGGAATTTTTAAAAAGATAAAGGTTGGTTTCCTTATTGTTGGGCATACTCATGATCATATTGATCAAATGTTCAGTCGTTTTTCAATAACATTGAGGAGGAAAGGTGTTGGGAGCCTGTCATCATTAATTGAATGTATTAATAAATCCTATATTCGAGAGTCCGTTTTTCATGTGTTGGAAGAAAATATTGACATGTGAAGGTTTATTTTGGGATCGCATGGTGAGGAGAAATGCATTGAACAACTTAACGAAATTAGCTTCCAGCATCAATTTCGTATCAAAAAAAATGATGGGATAACAATTATATGGGGCAAAAAGTATTCAATTGTTGCAGAATGAGGGCCATCATCAGGTTTAGAATTTTTGAAGTTCATTCCATAGCGCCCAATATTTTCATCAAAGATATTGTTATTACAGCCAGTTGTTGAACTCCATAATGCATGAAGGCATAAGAGAGACATAAATTATTCTGAATGTCTGGAGGAAATTAAAAGATGTATTAGAGATACATATGAGTACTTCGATGTTGCTGATTTAGTTTGGTGGGAGTATTTTTTCAGTGATCAAAGTGATATGATTTCAAGATCAATAAATGAAGATACACTTTTGAAGACTCCATTTTTTTGGCCACAAAATATGCCAAATGAACATGAGGAAACACACATTGTTGAACAACAACAGTCTCAAGCTATTATTAATTCTCCACAGGTAGAGGAAAGAGAAATCTATATTGGTTCTATAATATCACATGCACAACGTGAAGCCATGGATTACCTTTACAGGGGTTCTGTGCAGGATGTTAAGGAGGGTTGCATGATAGTAGCGTTATTAGATGAAGATCCACTTGGTTATCCATTCTGGATTGCCAAGGTTATAAAGTTCATTAATGAAAATGAAAATACTACAGCTGTTGATGTACATTGGTATGCCACAAGTACCCACCCTTTCAATGGTGTGTACAAGCCAGAGATGGTAGTTGAAAAAAAAATTGGCAGAAAGAGAAAAAGGAAGGGCACACATATAAATCGTCGCCGTGCAGATGTCTTAAAATTGGAGGATGTTTACATACTTGTGTATGACTTCAATTTGACAAAGAGAGGAACTCTTCGGTTGAAGACCATAAATATTTTGAAGAAATTTCTACGAGAACAATTACTGCTGAGATGGGACTTTGCAGAATGTAGTCATAGATCTACAAGACATTGGAACTCTAAAATGGTGGGCATGCATGTTGACTTAGACAGAGCACTAGTTTATGAAAAAGAAGAATATGGATCATCTTCATCTGCATTGAGTCATTCATTTGAAGATGTAGGTTCTGATGGTGTTCCAGAACCTATGATTGATTTTGAATAATTGTCTAAGACACTTTTATGTAATTGATGTTTGCATGGTAACTTGAAATAAATATTTTGACTTCCATATGATTTTTCATGAAGTTATGAGGCATTTCTATGTTTGTTGCATTATATGTTTTAATTATTAAGAATTCATCTCTTTAGAATATTCACAACGCAACAATGAATTACAAAAATAATTTGTGTTATATTCAATATACCAAGGTTGATATTTTGATTAAAAGTAAAAAAGAAAATAGAAATTAATGTTGAATTTCTAGATTATGTAGTGATATTGCCATGATATTATGTATTGTTACCATTTGGTATAAGATACCTTTAAAATTTTTAAAAATTATATGCCTCATTAAAAGGGGACACTTTGTTACGTCACAAATACAATGGACACTTTGTATGCACATAGATTTTGGTTGCAATTAGATTTAAATTTGTCTTAGGCTAAGATTTTAAAAGAGATATATTTTTATCCTTTAAAATTATAATTACTCTTGGAATAATAAATATTTCATTTACTTGTTCATTTTTAAAAATTGTTCAAGTCATATATTTTCTCCATAATTTTATGGTTCAAGTATGTTGAAAACTTAAGATTTAAAAACTTGAGATTTACAACTTGTCATTAAGGTTTTTATGCGCTACGGAATTTTCTTTAATGTTATGGTTGAAAACAATTACAATTTTAGGGTTGTTTAGAGTCAATATATTTTATCTTTAACAACATGGATGAAAATTGTTCGAAATAATAAGGCCTTCAGACATGATTTTGTTTATCTTTAACATCATGTATCAAAATTTTTAGAATTTTACGATTTTTCAATGTCCTAATATGTTGTCTTTAATTCCATTGTTGCAATGTGTCAAAAGTGTGAAACAATGTTTTTTTTTGTTATTCCAGCATCAACTCGTTTTGTTTTAAGGGTGTTTTTTCAATCATTTTTTCAAGAAATAATTTCGTTTTTAGCATAATTTTATAAAATGTTGAAATTTGACCTTGAGAAAAAACCAAATGTGTTCTGGAATACACACTTTTTGTTTTTGGGGCATTTTTTCATGTTTTTTTGGCTAGAGTTCTCGTTTTGAAGTAATAGTTCCCGTTTGATCGGTAAAATCCTTAAAGAAGGCAGATCTCTTCAACGACCCAATTGTTAATTTTTCAAAAACTATACTGAAGATAAACATAGAATTTTACTTCAGTAATTAGGATTGTTTGCAGCAGTTTGAAAGTTCCTTTCATTGGTTTCTTCACAAAGTACTTTCTTTCATATTCCAGCACTATAATTTCTTTGGTGTAAATTGCTGTGTGATATTTCTTTTCGATTATGAAAGATTGAAATTAAAGTAGGAATAGAGATAGGAAAATTTCATACCATTTCTAGCATTTCCTGTGCTTCGTCTCTAAGTTTACGAAACCCCTGGGATGACAATTAAGTGTTGAAGGAGTTTTCTTAAATACACTTCCTACACCCAACACTTCACATTTGAAATGCCCTTCTTTCTTCTGCGTTGCTCCTACTACCCCTTTGATGCAAGGGTTGTGTTCTCCTCCTCCTTTACTTCCTTCGTCCTACTGATGCTGCTGCCATTGATGGTGTTCTTCACTAAGTCTCACCTCATCTCCTCCTACTACATAGATTCTGCCCATATTCTTTCCCAATTTGGAAAGTTTTCTCTTCCCATGATACTCTAGACAAACACTTGCCACTCCTCAGACACGTTGTTCAGGGAAAATCGTACAAACTTTGTGGGTTGGGGCACTGACCCAACTGCAGATAACTAGTCTCGAACTCCCCGAAGTATAGTAAGGAAGGGGTCTATACGCTCCCCTTTCTACATCCTGGTACACCTCAGCTTCTCCTCCAAATACATCTTCTGCTGCTCCGAATATCCCTAGTATAACGTAGCAAGGGCATCCCACATCTACTTGGTTGTATATTTTCTAGCTATGTGTGATACTGTGTGATCTTGAAATCCATCAAGAATCAGCCTCTTTTCTTTCACCATCTCCTTTTTGTAGGTTGTATGCTGATCTAGGTCCATGGGATATCTACCACTAAACTGATGTAAGTCTTGAGACCATGTTCATCTATAAGAGAGGAAATCATGGCCTTCCAAAAAACATAGTTGGATGAACCGTCCAACCGATCCATATCTCTCAACCCTGTTGATGCCATCTCGCCAAAAATGTCGAACTCTACCTCTTCTCCTCTGTGCAACTATTGACTAGCTCTACGCACTCCCTACCGGGGTGGTAAAATCTACACACGACTACTGCTACTCTTGGATAATTTGAACTTCTTGGCTAGAAGTTCCTTGAGGAAAGAATTCCTCAGTGTGTTCTCTTCTTCTCTTCTGACATTATTCTGCCAGCAACTGCTGCAAAATAACTACATCCAAGCTGAAGCTCTGCTATGCAAGAAAAACGATGTTGCTCCATCTACCTCTGACAATCTTCTATCTAGAAATTTTGTTCTATGTTGACTCACTCAGAGAAAAAAATTTTCCTCAAGACATTGCCTTGTTGGATAATGGACTGTGCAAACTCTTGGGGTTTCGAGCAATTGCTCACACAGTGCCTCAAAGCTCCTTCTTTCCTCCTGCAACTGAGCTCTTCCTGCTTCTCCTGCACTTTGATACCATGTGAAAATTCCACAACTTGGAATCCTACTGCAACAACTGATTAGATTTATTCTATTTGTTAATTTACTGAACAAATTAATTACTGTTTTTTATGGTAAATATTGAAATCAATACATTACATCCTTCAAAAAATAAATACAGCGAAATAAATACAACGTAGGAAAGGTATATGCACACACACACACAAATAACAGTGTTATTTTTGAACTAAGTCTCAGGAAAAGCTCAATGCGGGAAAATCAATGCAACAACTGAGGGTTTGAATATTATGCAGTAGTAAATCTAAGTACAAGTATATGGTTGTCCAAACTGAAAAACCATACAAAGAATATCTGGAAAAAAGTTAGTGAGAAAATTCTCACTCTGCCACTGGCAATCTGACACTGATTTGGGCTCAGGATGAGCTGCTCTACACTGCCTTTGCGCAATCACTATGTCAGCCTATGCAGTACTACGTCCCATAACTCAAAATTGTGTCACCTTCATTATCTGATCAGATTTTGTCTATAAACTTGACCATCATGGCCTCTAGACTCTCACTCTGGCCTCTGGCACTGAATCAACTTTGTCTCCCAGAAAAAAACAAAATCTCCTCCTGAAGCTCTGCGTTGCCTCTGCACTGCCTCTTTGTGTCACTTGTCGCCTCTCTGCTTTGCACTCACCGGATCTGGATAAGCTTCCTCTGGTCTTACTATCTCTACCCCTCTCTCACTACAACGAGTTCACTAGCTCTCTCTTCGTAAAATCAGCGCAACTACTCAGGAAATCGATCTACTAGTGAATTCGATTTCTGTAAGTGTGTTCTCCAAGTTCCCATCGAGTTCTTCTTATAATCTCTTGTTGAGACTTCAACGACCACGATTAAAACTTAATCAATGGCTAATATTAACTAAGACTCAATCCACACATTTTTTAGGACATTCACACCTGACTTAATTAATGACTTTTAATTAATCATATTTCCTAAGTTTAGATTTAGGAAATATTAAAAATTAATTAATTATTTTAATTAAGCCATCTCTAGGTGGAATTTCTCCAAACAATTTCCGGGTCTTGGAGAATACATGTGTCTTAGCCTATATGCTAATTCTCGAGGCTATATCACATATGATGCTACAATACTCAACACTTACTAGGACCCTCTAGCATCTCCTTGTTCAACTGTAACCATATTTTATCTCCCACCTTGAAGGACTTCTCTATCCTATGTTGATCATGCTTAGCCTTATATTTTTTCTGTGACTTATACATTGTCTCTTGTACATATATATGTATTTGTCTCATCTTCTCAACAAATTTTTTAACCTTAGGTATCCCCTTTTAGATTCTCCCTCACTCCTCTTTTTCCCATATGCAATATTCAAAGGTGAAGGTGGAAAATATCCAAAACAAGTTTCAAATGGGGACTTACTAATAGAACTACGGACCACTCTATTATAAGATTTTTATATATATTTCCAAATTTTTATCATAGGTCTTCAAATAATTCTGATTATGCCCCCTCAAAAGTTGCACCAAGGTCTTTTTGACTACTTATGTTTTCCCATCTGTTTGTGGATGGAATAATGTAGACACCTTTAACTTCATGTCCATATTCTCTTATAATGTATTCCAAAATGCACTAAGAAATCTTGTTCCTATTAGAAACAATGCTCCTTGGTATCTCAAAATGCACCTAGACCTATCCAACAAACAAATTCATCGCTTCTTTCCCATAGACGGTCTTTTTATAGGGCATTAAAATACACATCTTGTTGAACCTATCAACTACCAAGAATAAGTAGTCATGTCCCTTCCTAGTTGTTGGTAAACCTCCCACAATGTCTATGGAAATGCTTTCCCAAGGAAAAGTGGGCACAAGAAAGGGATGATATAGTCCATGTTTCTTGTTACTCGGATTTTAAGAATAACAAAGCATACATCCCCTCATTGAACCTAGCTACATGTTCTTACATCTTGGGCCAATACACAAACCTTTGAAAGTTGTCCATTTTCTTTTGTGACATCCCCATGTGCATATTTCTCCATTGTAAATAAATTATAATTAACTAAAGGTTGAGAGAAGGGGAATTGATTCTAGTTGCTTGGGGAGGGAGATTGTTTGAGGAATGGAAAAAATTAAATACTTCAGCCATGGGTTGGCTGAGAAGCTTAAATGAGTTGAATGTGTATTAAATTTAACTGAAAAATACGAGGACATGCCCAAGTGTCATTAAGCTCCAACGACAAACAAGAATAGGAAAAAAAGATTTAAGGGTTGCATGGGATGCACTATCCAAGTAGTTGACTATGTGCACCCATGGAAAACGACAAACAAGGGGTCGGTTGGAAAAGGCACATGCAATATGGAAGAGAGGGGAGTAATCTCTCACGCATATGAATAGGTAGTGGCAAACATAATCTCTCGAATTCTCTCTTAAGTGCATAGATATTGGAAGAATGAAACACATTATTTTTACTCTCTTGTTCATATGCTTAGGCGACAACAAAGAGGACGTAGTGAGCAAACTGGTGGAAAATTTCCTCCAAGAGTGGAGGTGAGAAAAAAATGAGAGAGTAGTGATCATACTAGGCATAAATCAAGTTATGGAGAGATAGGAACTAATTGAAGAACCCTCACAAAGGCTTGTTGGGTAAAAGTATTACAGAGAGTAGTGGATTGTCTATAAGGATGAAGAGCCCACTAGAAGCTTATGGATTGATGAACCTACTGGTTTGGAAGAGTCACTCATGCGCTTGTGAGGGTTTTTGGACCACCAGGAGTTGCCTTGGGGAAAAAGTTGATTTGTTGCTTGAATCATTGATGAACCACTGAGAGTTGCCTTCAGAGAAGTTGTGTTTCTTGAATCACAAATGAACCACCTAGAGATGTGCTCTCTTACCCACTAGTAGCTTATCCACTGATGAACCTTCCTCAATGTGGACTCTCTTCTCCTAAAATCGAGTTGAGATTATCTGCACTATGTTATCCTGGCATGGATGTCAATTATGTATGAAAGGACAAAGTGAAAACGTGTGTATTTGGTGGATGAAGGCAATGTGGCCTTATGGCATCCTATTTCAGTTGTTCTATTGGTTGAAATTCCTCTTAAGAAGCACTCCACCTCAAGCACTAGAATATGGCTCAAGGGTGATGTGTTAATTTTAGCTAACCATGATATGTTCTATGCTTAGAGCATTTTACTTCAATCTTCTTATTAGCCCAATTCAAATTCAGATTCACAATCACATAATCATTGAAAGTAAATGCTAATAGAACATAAAATAAATCGACATAAGACAATCCAAGACAAGAGACAATAATTTATATAATTCTTCTTATTCAGTAGAGAGAGAGAAAATGTCTTTTACAACAGTCAATAGGATGCCCTAGCTAGCAAAGACTTTGATGGTCAAACTAGCCCTTCAACCTCCAAATAGAATTTGATTAGCATTGCTAGCCCTGAACATGCTAACCAACTTATCATACATCTCCTTAGATGTGCCCAACTCAGAGATATAAGCAAGCAAGTGCTTATGATTAGAATCCCTGATGATCTTCTTCGCCTTGAATTCCCCTTTCCTGTACTTTGTCTTAGTGGCAACTAGTGCATTTGATGGAGGCTCATTGATATTTCCATGCACATAATCCATAATATCTTGTTCTTCTAGTGTCAGATCCCAAAATATTTTCCAAGCATGATAATCAGACTTATCATTCAGCTTGTCATCAGATTTGAAATATGATGAGGGGGCCATTGATCTCGGTCCATGTCTTTTCAACTTTGGTGATTGCTCTTTTCACTCTTGCTTGGGCTTTGTCTTCACCTTAGCTTTGATACTATGTTAATTTTAGTTAACCATGGTATGTTCTATGCTTATAGAAGTTTACTTCAATCTTCTTATTATCCCAATTCAAATTCAGATTTAAAATCACATAATCATTGAAAGTAAATGCTAATAGAACATAAAATAAATCGACAAAAGACAAGCCAGTACAAGAGACAATAATTTATATAATTCTTCGTATTCAGTAGAGAGAGAGAGAAAATGTATTTTACAATAGTCAACAGGATGCCCTAGCCAACAAAGACTTTGTTGGTCGAACCAACCCTTCAACCTCCAATCAAATTCAGTCAAGCATAGTCAAAATCGTCCTTCCATCAATGTTACACAGCCCAAATCTAGTCCATAAAACATTCAACGCAGAAGACAAAATTCTGCGATCAAACTAGTCAACATTGCGGCCAATGCTGCAGTCAAAGTCAACATTTGGCCTCAATTTCTATGCCTCCAGCTGCAACCTTCCTAGATTGGATTTTCTGCCTTCAAATCGCAGTAAAAAGGTGAGAGTTGACCCAAAGTCAACTTTGGTTAACACTTCCAGAGAAGCCCTAAAAATAGTAAAAAAATTAGCTTCTTGTTTCACACGTGTGGAGGAGAGAGAAGCTTCTAAGGCTGTACAAACCAATAAGATGAGAGAGAGATGTGTGAGATGAGTGAATGATTAAATGAGAATCATGTCTCTCCCTTTTATATCCATGACTATGAGTGTGTGACACATATTTTGGGGCTTGTGAGCCTACATTACAATTCTGGATGATCTTGACAATTTGCACATGTGTGGAAAATAAATTCAAAATACAATTAGTTCTTCTCATCCAAAAAAGATGATATTTAGATCAATATTGCACCTCTCCGAAAGAGGAATACAAAAAATATCATCTCCATCATATGAGCAATGCAACATGGATTTTGGCCCTAGTTTCAAAATTTAAATCTCCCTCTCAACTAGGGAGAACTCCATCTGTCCACCTGTGCAATTTTGTCATCCAGTACCATCATGTAATATCATATATCATCATCATTATGCAATCCTATGTCATCATGTTGTCTCTAGTTTTCTGAATCTACTTTTTTATAAGAAGATATGATCAAGAGTGAGTCATAAGGAATTTTCCACTCTCCACTGACCTGAAGTCACTTTAGAGGTAAAAACCTCAACTAGACTCGAGTGAGTCACATACTGACCCGAAGTCAGTTTAGAGGTAAGAACCTCATCTATACTTGATCTTAGATCAAGTTGTTGGACACATCCCATCCTAGACATAGAGAGTACGAAAATACTCGTTGCGTCCATCGGTAATGCTATTGGTCTCTATCCTCATTTCCCAACTCATTGGCCAAATGAGAGGTACTTCCCATGAGTCCCAGCCTACATGGGTAGGATGTATGTGGGGCATAGATCAAAGAGAGGAAAAACCAGCTCAATATCATAAAAATGGGGAAAGAGCACACCAACAAGGTAAGACGAACTCAGCCCTGTGGTTGCTTATAGATCTAAGTAGCTATCCCTAATCCCCCTGGAACTCCCAGAGCTCATAGTCCAACTCAACCAGGACCCTCACAATAGGGTATGTTCACGATACCAAGCTTCTCACGGAAGGTTAATAATTTGACCTTCCCCAGGGGCTTCGTGAGAATATCTACGACCTGCTCATCAGTCTCAATGTGATGGAGCCTTACGATGCCTCCTTGTACCATGTCCCAGACAAAGTGTTACTTGATATCAATATGCTTGGATCGGTCATGGAACACGAGACTATTACAAAGGCGAATCCCATTTTGGTTGTTGTGAAACCAACTCCAAAAATAGAAGAAAAGAGAGATCAACGCCTTAGAAATCAGCCACTTCGAGAGGGAAACCTCCAATACATTACATAAATGAACAGTTCTTGGATGCTACAAATGACCAAAACCTCCTTCTATATATAGGAGTCCATGGGCCCACAATATAATCCTAGCCGACCTAACAATAACAATGTAAGAGCACAATAATAACAATATTGGGGTTACAAGGGTACAAAAATAACAATAAGGGGGTTGCACTAATAAAAATAAGGGACTAAACTAGTAATATAGGGACCTAACATGCCCCTCTCCTTCAAAAAAGAGTTGTCCTCAACGCTTGAGTAGCTCTGAGTGCTTCTATATAAAATTCTCATCCTCCCATGTAGAATCTTCAGTGGGTAAGTTCTTCCACTTGATGAGATACTTTGAAATTGATCGATTTCGTAGCTGTCGAGTTCTTGTTTCCATGACCGCTTCAATTTTCAATATGAATTTTCCTTCCTCATCAAGTTCTGGCAATATTGTTTGAACTGGAAGATTTTCACCTATAACCTTCTTTAAGCATAAAACATGGAAAACTAGATGCACTCGTGAAGAAGCAAGAAGCTCCAATTTGTATGCCATAGTACCAATTTTTTTCAACACCTTTTAAGGACCATAGTACTTTGGCAATAATTTATTATCCTTCTTAGCTTTCTTGAGGGACATTTGTTTGTATGGTTGTCTCCATAAAAATACCCAGTCTCCTACATCAAAACTTCTCTCGCTGCGATGTTGATCTGCCTGTTGTTTCATTCGATTTTGTACGAAATTTAGGTTATCCTTTAAGAGTTGGAGAACTTCTTGTTGATGCTCGATGTGATCTTCCATTGCTTGAACCTTAGAATTTTCTCTTAAAGATGATGTGATGGACGGTGGATGATATCCATAAAGTGCCATAAATGGGGTCATTTTTGTTGTAGTATGGAAGGAAGTGTTATACCACCATTCAACGAGAGGTAACCACTTGACCCATTGTGTTTGTTTATCAGATACAAAACAATGAAGATATCCTTCCAAACATTTATTCACTATCTCAGTTTTACCATCGGATTGAGGATGATAAGATGAGTTATGAGCTAATCGAGTACCCAAACAAGAAAATAACTCCGTCCAAAAATTTCCAGTAAAAATGGGATCTCTGTCGCTCACAATAACCTTTGGGTTTCCATGTAGCTTTTGAATTATGTCCATAAATGTAGTAGCAACTTTACTTGCTTTAAATGGATAAGATAATGCACACAAGTGTGCATACTTGGTAAGTCTATCAACTACCACCATGATGACACTCTTTCCTTCGGACTTAGGGAAACCTGTTGTTGGTCGCTTTAATTGTTTTAACAATTCAAGTGCCACATAAATTGTCAACCCAGGAAGGTCTATTTATTCCAAAGACAATCACACACTATATATGCTCAATTCCAAAAGCAAAGAAGGGTTGTAGTATTAATTACACAAATTATATTATTCACACTGCTCACACCTTACTTTTAACAAAGCTGAAGCCTACTTGTGTTACAGCAGAAACAATCCTCTGTTGCAGACTTTCATTAAAAGAATCATAGGAAAGATAATGAAAGGAAATCACTCTACAAAAAAGAAGATCAATCAACCATAACGAAGAACAGGACCCTATTCCTCCAAGCAGGAATCTTTAGCACCTGTTTCTTGTTATCAGTCACACTGCCAAAGAGAGAGATCAATCATTGGAGAACATGACCCTATTCCTCCAAACGGGAATCTTCAGCACCTGTTTTCTGATATCAAACTATCACACATTCATTCTGCAAACAAATGACTAGAAATAAAAGAACTCACAACTTCTTCAGAATGAACAATACAGAATAATGCAGTAAATAAGGAAAACAAAATTTTAGTAAGAAACACAAAACTGCATAAATAATCTTCAGCAAACAGTGTTTAATTAAGGTGCGAAATCATAAAGAAGTTAACAGACTACAGGAGCAATCGGGTGAATCTTGTGATGAAGGCAGGCCCTTTCCTTCTCACAAGATTCCCCAGAGAAAAGAATTTAAATTGAAGCGCTCAAAAGAAACCTTTATTCATCTGTCAAAAGAAATGATACATTACAATGGAGCCTTGCTCCTTTCTATTCAAAAAAATGTATCTCCCGCAGTCTCTAACTCCCCTTCTAATGATGATGTCTCCTCTTTTTAAATAGGATACATCTATTACAGTTACATCAGAGAAATCCTATTTTTATCCAAATCTGATCTTTTATTTTAAAACAGGGTCTTTCTATTCTTCCATAGCAAAATATTGTTACAATAGATACAAAAATACTGGCTTTAGAACAATCCGTGTAACAAATTTCCTTGCTTTTCTTCGTCTTGTTGCCATCATTCTTGAAATACACTTTTGAAATCGCAAAACACGAGCAGTTTTCAGTAACGGGATTTGCGTGCCCGTTCACTGTTTCAGCAACAGAATTGACTGTTTCAGCAACGGGGTCGACTGTTTCAGCAACACGTTCCTTATCATAGATTATCTGCGATATCTCAACGACTGTATATATTCGATTAATGATTAGATATAAAAGTAATATAGAATTATATGCAAAACAAATTAAACATAGAGTAAAGAGAAGAACTTTGTATACCTTTGGGAAAAATGGATAGGAATGATAATGTAAACTTTAGATATGGACTAAAAAGAGTAAAGAGGTGGCAAAAATATGTAGTCAAAATGGTACATTATGAGGTCCTAACATCTCCCCCAACTAAAAGGGTTGCATGTCCGCAGGCAACTTTTAGTCTGAATCGGAGTCTGAATACTGACTCTTTTCATGCAAGTTACTGAAGCAATAACTATGGAAGGTGGTATCTGTCGAAGGTCTAAATCCTTGATTACTTTGATTGTTCAGCTGTGAGCAGCTGATAAGGTCTTCCATCCTTAATTGCTTTCAACTGAAAATAAACAAGACGCTCTGAAAGAAACAGAGAATAGTTCACAGATGGTTTCCTGGTGGCTAGTAATTTTTGCACTAATTGAAACATCAGGATTAATTTATTTTTTAATTCTGTATTCTCTTTCCTGGAATCTTTAAGCTGCTGGAGTGTCTGTTCCCAGTTTTCCCAATTGGAGTACATTTGATTTTGCCAGGCTAGTTTATGCTGTTGTAAAATTTTATCTTGATCCACATCATACTGTTTCTTCCACGTGTTCATTATTTCCAATTCTTTCCATGGTGGAGTTTGTGTTCCAGCATTATAGGTAATGGGCTGAGGCATAGTCTGTGTAGCAGAATTAGTGAATGTCGGGCAGGATACCCGTACCTTAGTTTCCTTCTCCAAATTTTTTGAGGGTCCTACTGGTTCTTGTGTGACAGTAGGGTCTTCCTTCTTTAAAGTCTTTCAGGGCCCTACTGGTTCTTGTGTGACAGTGGGGTTTTCCCTCTTTACTGGAGATGATATGGATGCACCAGACATTGGTACTTCAACTATCTTGTATCCTGTGCTTTGATAAATGTTTCCACATTGATAACACATGTACTCTTTATAAGGATCATTCTCTGAGTGTTTTTCTTGCATCGATGCTGTATGAGGCAAAGTATAAAGATTCAATTCTTTATCAAAAGCTTCCCTTGCCATTATCAATTATTTCTTGCAGGCTTCTAATTTTGACTTCAGAAATTCATTTTCTTATAAAAGAGAGGCTATGGTAACTGGAGCATGTGCTTTTGCTGATTGTTGTTCCTCCACTGTAGCTAGTTCTTATGTTTCAGCTATAGTCGGTTTCATTAAAATATCATGCTGGATGTTTAAATTTTGCACGTCAGCAGCTGGTTCTTGTGTTTCAGCTGCTGCGTGAGTAGATGGTTCTTGTGGAGAAGCTACTGGTTGCGTAGGAGATGATGTCATATTACCCTGGGCGACTGGTTCTTGTGGAGCAGTGCCACAAGATGAGATAGGTAATGATTCCAGGATTTGGAAAGGTGGTGATGACTGGAATTGTAACAAGATGGCTGCGGGGTTAGGGGAAATGGGAGTTGTTTTCATTTTTCTCCTAGGTAGAAAAACAGGGAAAGCAGTGGCTTTATTTTTCTTTCTATGGGAAGATTCTTCCCTAGGAGAGAGGCTGTTGGAAGAGGTGACTGTTTTGGATGCAGCCCTCGTTTGCATTTTTGATACAGAGGTGGTTGTAGTTTGCCTCTTCCTTTTATGAATAGGAGGAGATGGTGGTGTTTCAGTCTGAGATTCATCACTGGGGATGTAAACAGTGGGCTGGGATGACTCTGCTAAATGGAATGGTTTTGAAGATGGGTGAATTGGATTGACTGGTTCTAAGGATGGTATTGATGGAGGATCCGGGATATTCTCCAATTGTTGTTCATAAGAACTTTCAGAGATTTCGTGGAGATTTTCAGCTTCTTGGGGAATTTGGGCTTCATGGTGAATTTCGGGAGCTTGGTCAAGGAATAGGGGTAAGTTATTTAGAGGGGGGTTTTGCTGAGAAAAACCCCTCTGAATTAATAGTTGACAAAGGCGATGATGAGTAAGGGACAGTAATGGAAATTTTACCTTTCTATAGTAATATGACATATTATTAATACATCCAAGCAGATAATAAGGAATGTTGAGTATTCTACCATGCCGCAAGTGGCTCATTAAAACAAAGTCGTGTTGATAAAATACCTGATATCGCCCCTCGCAGGTTAAATAATGCTTGAAAAATTCGGCTACCTTGGCCCACGGAGGAGGTAGTGAGTGCAGTCCTATGCCACGGCCTTTGATCTCAACACGTTCTTCTGGAAGAAGGAAGTCCTGTTGCGCATTTAGGATAATGTGTTTTCTACTAAACCACCGAGTTCCTGTGACTGGAAAACCCGAGACTTGGGCAATATCATTCTCTATAACTGAAATTCTGACCCCTTGCCCTGTGGATTGGTCCTGCTGGAGGTTCTCTGCGAACTCCAAGACTTGCTGAGGGTTAAATTCTCTCAATTTTTCAAAATATGTGACCCATCCTGCCTGCTGGAAAATTTGGTAAGCCTCCGAAAATAATTGAAGAAGAGCCGTTGAGCCAGGCTCATGCCTGATAACTGAACCTCCCATGGTTACTAACTTAAGTCAAATACAGAAATAGAGAGCAGAATCACAGGCTCGATCAGAATAATTTTTACGACTGAGGATATGGAGTATCAATGACGGCTGAAATAATGGATATGAAGAGTGACGGTGGATTGTATGGTGTGGAATGATGGTTTTAATTTTCGAAATCCCCCCCCTACATGTGATTTAATGATGTTTAAATGTGCGGGGATTGTAATCATAATGGGAAAGATCCTCTCTTTAAACTATTATTTAACTATATTACATAAAAAATCCGCATACCTTATATTTTACCTCTGTTTTTGTAATTCAAAGTATAGAGTGCTTGTTCATAGTGGCTTAATACTGATGGAAGAATCTTCAGATTTCTCTAAAATGTAGAAACAAGAGCATATTAGAGTCTGCTCAATACTAGATAATATTCACCCAAGGGATCTGAAGAATAAAAGTGGGGTACTGGAAAACTTGTGTAGCAGAGGAAAGGAATGGTGTTTTAGCAATGGGAAGATAGATGACAGGTTGCTGAAAGTGGTGTTTCAGCAATGGAAAGATGGATGACATGTTGCTGAAAGTGGTGTTTTAGCAATGGAAAAATAAGGGAAATGTTTGCTGAAATGTGATGATTTAGTACTGGGAAAATTGGGGAAGTACTTGCTGAGGAATGATTTCAGCAGTAGGGAACAGGGAAAAAAAAAAAATGCTGGCTGAAGGATGGTGTTTCAGGAGTGGGTACAATGGGGAAAATAGGAAAAAGGGAAAGATGGAGTAAGGAGATAAGTGATAAAAGAGATACTGCTAGGAAATGAAGAAATGAATTGAGATGAGGGAAACAAAGCTTCTCTGATTGAAGCTTAGATCTTCTTGTGATGAAATTTTCCTCCTTAGTGAGTTCTTCCTTAATCTGCAACATACCATTGTAACATGCCAACCCTTGACAGGGATTATTAGTTTTAAATCTATTCTAATACTAAAAATATAGTGAAGAAAATTAAATGCTGTGAGGAGCAGAAGACTCCCCTGGAAAAAGATAATGTGTATTAGTCATGCAAGCAGCCTTAAAATCTTCTTTAGAAATAGGGCGCTGGTACAAACGAAGCCTATGACCATTTACTAGTAGAGGTGTTTTAGAATCATCAATTGTTAAAAGTCTTACTGTTCCATTGGGAAAAACAACATCTACTTCATAAGGTCCAAGCCATCTTGTACGTAACTTACCTTGAAAGTTTTCAAACCGAGATTCATACAATAAAACCCAATTACCTTTTTGGAACTGCTTGTGCTTGATAATTTTATCATGCCACTTCATTCTTTGTTGTTGAATCATGGTTGTCTGGTGAATGGCATCTAATCTCTTTTCATCCAATTCAAGAAGCTGCTGCAACTTGGCTTTCTGCACATCAGTCAAATCAAGGTTAACAGCTAAAGCAGTTCTTAAAGTTTTAATTTCAAATTCCATAGGAAAAACAACACTTTTACCATAAACCAATTCATAGGGAGAAAATCCTGTAGTATTTCTACAGGTAGTTCTATAAGCCCATAATGCTTTAGAGAGCCTTTGAGACCAATCCTTCCGGTTATCCTTCACTGTTTTAGTTAGAATGGCTTCTATTACTTTATTTGTGCTTTCCACCTGCCCATTGGCCTGGGGATGGTATGGTGTAGTCATTCTATGATGAATATGATATTTCTGAAGGGTAGATTTAAAACCATGAGAATTGAAGGGAGGTCCTCCATCTGTAACTAGCTCTCTAGGAATTCCAAATCTAATGAAGATTTCTTCATATAAGAAATATAGGACAGCTTCTTCATTGGCTCTAAGAAGTGCTTTGGCCTCCACCCATTTAGTCATATAGTCTGTAGAGACTAATATATAAGTTATTTGATTGGATGGATGATTGATGGGTCCTATGAAATCTAAGGCCCATCTTTCGAATGGTTCAAGTACTACCTGGGGATTTAATGGCATTTGATCTCTATGATTGGGTTGAACCATTCTCTGACAGCTATCACAAGCCCGCACATATTTCTTTGCATCCTTAAACAGTGAGGGCCAATAGTAACCCATCCTCAAAATTTTGTGTGCTGTTCTTTTATCGGAAAAATTCCCTCCACAAGGGCCATCATGACAAGCTTTTAGTATATCATACACCTCATCCTCTCTAATGCATCTTTGAATTTCATGATCAAGTCCTGTGTGAAAAATACACCCACTTATCCAGCTATACCTGGCACTTTTTTGAACAATTCTCCTCTTTTCTCTATGTGACAGGTGTGATGGAAACTTTCCTGCAACCAAATAATTGGCAATGTCTGCATACCAAGGAGAGTGAGCAGATACTGCAAATAGATACTCATCAGGAAAGGAATCATCTACTGGAATATTATTATCGGTTTTTAACCGTGAAAGGAAATCAACCACAACATTTTCTTTACCTGGTCGATCTACAATTGTAATATCAAACTCTTGTAGTAACAATAAACATCTGGTAACTCGAGCATTTGTGACAGATTTATTCATTAAATACTTGATAGCCGAGTGATCAGTATGGACAAAAGTAGAGTAACCAGTGATATAATGTCGAAATTTGTTAATGGCATAAATTACTGCTAAGAATTCCTTTTCGGTAACTGTATAATTAAGCTAAGTAGGGGTCATATTCTTACTGATAAAATAGATAGCATAAGGAAGATGGTTTTCTTCTTGTCCCAAGACAGCTCCAATTGCAGTATCTGAAGCATCAGAAGATATATGAAAGGGAAGTGCCCAATCAGGTCCTCTCAAAATAGGAGTTATAGATAACTGATGCTTGAGTGCTACAAAGGCTTCCTGACAAAGATTAGTCCACTTAAATTCAACATTTTTCATAAGCAACACAAATAATGGAGAAGCTATCTTAGAAAAATCTTTAATGAATCTTCTGTAATATCCAGCATGTCCAAGAAAACTTCTTACGTCAGTTTGTGTTTTAGGAACAGGAAGATTTTGAATGACCTGTATTTTGGATGGGTCTACCTGAATTCCTTGAGATGAGATAAAATGTCCAAGCACTATTCCTTCACTCATCATCATATGACATTTTTCAGTACTTAAGGAGAGCTGAGATTATATACAATGTTTAAGCACCTTCTCAAGATTCTGTAATGCATCTTCAAAAGACACACCATAAGGAGTAAAATCATCCATAAATATTTCCATAGAGTCATTCAACATATCAGAAAAGATTCCTATAACAGCCCTTTGAAAAGTTGCTGGTGCATTACATAGTCCAAATGGAAGAACTCTATAGGCAAAATTTCCCCAAGGACTAGTAAAAGTGGTCTTGTCTTGGTCTTGGGGTGCAATCCTGATTTGGTTATACCCACTGAATCCATCTAAAAAGGAAAAGAATTTCTTCCCTGACAAACTGTCCAACACCTGATCAATAAATGGAAAAGGAAAGTGGTCATTTTGAGTGGCTTTATTTAAAGCCCTATAATCTACACACACCCTCCATTTCCCATTTTTCTTAGGGACTATTACCAATGGGGAAACCCATTCACTGTCAGATATAGGGTATATAAATCCTGCATTAAGCAATTTTTGAAGTTCCTCTTTCACAATTTCTCTTAAATTAGGGTTCATTCATCTTTGGGGTTGACAGACTGGTCGACACCCTTCCTTAATATAAATCCGGTGAGTACATAATTCAGGAGAGATTCCCTTCATATCCGTGTAATCCCATGCGAATGCTTCCTTATTTTCAAGTAATAACTTCATTAACTGCTGTGTTTCATCAACTGTCAGATCAGGATTTATGTTCAGTGTTTTGCCAGGTTCGATTTCCACTGTTATGCTTTTAGAGGAGATGGAGGTTGATGTTTGAGGTAAATCTTCGGATTCAATCTTGTCGTGGGTATCTGTTTCAAAGAGTGTAATCAATTGATTGTGAGTTTCAGCAACCACAGAGGAAGGTTCACAAATAAAACTATTAATTACTTCGTCCTCTGTGCTGTCTTTAAAACTCAAAGCTTGTCCGATAGTTAAAATAGGCTGAAAAACATTATCATCATAAGCCATCCATACAAAATTCTCATTGCTAATCATGGGTGTAGCATGAGGATAAAGAGTAAGCTGTTTGGTTTCATATCCATTGGAAATTGTCATTGAACCAGATCTACAGCTGATAAAGGCATCGGCTTTAGCAAGCCAAGGCCTTCCTAGAATTAGAGGGTGTCCCCCCAACTTTTTTTTAGTTTGCAACACCACAAGTCAGCTGGATAATTCCAGGATTCAACCGAGATAACTAAGTCCTCAACAACTCCTTTTGGTTTAATTGTAGAGTGGTCAGCTAGCTCTAGGATGGTTGGTGTGTCTCTAATTGTGTTCTTTAGCTGTAGCAATTGTGAGGTTTCCAGAGTCATGATATTTATTGCAACACCTAAATCTACCAAAACTTGAGGGATTATTGTTTTACCAATTTGAACTGTCACAGTAGGATGGCTGGGGTCACCATATTTCACAGGAGGAGTTTTTCCGGACATCAATGTAGATAGATCACCCATAACATGAACTGTAAGGGGATCCTTAGTTTTCCTACCAGGTTTCTTAACACAAATATCCCTCATGGTTCTGGCATATATTGGTACATCTCTTAGTGCCTGTAAAAGTGGAATTTTAACATACAAATTTTGCAATTCCCTTAAAAGATTAAAAGCAGGTGTTTCAGGCATTTTAGTTAAAACTAAACATTCGAGGAATGGTGGCTCTATTATTTCAGCATCCTTGTTAGAGGGTGGTTGTGCTTCTTTGTGTGAATTATGTTTCTCAGTTTCTTCTTTATCAGAATCCAAAGAAGTAACATCATCAATAATAGGTTCAACTATTTTCCTGGATCTTAAATGGATATCATTGCATTGTGCAGGGAAAACATGAACTGTAGGCTGATTTTGAATGTCAATAACTTGCACAACTTTATTATTGGGGTTAGGATTTGGTTGTACATGTAGCTGGGGTCTCATTTGATTATTTGGTGGAGCACCTAATGGCAGAGGAAGTGGTTGTTGAAATTGAGGAAATTGATTTGGATACGGGAGTTGTTGACTCCTCCAATTTGAATTCCATGGATTAAAAGAAGATGGCTGTTGTGGGGGCCAAGGAGTCCACATTGCAGGATCTACAAAGGGAGGGTTTGTTTGTTGCATGGGTGGGTAATTCATCTGATTAAAGGGTGGGTATTGCATTTGGTTAAAGGGAGGGTAATTTTTTTGACTGAAAGAAGGATAATTATTCCAACGATTAGAAGATGTAAATGGCATGCTAGAATTCATACCTTGTCCTCTTGGTTGCCATTGTCTTCTTTGTGTTAGCAGATAAATTGCTTCAGCTTCTTCTTCTGTTGGCTGCAGTGCTGCCTTTATTCCCGGTAGAGAATGACATTGTTGTGTTTCATGATCTTTCTCACAAAGGGTGGAGATTGGTATCTTGTCCAATGGGCATTCCCTTAGTGGATGTTTATCTCTGCATTTAGGGCAAAAGACAGCCAGAGCTGCTTTTGCTTTAGCCTGCTTCTTTTTAACCTGCAAGGTGTCAATTTGTGAAGCAAAAGAACTTAACATTTCAGTTTTAAATTCTTCAAGTAAATTACCTATTTCAGCTCTTGTTGCTCCCCCACTGGCTGATTTCTGAACTCTTGAATAAGTGGGATCTCTGTTATTTTCTCTGTTCCTTGTAGCCCCTCTTGAACATCTTTTACAGAGTTCAACAATCTCATCATATGATTCTTTAGATATATCTCCTTTACCAAGCATGTTTAGCATGTCTAAACAATCGTCCCTTACTCCTTTAAGTAATATTGTTTTACGAATTTCTTTACTTACATTCGGATGATCAGATCTCTACAGATTATACTGCAGTCTTTCCACATAGTCCTCCAAATTCTCGTCCAACTTTTGTGCCATATTGAATAATTCCTCCCTCTTTTCTCTTGTCCGACAATAATCTTGATATTTAAGCAGAAATTTCTGTTTCATCTATTCCCATGTTGTGATTACCTGGCTTCCAAGGCTCATGAACCATCTTAACGCATTTCCCTTTAATGTTGCTGGAAACAGTTTCAAATTCTGAGCATTAGTAACATAATCATAACTTTTGCATAATATATCAAATTCAAAAAGAAATTCATCCGGATCTTCAGAGGATAAACCATGGAAGTTGGGTAAAGCTGACAATGGAATATTATTCATAGGGGTTTTTCCTCTAGGGAGATCACTGATAGGAAATCCCAAGGTAGAGAGAGAATTTTCATCCTTTCCTTCTCCTTCAGGATCTACTCGTCCTCCACCAAATAATTCTTCATTGTTTCCTTCCATTGGTTGATCTCCTACTGCACTTGCTTGATCCTCAAAATTTTCTACTGGCTCCTCAATGTTTTCCACTGGTCATCCAATTTCTTCTGTTAATTCCTCAACGTTCTCTGCTGATTCCTTAGCACTTTCTTCTAATTCTTCAGCACTGGCTACTAGTTCTTTAATATCTGTTGCTGGTTCCTCTATGTTTTCAGGGCTCACAACTTCTTCTGTTTTATAGTCTGATTGAGGGGAGTGTTGAGGCTTTGGTCTTCGAGAGCTTAATCTTTGCGACGATTCAGCCTTTGATACAATTTCTTCAATAAAAGTCTTTCTTCCTCCCCTTCCTTTGCCCTTGCCACCTGTAGGGTTAGTTTTCTTCTGGGTTCCGCGTCCTCTCATACAATCTACACATCTAGAAAGAAAACATCAATGCTTTTGAAATCTATAATTTCCTTCCCCGGCAACGACGCCAAAATGTTGGTCGCTTTAATTGTTTTAAAAATTCAAGTGCCACATAAATTGTCAACCCAGGAAGGTCTGTTTATTCCAAAGACAATCACACACTATATATGCTCAATTCCAAAAGCAAAGAAGGGTTGTAGTATTAATTACACAAATTATATTATTCACACTGCTCACACCTTACTTTTAACAAAGCTGAAGCCTACTTGTGTTACAGCAGAAACAATCCTCTGTTGCAGACTTTCATTAAAAGAATCCTAGGAAAGATAATGAAAGGAAATCACTCTACAAAAAAGAAGATCAATCAACCATAACGGAGAACATGACCCTATTCCTCCAAGCAGGAATCTTCAGCACCTGTTTCCTGTTATCAGTCACATTGCCAAAGAGAGAGATCAATCATCGGAGAACAGGACCCTATTCCTCCAAATGGGAATCTTCAACACCTGTTTCCTGATATCAAACTGTCACACATTCATTCTGCAAAAAAATGACTAGAAATAAAATAACTCACAACTTCTTCAGAATGAACAATACAGAATAATGCAGTAAATAAGGAAAACAAAATTTTAGTAAAAAACACAAAACTGCATAAATAATCTTTAGCAAACAGTGTTTAATTAAGGTGCGAAATCATAAAGAAGTTAACAGACTACAGGAGCAATCGGGTGAATCTTGTGATGAAGGCGGGCCCTTTCCTTCTCACAAGATTCCCCAAAGAAAAGAATTTAAATTGAAGCGCTCAAAATAAACTTTTATTCATTTGTCAAAAGAAATGATACATTACAATGGAGCCTTGCTCCTTTCTGCTAAAAAAAATGTATCTCACGCAGTCTCTAACTCCCCTTCTAATGATGATGTCTCCTCTTTTTAAAGAGGAGACATCTATTACAGTTACATCAGAGAAATCCTATTTTTATCCAAATCTAATCTTTTATTTTAAAACAGGGTCTTTCTATTCTTCCATAGCAAAATACTGTTACAATAGATACACAAATACTGGCTTCAGAACAATCCGTGTAACAACTTTCCTTGCTTGTCTTCATCTTGTTGCCATCATTCTTGAAATACACTTTCGAAATCGCAAATCACGAGCAGTTTTCAATAACGGGATTTGTGTGCCCATTCACTGTTTCAGCAACAGAATTGACTGTTTCAGCAACGGGGTCGACTGTTTCAGCAACACGTTCCTTATCATAGATTATCTGCGATATCTCAGCGACTGTATATCTTCGATTAATGATTAAATATAAAAGTAATGTGGAATTATATGCAAAACAAATTAAACATAGAGTAAAGATAAGAACTTTGTATACCTTTGGGAAAAATGGATAGGAATGATAATGTAAACTTTAGATATGGACTAAAAAGAGTAAAGAGGTGGAAAAAATATGTAGTCAAAATGGTACGTTATGAGGTCCTAACATCCCCCCCAACTGAAAGGGTTGCATGTCCTCAGGAAACTTTTAGTCTGAATCGAAGTCTGAATACTGACTCTTTGCATGCAAGTTACTGAAGCAATAACTATGGAAGGTGGTATCTGTCGAAGGTCTAAATCCTTGATTACTTTGATTGTTCAGCTGTGAGCAGCTGATAAGGTCTTCCATCCTTAATTTCTTTCAACTGGAAATAAACAAGACGCTCTGAAAGAAACAGAGAATAGTTCACAGATGGTTTCCTGGTGGCTAGTAATTTTTGCACTAATTGAAACATCAGGATTAATTTATTTTTTAATTATGTATTCTCTTTCCTGGAATCTTTAAGCTGCTGGAGTGTCTGTTCCCAGTTTTCCCAATTGGAGTACATTTGATTTTTCCAGGCTAGTTTATGTTGTTGTAAAATTTTATCTTGATCCACATCATACTGTTTCTTCCACGTGTTCATTATTTCCAATTCTTTCCATGGTGGAGTTTGTGTTCCAGCATTATAGGTAATGGGCTGAGGCATAGTCTGTGTAGCAGAATCAGTGAATGTCGGGCAGGATACCCGTACCTTAGTTTCCTTCTCCAAATTTTTTAAGGGTCCTACTGGTTCTTGTGTGACAGTAGGGTCTTCCTTCTTTAAAGTCTTTGAGGTCCCTACTGGTTCTTGTGTGACAGTGGGGTTTTCCCTCTTTACTGGAGATGATATGGATGCACCAGACATTGGTACTTCAACTATCTTGTATCCTGTGATTTGATAAATGTTTCCACATTGATAACACATGTACTCTTTATAAGGATCATTCTTTGAGTGTTTTTCTTGCATCGATGCTATATGAGCCAAATTATAAAGATTCAATTCTTTATCAAAAGCTTCCCTTGCCATTATCAATTCTTTCTTGCAGGCTTCTAATTTTGACTTCAGAAATTCATTTTCTTCTAAAAGAGAAGCTATGGTGACTGGAGCGTGTGCTTTTGCTGATTTTTGTTCCTCCACTGTAGCTGGTTCTTGTGTTTCAGCTACAGTCGGTTTCCTTAAAATATCATGCTGGATGTTTAACTTTTTCACGTCAGCAGCTGGTTCTTGTGTTTCAGCTGCTGCGTGAGTAGCTGGTTCTTGTGGAGCAACTACTAGTTGTGTAGGAGATGATGTCATATTACCCTGGGCGACTGGTTCTTGTGGAGCAGTGCCACAGGATGAGACAGGTAATGATTCCAGGATTTGGAAAGGTGGTGATTACTGGAATTGTAACAAGATGGTTGCAGGGTTAGGGAAAATGGGAGTTGTTTTCATTTTTATCCTAGGTAGAAAAACAGGGAAAGCAATGGCTTTATTTTTCTTTCTATGGGAAGATTCTTCCCTAGGAGAGAGGTTGTCGGAAGAGGTGACTGTTTTGGATGAAACCCTCGTTTTCCTTTTTGATATAGAGGCGGTTGTAGTCTGCCTCTTCCTTTTATGAATAGGAGGAGATGGTGGTGTTTCAGTCTGAGAGTCAGAGTCATCACTGGGGATGTAAACAAAGGGCTGGGATGACATCGGTATATCTATGGAGCCTCATACTCCCGACAGTGTACCTCAAACCATGGTTGATTGTGCCCCGGAGATATCTAAAGATATTCCTGGCACCAATCCAGTGAATGTGATGAGGCTCGACCATATATTGACTCAACGTGTTCACTGCAAAACATATGTCCGGACGTGAGTTCACTAAGAAAATAAAGGCCCCCATGAGTTGATGATACTCGGTGGGATTTACCAACTCGGGCCCAACAACACTTCCACAAAACTTATTAAAGTTAAGTTCCATCAGAGTAGTCACGGACTTGCAGTCCACCATCCCAAATCTCTCTAACAGCTTCACAACATATTTTCCTTGAGAAAGGAAAATCTCAGCTGTCTTTTTCCAGACCTCCAAGCCTAGGAAATAGTGCATCATTCCTAGGTGCTTCATCTCGAACTTGGAAGCTAGCTCCCTCTTACATTGATAAATGAGAGGGTCGTCATATGTCAAGAAGAGATCATCCACATAGAGAACCTGAATGAGATGCTTGTCATTATCAACCTTAAAATAAAGATTTGGATTAACATCACTTCGAGTAAAGTCAAAATTCATCAAGTAGCTATTGATCCTCTCATACCAAGCCTTGGGGGCTTGCTTCAACCCATAGAGGGCTTTCTTCAACCTGCATACATATGTGTCTATATCTCGTACTTCGAACCCTAGAAGTTGCACCAAATAGACCTCTTCCTTGATTGAACTATGTAAGAAGGCAATCTTCACATCCATATGATGGAGACTCCATCCTTGTGTTGCAGCAAGGGAAATGATCGATCATATGGTGGTTTAACGGGAAATAGGTGCAAATATTTCATCATAATTTATGTCTTCCTTTTGCAAGAAGCCTCAGGAAAAAAATCTTGCCTTGAACTTTTCAGCACTTCCATCGGCTCCATGCTTGATCTTGTAGAGCCATTTCGAGGTGACCACATATTTGTCCTTCGGTCTAGGGGCCACATCCCATAAATCATTCTTCATGATAGACTCATATTCCTCGTGCATAACATCCTTCCAAACGTGATGCTTCACAACTTCTTCAAATGTTCCAAGCTTACGTTGTACAATAGTGCTCATGGCTGCTAGGTACCCTTGGTACCTATTCAGATTCTTACTTTCACAGAATGTTCCCCTTGGAGCAATATTCCCCTCAGCATATTCGAGAGTGTCTCTAAGACATGAGGGTATTATTTTATTTGGAGAAGGTGGATCTATAGGATCCATTGGTCCTTCAACTTCGATCATCGGTTCATCCTTTGATTCTTCCTGCCTTCCAATTTATTCGTCTTCTTTGTCTTCTTTTGAGATAGGAAGATCCTTGACTTTCCTGAGGGTAACATCTTCGTCGAAGGTGACATCATGGAATATCTCCACTTCTCTTTGACCAGACACATAGATTCTATATGCCTTCGAGGTTTCATTATAGCCCACAAACGTTCCTTTCTTCCCAGAAGAATCCAACTTGCTTCTCTTTTCTTTCGCACATGAAAATGAATGGGACTTCCAAAAACTATAAAATGAGAGACATCGGGCTTCTTACCAGAGAAGACTTCTTCTAGAGTTTTGGAGTCCAATGCAGAATGTGGGCATCTATTTTGATCATACACATCGGTGTTGGCAGCTTCTCCCCATAGGAACTTTGGAAGACCTTGGTCATAAAGCATGGCACAAGAAACTACAAAAATGATTCTATTCTTCCTTTTAGCAACACCATTTTGTTTGGGAGTATACATAGTGGTGGTCTCCCTCTTAATTCCAGCGTCCCTGCAATAGTCATTGAATTCATTCGACTCATACTCAGTTCCATTATCGGTCCTCAAAATTTTTATCTTCTTCCTTGTTTTTTCCAATCAAGGCCTTGAAGGCACATAACCACTTGAATGCTTCGTCCTTCATCTTCAAAAATTATATCCAAGTCTTGCGGGAGAAGTCATCTATAAAAGTGATATAATATTAGCATCCTCCCAAGGATGTTACGGGCAGCATACAAGATAGATCAAAATGTATCAATTGTAAAATATCATATGTCTTTGAGACACTTGAGGGGAATGGTACCCTTGTATGCTTTCCTTCGACACAATCCTGACATACACCTTCATGATCATCTTTGAAATCGAGCATCCCTGTCACCACCTTCCTTGTTTCAGGAAGGGCTTCGTAATGAATGTGTGCAAATCTTTGGTGCCATAGCTCGAATTGAAGAGTTGTGTCACATGTCATGGCCCCCAACGGACTTCCTCCAACCTGATAAAGTGTGTCAACCCTGAACCCAAGAGTGAACGCTTATTTGAAATTCATCTTCCAAATGTGTACCTTTCAATCGATGAATGGCACCCTGAATCATTTTTCTTCCATTGCCGAGATAGACACTAGATTATTATTCAAGTCAAGTATGTACAACATATCTTGCAAATGGAGGACTTGACCTTGATTTAGATGAAGGGTCACAGTCCCTGCCCCTTTTATGGGATAGGTGGCATTGTCTCCAAGGATAATCTCCAAATTAGTATCCTTTTCAATCAAATCAGAGAGGGCTTCCTTATATCCAGTGACGTTCCTTCAGGCACCACTATCAATCAATCAATCAATTGTATAGGGTATCAGAAGGAGATGCAGCAGGGAGGGAAGATATAAGAATATATTCATTTATGTTATTATCAATTGGATTCATCATACCTGGAATTTCTTGATCTTTTGAAAGGTTGACCATTTCCATTCCCATTTCGATCAGAGGGAGCCTTCCTTTTTTCTTTGAACCTGTTGTTCCTTTGATTTCCATTCCCCCTAAAGTTTTTGTTGTTTTTTTCATCATCTCCGAGAGAGTCCCTTATATTAGGGCACTCTCTATCAAACTTGTTACAAGTGTAACATCTTCCTTTTCTTCCTTTGGCACCTGCTCTTCCATGATTTCGATTTCTCAGAACAACATTATTCCTCTTATTTGCATGAGCGGTGAAGGTAGTAGGGTCACTTTCATTCTCATTAGAGGGATGGTCTCTCTCCATCATCCTTTTCTCCTCTTGAGTGCATCTCGTCAACAATTCATCAAAGTTGGGAATTATATTATTATTGAGAATAGTAGTACTAAATACATACCATGCCCGGGGAAGTCCTCCAAGAGCAATGAGAGTGAGATTTAGGTCATTTATGGCCTCTCCGATATTTAAGAGATCATTCTTGATTTCGTTGATCCTCATGAAATATGATTGGATGGATTCTCCCTTTCCCATAATGATCTCCTTCAACTTGTTATTCAAAAATATAATTTGATTAGCATTTCTAGCCTTGAAAATGCTAACCAACTTATCATACAGCTCCTTAGATTTTCCCAACTCGGAGATATAAGAAACCAAGTGCTTATGAATAGAATCCCTGATGATCTTCTTTGCCTTGACGTCCCCTTTCTTGTACTTTGTCTTAGTGGCAGCCGGTGCATTTGATGTAGGCTCATTGATCTTTCCCTACACATAATCCATAACATCTTGTTCTTCTAATGTTATATCCAAGGACATTTTCCAAGCATGATAATCATACTTATCAGTCAACTTGTCATCCTATTTGAAATATGATGAGGAGGCCATTGATCTCGGTCCTTGTCTTTTCAACTTTGGTGATTTCTCTTTTCACTCTTGCTTGGGCTTCATCTTCACCTTAGCTCTGATACTATGTTAATTTTAGTTAACCATGATATGTTATATGCTTAAAGAATTTTACTTCAATCTTCTTATTAGCCCAATTTAAATTCAGATTTGTAATCACATAATAATTGAAAGTAAATGCTGATAGAACATAAAATAAATTGACAGAAGACAAGCCAAGACAAGAGACAATAATTTATATAATTCTTCTTATTCAGCAGAGAGAGAGAAAATGTCTTTTACAATAGTCAACAGGATTCCCTAGCGAAGAAAGACTTTACTGATCAAACCAGCCCTTCAACCTCCAATCAGGTTCAGTCAAACATAGTCAAATTTGGCCTTCCATCAATGTCACACACAACCCAAATCCAATCCACAAAATAGTCAACATAGAAGTCAAAATTCTACGGTCAAACTAGTCAATGCTATGGTCAAAGTCAAAATTTGACCTCGATTTCTATGCCTCAGACTACGGCCTTCCTAGATCATATTTTCTGCCTTCAAATTGCAGTCAAATAGTGAGAGTTGACCCAAAGTCAACGTTGGTCAATGCTTCCAGAAAATCCCTTAAAACAGTCTGAAAATCAACTTCCTGTTTCACACGTGTGGAGGAGAGAGAGAAGCCTCTAAGGCTGTATGAACCAACATAATGAGAGAGAGATGTGTCACATGAGTGAATGATGAAATGAGCATCATGTCTCTCCTTTTTATATCCATGACTGTGGGTGTGTGACACATCTTTTGGGGCTCCAACTTTTAGTTCAAAATTTTGTGGATCTCATCCTCAACTCAGGGATTCGACCCCTAAGGATGAGATAATGTAGTTTTGATGTCTATATCTTCCCTTTCTTCACTGGATGCTATTTTATTTATCAAGGACTATAGTGTAACCAGTTTGGCCAGAAATTAATGAAGAGTTACAGCTATTTCTTTGGGATACCTATGATATGAATGTTTGGCATTGTTTTTTCTCTGTTATAATTTGTATGAATGTTTTGTAAGCTCATAAACCATTTCATGTCTATTATATGATGATTTTAAATTTGATAGGAAAAATGCATGTTCTTTCATGCTATGTTTTGGGAAAATATTCATAATTTCCCCATTTTCTTCAATTTAGGAAGAATACATCTCTTATGCTCTTCCTAGCTCCTCATCAGTCTGAAACCATCTCACAAAATCACTTTAAAGTGCTAAGATTTCTACCTGCCTTGCCCCATTGAATGGATTGCAAGAGTCCCATCTTATTTGCCCTGATCTAGCCTCTTTGACCTAATATCGTCATCCAGCAACCCAACCCAATCAAAATCAAATCAAACCCTTATGCATTTCATACCTAGCCTAAAACCTATTTATCCAGCCCTCTTGGTTGTGACCTTGTGGAGAGAGCCCTCCCCGGTTTGGTAGGGCTAGATACCAAGCCAAAATATTGGTCTGTGGTTACCTTTGTTGGGATATATTTTTCAGCCTTAGAGATCCGACGGAGTGATAACATACTGGCGGTGTTGCCAGGGACGAAAGAGTTATTTTCCCTAGGTGTATGACAAGAAATCTTGGAATTTGATCCTTTGGATGATAGGGTTAAGTTTCAAAAATGTTGATTCGATAATTACAATGCTAAGATTGTAGAGTTGGCTTCTAGAAGATATACCAGAGAAAATCCCGACCCTGATCCAGTTGATCTGGTTGATGATCCAGAGAAGACCTTTCGAAGGCATAGATATCAAACTACAAACATTCAATCAGGACCAGTTCCATTGGTAAGATCAGTTTCTCTTCCTGCTAAGCTACTTTCTCTTGAAGATATACCGTATGACCTCAAATTTGATTTGTCATTGTTTAAATCCAATTCTGAAACCTCTTTATCCAACATAGTATTCGATCCTTTAAGATTATTTGAGGTCAAGTCATTGTCTGAATTAGACCTTAGTCCTCTGAAAGATTGGTTTTTCAAATAGATTGAGCTCGAATCTGACCTTAACATCAAAGATTGGATCCAATTCTACCACCAAGAGGAAGTTTCTGTCTCAACTCAACCTCAAACTCAATCAATTTTAGTTTATTCATGTATGCACCTTCGACCTCATCATTTATTCCTACTACTTCAGTACCTACAACTTATGTTCCTTTACCTATTCAGCCAATCCCTCCTATTGGCAATCCAGTACTCCATTCAGTAGGAATCATGGCAAGATTTGCCCCACTTATCTTACCAGCCCAATTGAATGACTTACCTTAGGGTTATGGCTAAAGAATCCCCTTGTTTGATGAAAACTCCACCGTATCTATAAGAAAACATATTGTTAAGGTCACTAAGTTCATAGATTGGAGGAAGTCAATGTTGGAAATGCAAAAATGAGGATTATAGCCCAGAGCTTCAAAGGAGATGTCAAATTTTGGTTTAGGTATCTCACTGCTAATTCCATTGCCACACCAGACCAGCTCACTGATTTGTTTATAGCCTAGTGAGAGGTAAAGAAAAATCATTTACAATTGCTCGATGAGTATGAGAATATTAAAAGAAATCTCAATGAATCAGTTCAATATTTCAATACTCGCTTTAATAGGATTTACAATGAAATTCCCATTGAGATCAAGCCTCCTCCAAGTTTAGCTCTCACACATTATCCAGATGCATTTGATGCTGACATGGCTTACTAATTAAGGGAGAGAAATCCAACTACACTGGAATATATGCAAAAGAACGCGATCACCATTGAAGCAAATCTATTGATGAAGAGAGCTAGAGCTAGGAATGAAAGGAGAGATACTATTAAAGATGAGCCATCCACTCCATCTTCCGATGCTAAGATGGAATTTGATAAGAACTATTGAATGGATGGTTGATAGGATGTCCACGAAGAGGCAGCCTGAGGTCAGAAATCCTAACTATAGAGGTCAGCGACAGCCTCAGTTAAGGATTAAGCAGAGAGAACAATGGGCTCCTGAACAACCACCACAATAGCAATAGCAAATCAAGACACCCTTGCAGCAGAACTATGCTCAAGGAGAAGAAGAATATGAAGACACAATTGCTGAGGAAAAACTCCTTTTCAAAGCTGATGATCTGGCTATGTTTTTTTACCAAATATGAGGAGTAGTTTGAAAAGAAAGATTAGCCTAAAGATGAATATTTTATCCTTGCTAATTATCATGAATTAGAGACTAAATCAGATGCTTACCAACGGGGGTATTTGAATGCACTTAGTTCACAAAATAGGCAGATTTCATTGAGGAGCAGAGATGTACTGGTTAATCCCATTCAAAAGAGAGCATCTCAACATAAAGACACACAAACAAGGCAAAATCCTATGAGCAATCAGAGTAAGGGGAAAAATCCTGTGATCACAAATAAGAACAAAACAAATCAGCCATCCACAAGTTCAACAAATAAGGAAAAAGATAATTAGAAGAAAGAAGTTCCATCAAAGGACCATGTTGGACAACGAGACATCATCATTAAAGAGGTAGAAAAAAATATTCCCTTCAGTTTAGATACAAAAATTTCAAAGTTAAAAGTGTTTATCCCCTTAACCGAACTTGTTAAGAACAACCAATACAAGTCCCATGTTGCCAAGATGCTTAAAGTAGATCCTTTGTCCGACATGGTAAATCTCAAAGATGATCACCCTGAACTCATTTTTGGTCTTGCTATTGACGACCAATTAGAAGATAGTGAGGTTCATCCTTTTTACTTGAGTCTAAGAATCCACTAGTGCATTTTACATAATTCCATGTTAGAATCCGGAGCCTCCCATAATCTAATGCCAAAAGCCATAATGGAGAAGTTGGGCCTTGACATTACTCGTCCCTACCATGATTTATACTCCTTCGATTCAGGTAGAGTTTGTTGTATTGGTCTGATTAAAGATTTGGTAGTCTCACTAGAGCATATTCCGGCAAAGAATGTTCTAATGGATGTGGTGGTAGCTGACATACCGCCACGCTTTGGAATGCTGCTATCAAGATCTTTGGGGGGGGGGGGAATTACGACGCACATTGCAATTAGAATTTTCTTATGCAACTTTTACTGTTTTCGGACAATTGAGAAAATTGTACCATGAAACTAAGATGAAGTATATGATCAAAATCAAATAAAATCCCAATAATCATCCGATAAACATTGTACATACAGATTTAGAGTCATTCATTTTGTTTAATGATAGTGGCTTAAATGATGTAGATAACCAACTAGTAGATGTAGAAGATGTTCTAGAGATCCATAATTGTATTAGAGAAGTGATAGCTAAAGAAAAGATGAATCTGCCGAGCTTATTAGAATAGCCATCAGATGAAGCATTGAAAAATTCAGAACAACAATAAGAGGAAGTAGTGAAAGATCCAGAACAACCATTGGATAAAGTAGAAGAAAGTCCGGAAAAGCATGAAAATACAGTTCAAAAATATGAGCCAAAACATAAATCAGAGTTTCAACATTTAGAGGATGAGAAGGATGAGAATGGTTTATGGTCCATGGATGTTGATGGTTCCCTGGGGAAATATGGGGCAAACATTGGAATTTGGGTCCGCAACCCTTTTCATCAGCAGAATAAGGTCCCTACAAATGTAAGGTTGCGCTCTTATAAATTAGCTTTTGATTCCACTAACAATGAATCTGAGTACAGAGCACTGATTACTAGCTTAAATATCCTGAAGAAACTGGGTGCAAGAAGGATTGCAGTGTATGGTGATTCAGAACTTGTGATCAAGCAAGTCAAAGGTGAATATCAATCTAACCATCCTTGAATGAGACAATATAGAAATGTTGTACTTGATATTTTGAAAATGTTTCAGGAGTGTATACTTACAGTGGTGCCACGGAATCAAAACCTCATGGCAGATTCATTGGCTAAAGCTGCAAGCAATTTCAAAATCCCCATCTTTTCAAACATGAAATTTGAGATTCATGTGAAGCATCGGCCCATTGTTCCCTATAACTTGCGATATTGGCAAGTTTTTTGGGATGATAAGCAGATAAACAACTTTCTCCAAGGTGAAGAAGAATTTGAGAATGGTTCTATAGATCAAATTTCTGATAAATATGAACAAGATATAGAAGCAACTAAGATGGATATACTACAGTTAAAGGACAACAATATTACAAAGGGTCTCATACCTTTCGAAGAATTGTTTGACCAAGATGACGTAGCAAGGAAGCCTACATTGATGCCTATAGAAAAGGGTGTTGAAGATTTAAACATTGGGACAACCACAAACCAAAGATGGTGAAACTATCCAAGTCCTTATCTCCCGAGGTAAAGGTTGAATATTTTAAATTACTTTCTGAATTTTCTGATGTTTTCGCATAAGAATATACAGATTTAAAGGTGTATGACAAGAAAATCATTCATCACACTATTCCGATCAAAAGCCCTTTCGTCAAAATTTGAGAAGGATAAATCCCAAATTGCTGCCATCAATTGAAAAAGAGGTAAATCGACTTTTCAAATCCGGTATCATTGTCCTGATAAAATTCTCTGATTGGATTTCAAATTTGGTCCCAATGAGAAAGAAGACTGGAGAAATCCGACTCTATACAGATTTCAGAAACTTGAACAAAGTGTCTCTCAAGGACAACTATCCACTTTTGAAGATGGACCATATACTTCAAAGAGTTGTCGATTCTTCCCGAATGTCATTGTTGGATGGTTATTCAGGTTACAACCAAATTCTGGTACACGAAGAGGATCAAGACAAGACATCATTTACTACACCTTGGGGCACCTTCAAATATGCCAAAATTCCATTTGGTTTGAAAAATGCAGGGGCCACATTCTAGCGGGCCATGGACATAGCTTTCGCCAATGAAAAAGATGTTTTCTTGGTTGTTTACTTAGATGATTTGACAATGTTTTCACATTTTGATGATGAAATTTTCACCATTTGAGAATTGTTTTTGAGAGATGCAGGAAGTTCATAATATATCTCAACCCAAAGAAAATCCTTTTTTCCATGGAGGGAAAACTCCTTGGTCACATCATCTCCAAGGATGGGATCCATATTGACCCTTCCTGTGTTCAAGCAATTCAACAGATTTATTTCCCTCGTAGGAAAAAGGAAGTACAAGCATTCAGCCATAAGATGAATTTCTTACGTAGATTCATTCCTAAATAAGCAGAGCATCTTAGAGAATTAACAAACATGTTGAAGAAATATAGTGATGTGAAGTGATATGAAGATTCCTGGAAATCTTTCCATTTAGTTAAGTTTTCCTTGACTACTGCCCCAGTTTTGATAAGTCCTGATTATACTAGTGATTTCATGAGATTCCCATTTGCTTCTGAGCACACTACGGCAGCAATATTAATGCAGAAAAGGGATAAAACAGAATTACCAATTGTATTTTTCAGTCACAATATCAGAGATGCATCCCTTCTCTACAACATCATAGAGAAACATGTTTTGGCTTTGGTTAAAGCGCTGAAAGATTTCAGAGTTTACATATTACATTCACACACTCTTGCCTATGTACCTAATGCAACTGTGAAAGAAGTTCTCATGCAGACAGACCCAGAAGGTAGGAGAGGAATATGGATAGCAGCTTTACTGGAGTATGACCTTGATATCAAGCCCACCAAGCTGATCAAAGGTTGGGGTTTAGCCAAACTCATGGTTGAGTCAAATCTTCATGTCCTTGACATCAATTTGATTTCAGCTTTGTTCAAAAAAGAAGAAGAAGTGAATCTCATTCAGGTATCCGATATATTTATTTCATTTCCATGATATTCTGATTTTGTCTATGTTTTGCAACACCTAAACCCCCCTGTAGGCATGAATAAGAGTCAAGGAAGATATTTGAAACTCAAAGGTTCAAATTATTGCATACTGGATAATGCACTTTACTGGAAGGATCCCGGAGGTGTGTTGCTGAACTGTTTGGTCGAAGAAGAATCTAAGGAAGTGATGAATGACTTCCACAAAGGAGATTGTGGGGGCCACATATATTGGAAGACCACGACCAATAAAATATTGAGAGTGGGATATTATTGGCCGACACATTTTGCAGATGTTTACAAAGTAGTAATGAGCTGCCATGAATGCCAAGTTTTTCAGGGTAAGAGAAAGCTTCTCTTGTTGCCTCTTCAACCTATTTCAGCCCATGCACCATTTCAGCAGTGGGGCCTAGATTTCATAAGTGAAATTCACCCAGCATCATCTGCTCAACACAAGTGGATATTGACAACCACATACTAGTTTACAAAATGGATTGAAGCAATCCGACCAAGAAAGCAACAGATGATGTCATCATTCAGTTTTTAGAAACTAATATTTTGTCTTGTTTTGGTTTTCCTACTCAGATTATCACAGATAATGCGACAACATTCAAGTCTAAGAAGATGACTGAGTTCTATGATAGACATAACATTAATTTGGGACATTCTATAGCCTACTACCCACAAGGTAATGGATTGGAGGAGTCCTCTAATAAGTCATTGATCAGTATCATTAAGAAGATGTTGGAGGCAAATAAAATGAATTGGCATAAGAAGCTGATTAATGCATTGTGGGTAGATCGGGTGAGTAATAAAAATTCTATTGGCATGTCTCATTTTCAAGTTGTTTATGGTGTCGATACTATGATTCCTTCATCATTAGCAGTCCCAGTAATGAAATTGTTGCAAGAATAAGGGATTGAGGAAAATGACATACAACGTCGTATTAATCAAAGGATACACCTTTAACAGACAAGGGATGATTTATTTCAGAATACTTCAAAGCTTCATGATAGGATAAAGAAGATCTATGATCGGAAAACTAAGGAAGGAAACTTCAAGATAGGAGATGTGGTACTCCGCTGGGATGCCAGAAATGAAGAGAAGGGTAAGCATGGTAAATTTGAGAATTTATGGAAAGGACCATATTAGATTTCAACTTTTCGGGGAAAAAATGCTTATTTACTTGAAGAGATGAATGGAAAAGGGTGTTTAGGAGGACAAGTTAATGGTAGGCTCCTAAAACACTATCTTTTCTATAAAAAAATTCTCGATCAATTTTCCATTTCATTATAAATATCAGTTACATTTTTTGCAAGTGTGAAGTAGAGAATCACTAGAGTTCAGAGCCCAAAGTGAAGGCCATGGAGCTTCATTGATTCTCTGCCATTTTCAAAAAGTTTAGTTTTCAGTCAAGTAAGTCAGTATTGAGTCATTTTTCAGTCACTTGAGTTTGCATTGAGTTAGTCTATTTTTTCAGGTTATTAGTTTTCAGTCATGTTATTGTTTGAGTTTTGACCGTATTGGCCCAATGGAAGAGACAATAATATGCAAAATCTAGAGTTATGTGGTTCTTGAAACCTCTTTAGAGCTATCATCCCCAATAAGGCCAATGTTAGTGTAAATATTTTCATACTGCCATCAGTGATCAAAAATACTCTTTTCATATCATTTTAGGAGTCCCACTCAGAAATTTTTAATCATTCTATTAGGTCATGCAAAAAATTCACTCACTGATGGTAGCCCTAGTCATAAAATTCACTGTCCCTCAAAAAATTCATATTTTCTGGCCCACCTTCATGTCTTGCTGAGAATAAATCAGTCATGAAAGTCTATTTCATCATGTCATTATGTCAGTCAAAGTCACCATGGATTCTAGTCATTCAAGGTCCCATTAGGTCACTAGGTTTCATTTTCCAAGGTCCAAATAAAACACCATTTCATTTGCATAAGGTCAAAAAAAGTATGAGATTGATTTAAATAATATTCCTTTATCATCTGAAGAGGATTTTCCAACATGAAAGATGATCTCCAAGGAAGATTTCCAAAGTTCTAATTCTGCTTTCAAGTTAGGATTTTTATTCTGCAATGTAATTTTATTAAAAAACAGAGATGTAATTTATTTTTATTTTAATGCAATTTTATGTTCATTATATGTAATAAGTACTATTCCCAAGATGGAAATTCAACTCCATATGCCAAATTGAACACCAAAGAAAGCAATGTAAAGAGTGCCAAATTCCAGCATCATCAACCTCCAAAGAAAAAACTCAAAGTGTAAAGGATATTTTCCAAAGTTTTCAAAGGTGAAATTGAAACGTTAGAAAGTAGGTTTTAAATCAAAAGATCAATTTCACTCAAGTATTAGAGCCTTCATGAGATCAAAAGAGACTTCATTTCTCTCCTCTACAATTGAGCAACCTCAATCAAACCACGGTTTTCAAATTTTCTAGGCGAAATTAGCAAAACAGGGGATGTGCTTAGCGCCTAACAAAGGGAGGGCACACTTGCTTGTTGCGTTGCATGCCTGACTTAGGCGTTGCATGACTGCTTGTTGCATTGCACGCCTGCCAAAGAGAGGGCATGCTTGCTTGTGGCACTACGCGCTTGTCCATATTCCTCAGCAATTGCCATAGGGGCCTCCAAACTTCACAAAATCACCCTCAATCTTTCAGCAGTGGTTCCTCAAGCCTCCAACAAGCAAGTAAGCTACGATTTCTCCATTCCTTTTCCCCATTAAGTTATTTTGTGTTGTGTGAAGTTTGTTAAAATAAATTCAAATTTAAAACCCTAGTATTCCTCAAATACCCAATTACAGTTCAATTCCACTTCCTAGCACTTTCATACCCTTCCCACATTGCAATATACCCTTTCCCAAATTCCTACATTAACATTCCCTTTCCCTAAGCTTTCATTTCCTTAAAACCCTAATCCCTAAGTACATTATTTTCCTAGGCTCCCAATTCCCTACACTTGTGATTAATTTCCTATTCCAAACCCCTCTACATCCCTACTCCCTGTCACATCCCTTAACTCATAAATCCCTACCCCCATTTCCCTCAGTTAAACTATCCCATTCCCTATTCCTAAAAACCACATTCCACCATCATCACACCTCCCTAGGGTTTTGACACTAAGGCATCATGGCAGAAGAAGAAAACATACCATACTGCAAGGGAGAAGAAACAAAGGAGAAGAGGCCACAAAAAGGGGGAAGAATACTCAAATTAGAGCAAACAAATACCATGGAACTTTTGGCATCTCCTATGGATGTGACATGTTTCAAAGATGTTGGATGTTTTGAGTTCTGTGAACAAATTCAGAAGGTCCAACACCATGCTATGTTGATCAAAATTTTTATTTCTAATCTCCATGACAACCAAGTTACTCTAGATGGTGTCACTTTCACTATGTCAACTTAAATCATCTCAGCTGCCACCGGGATCCCAAATGTTGGGGATAAATGGTTCAAACACAAAGACTTGTAGGAGCATTATTATGAGCTTTTCATCAAACCTAGGTACAAGAATGAGAGAAAGAGGATTTTTCCTTTCTCTTACCTCCTGGAGAGATATTCTCCCATGATGAAAATTATCATGAAATACTTTTATTTTGAAGGTAGGTTCTCTAGACTGTATGCCTATCACACCTGGCTACTTATGCACTTTACAAGGGTCAAGATGCTCAACATACCCTACTACCTCTTCTGGAGCATTGATAAGATGGAATTTATTGTCCAGAAGAGAGAGTATGGCCACCAAATGAACAATATTTTCCATCATTCCCTCATCAAAATCATAGTACTCCATCACCTCAAACAATTGAAAATTCCATGGAGTTCATTCATAGCTAATGACATATTCACTGCTCCACCTATTTAGCATGCCCAAGATGTGCCTTCATCATCTAATCCTTCCACATACATTCCTCCATCTAAGCCCACAATTCATGCATCATCACCAAATCAGTCTCCATCTATTTCACCACCATCATCTCCATCCCACATTGAGACTAGGTCACCTAGCAGAGCTGAAATCAATGAGCCTAAGCAGGCTAATGTGGCTGAGATAGAGCCATTGGAAAAAACATACCAGAGGGGTCATAGGCAGATGTTTGCTACATATATTGTGGAAGGGGTCCTGACTTCTTCACCAACAAAGCAGGTACAGAAGGGGAAAAAAATATGGTATAGGAGGATGTAGATGAGGTAGTCATTCATGATGAGGATGACCTCCATGAGACAGAACAAGATTTTAACCTTGTTGACCTAGATGAGCATGACGATGATGAGACCACTAGAATATTCATAAAGGGGAAGGATGACAAGATTAGAGAGCTCCAAACTAATCTTGACAGGTCCAAAATTTTCATAGACTTCCTTGAGCAAGAGAACCAGCAGTTGAAGATAAAGCATGTCATCGATGAGGTCAAATACATCACAGCTCAAAGGGATGCACAAAAAGCCAAGGTTTTGTTAGAAGAGACACTTGAAAAGTATGGTTTGCTTGAAGAACAAGAATAAAAAGCACCAACAGGAAGACCTAGAACTAGAGGGCTGAAAAAAGCTCTAGCACTAGAAAGGAAAAAAGAGGTTGAACTTGCTAATCATCTCACTCTGAATGAACAACTTACAATTGTAATCAATGAAAACTAGGAGCCATGGCTTGATAGAGCTAACCAACACATAAAGAATATTTTGGAGAAGGAAAACAAAGATATTGACATACTGAGAGGGAGGTCAAACACTATGCCCAAAGAGATAAAATTGCACAGGCCAAGCTCAAAAGAGGCAATGCAAAAATTGAGGCTTTGACCATGCAAAAAGAGAAAATTAAGTTGAATATACTTGTAGAGGCTTCACTCTAAGCCTAGCCACACCATCAACACTCGATTCATCAATTTTGAAAGGTTTTGGGTCATTTTTGCAAGTTCTGATATTTATTGTGTTTCCGGACAGCCATGTGACAGAGAAAGTCTCAAACGTGCACCGCCCTTGGTGCTGCACTCTTTTTTTAGCCACTTTTTGACCAAAAGGCCACCACCATTGGATGAAAAATGGTAAATACATCTAGGAAAACCACATTTCTAGCCTTGGTTTGCAAAACTAGCAGGTCAAAATGTCAAAAAACAAGCAAAAAATCATGGTTCTGCCTCATTTTTGGCCCTGGCGCTGTGCGCTGAGCAGTCTTGGGAGGATTAAGTTTTGATAGGGAAAACGAGCTCCATTTGGAAAATTGAAGGAATATCTAGAAAGTAGACTTGAAGGGCTTTCCAACAAGCCATATTGCATCCAATTTGGATACCTAAAACCCAGTCAAAAGCAGCCTACAAGATCGAGGGCACACCTGGAACTATGAGGGTGCGCCTGGCAAAGAGAGGGCGCGTTTGACAGTTTGCTGATATTTTTGAATTTTCATTGAAAATCTGACTTTTATCTTTGAAAATGATGATTTCACCCATGTAAGTAAGGATGGTAAATGTAATTATGATGTGGATAAGTTACCTAGAGGTAGATTCATGAGGTAAATGTAATCATCAAAGTCAAATGAATCAATTTCAATGTAATTAGGGAGGAGCCACTTAGAGCTCCCTACACTCTAGCTTTCAGTTCAGAATTTTGTGGATCTCATCCTCAACTCAGGGATTCGACCCCTGAGGATGAAAGAATGTAGTTTTGATGTATATATCTTCCCTTTCTTAACTCTTAGCAAGGGTTGGAATCAGTTGGATCCTATTTTATTGATCAAGGACTATAGTGTAACTAGTTTGGCCAGAAATTAATGAAGAGTTGCAACTATTTCTTTGGGATACATGTGGTATGAATGTTTGGCATTGTTTTTTTGTTTGTTTGTTTTTTTTTTTTTTTTTTTTATCATTTGTATGAATGTTTTGTAAGCTCATAAACCATTTCATGTCTATTATATGACGATTTTCAAGTTGATAGGTAGAATACATGTTCTTTCATGCTCTTTTTTGGGAAAGTCTTCATAATTTTTCGATTTTCTTCAGTTTAGGAAGAATACATCTCTTATGCTCTTCCTAGCTTAAGCTTTCAACCTACCTTGCTACATTGAATGGATTGCGATTCTGATCTTATTTGCCCTGACCTAGCTTCTTTGACCTAATATCCTCATCCAACAACCCAACCCAATCAAAATAAAATCAAACCCTTATGCATTTCATACCTAGCCTAAAACCTATTTATCCAGCCCTCTTGGATGTAACCTTGTGGAGAGAGCCCTCTCTAGTTTGTTAGTGCTAGATACCAAGCCAAAATATTGGTCTGTGGTTATCTTTGTTGGGATCTCTTTTTCAACATTAGAGATCCAGTGGAGTGATAACATATTGTATGTATGATCATAGCCATCATACTCTATAATCTTTGTATTAATCCTGAAATTGCAACCCGGATGGATGAAACTAGATCCAGGGACTTCTATCTCATTCACTCGATCATCCAATATACGAGTCTAACCATTTGAGTAAATGAGTTGGAGTCGAACATGGAAAAAATCATCTGGTTACTGACCAATGATGTAAGTCGTTAATAGACGCGAGAGAAACAACTGATGATGTTAATGGTTCTTAAGGTACTGTAGTACAATCTGTATGGTGTGAATAAATGATTGAAGTCGAACACCACACAAAATATTTCAGTCGAAGGCCATTGATGAAAACATGTCTCTGGTTGAGAGCAAGGAAAATTTTCATTGATGCATGCAAGCTCCAAGGTACCAAAGGGAGTTTCTAAGTCAACTTCTTGGATAATGGGCTGATGTCAACAGGAAGCAACCTGTCGCAGGAGGACCTTGATGCATACCTCATCAACGACACAAAACGGGTATCAAGTTCTTGAGACAAAATGATGTTGATGTGGAATTGGTTCAAGAACGACGAACATGAATGTAGGCTTAAGAATTTTGTAGAAAATATCAACTTAAGGAATTCTCTTGAACATATCAGCGAAAATGTATGGAGTTGGTAGCATTGACCCAAAACTGAAAGCAGAGGCTTTGATATGGTATGATGAACCAAACCCAACAATCACAGAGATGAAGTGAAATATTTTCGTGTTAAAGAGTAACTCGCTGCCATTAATAGGTGGAGAATCCCATTTTCCAAATTCCCCAACCATTGCGGGTCAATACCTCTTTACTTTTGACAAGCTTAAGGAGGATAACATATGCTTGATCTGTAAGTTCATCCTTCGAATGAATCCCTCTAATTATTTTTAAAGAACCTTGAGAAGGAGTGGTTCGGTCCCGTCATGTTCGATGAATCCATAATTTTTTTATGCTTTTACGAGTCCAACGAAGGTACAACTCGGCTCATTTTTCATGTTTAGAGAGTTTGAAAAAGAGGCGAAAAATAAAACTCCAAAGGTTCCTTTTCATAAATAGTCTCTTGAGTCTAAAAAGGCAGAAAATGATACTCAGGAGAACCTCTTGGCCATGTTTGACTAAGGTATTAATTTTTTGTAATTAGTCTATCTCAGTTCGGAAAAGGGTTAAATTTATATTGAGTAGACATTTTTTCATTTACTTTAATGAGTTCGAAAAGACAGTGCTAAAAAAAAAATTTCATGTTTATGGAGTCTGAAAAGAATTGAAAGGGGACTCCTCCTAAAGGAACGAGTGGTATAAAGGGTGGCAAATAGTTCTGGTCATTATGGAACTACTCAAAACACATAGAGGTCAAGAGGCTAGCTAACAAGACCACTCATTGCAATGGTTCCTTAAGAAAGGGTAAAAACAACAGGTGAAAGTGTATGATCGGCCAAGCAAATGGTGACGATGGTCCATGGAATGAGAAAACCAAGGCTCATATTGTAGAAATAGGCTGATAAAAATAGAAATCATGAGGGATATGATGAGAATGGTTTCATTTTTACACAAGCTTGAAACATGAGAAACTATTCTTGAGAATACTTGAAGATGGTGTCATTTTACACAAGCTTGAAACATGAGAAAACTATGCTTGGAATTGGTTTCATTTTTAGACAATCTTGAAACACAGGAAGAAAACAAGCTTGAGATAATTTTTTGTGCCCCCAGCATAATAACATGATTCTAGGAACATGCCTCCCAAGCTTCATTTAATTCACCTAAGTAGACTATTGGTTACTAATAGGAGGACAAAATGAAGGTTCATTTACAAGATCAAGTGAAAGACTCGACTCAAAATTTACGGCATATAATCAAAGACTCGAATTGGAAGGGGAATTTGTTTCGTTTTTTAACGAGCTTGACACAGGAAAAGAACTATGCTCAATGGAACCTTGTTTCATTTTTTAACGAGCTTGACACAAGAAAAGGAACTCTTCTCATGACAACTGTTATCCTCCACAGTGTCCTAAGGCTGAGAATGGAAACCGACGGAGGTAACCTCGAACAACTTAGGATTTGGTAGCTAGCCCTACCAAATCAAAGAGGGCTCTCTCTATGATATTATAGCCAAACTGTGACTGAAGAAGGGTAAAAGGTATTATGCTAGGTCTGATCTCTAGGGTTTTGAAATTTAGAGTTTTGTTGGATCAAGAGGAGAGGTCAAGGAAACTAGGTCAGATCTAAAAGATTTCAGCTGCAGGGATACAAAGGGGTATGACATATATGTATCAGTGGCACTTTAAGGTTTTCAATTGTAGTGTAAGGTGGAAAAGAAAAGGTTCAAAATGAACATGGCAAGCATGAGCTCATTTATCAGAAGATGAATAACATAAACTTGAAATTCCTACCAAAACAGAGCATAAGATTAAATAATTTTGTTTAACATATTATAGGAAGATCACTGAAAGCAAAGATATGGAAATAAGGTGAACTAATCATTCATAAAAGTGATTTACAAAAGAAAAAACACTGCCACAAAATCATACCACATGAATCCCTATATAATAGTTGCAATTGGCCTTGTATTTATGCAAATATAAACTGTACACAAAGCTCCAAGCCTTCTACTCTCTGATGTCCAACCTTGAATCTGACTGAAAACTAGATACATATAGACCAAAACCATCTTCCCCTCACTCAAGGGTCGAATCCCTCTTGATAGGAATAGTTCACAAATTTCTCTTACCAAACCCAAGACTAGGGAGGTTAAAGCAAACTCTCCTTTTAGCCTTTGACTGACCTTTATATCATTAATTACCTTCATAATTGCATCAAATTTACATTAACAAGCTTAATTTACATTCATCTACATCATGTCAACTCAAAACAAGAGAAATTGCATCATTGGGAACTGATTTTGACTGAAAAAACTCAAAAATTTGACTTCCAAGGAAAAGCGCAACGCCATCAGGGAAAACCACACCACCAACTTGCAGGGCACTTTTGAGGGACTTCTTGTGCTCCAAATGTTGATATGAAGGTAAAATTGGAAAGCTGATGATGTCTAGTTGTCCATGTGAAAATTTTTGAATATTACTTTATGCAGAAACCCTACTGTTAGATCTAGTTATACTTCTCCTACTTACTCAAGTTATTAATTCTGAAAATTCAGATTACCATCGAAGTAAACACATAACAGTTCTTCACCAATTCAGATTTAAGAAAAAGATACATGCACACATGCAAAGTGACACACAATATTTTCTGGACAACTGTCCCGAAAAAACCCAATGTGGGAAATCCAGTCTTCTGGCTGCTGGAGGGTTTATATTATTAAGTAGATTCTGAATACATCAAATATGGGCACCTTAATGGTTAACCTGACAGGGAAAATAAGATCTACAACTATACCTGCTGTTCTGGAGACTGAAAACTAGACTGATTCACAACCTCAAAAGGGATTTATAGAACTCGGCCCTTTTCTGCCTCTAGAAACCCCAACGTTGTTCTGAAGATGCCTGCGTCAGCCCTGCTAGCCTCTGCGTGCCCCTGCGCTGCTCACGAGAGGGCTGTGTAACCCCTGACTGGGTGACACAATCCTTAAGCTGCCCTGGATGGCCTCTAAAATGGGCCCCTGAAGCCTCAGCACTGCCCTTTCTGGGCCTACATAGCAACTGAAACCCTCTATGTTGCGCAGTTGCAGCGTAGCCTCTGCTTCCTCTACGCTGCTCCTGGTTGCTGCTTCTCTACCTCCTGTTGGTTCTTGGCTTTGGTATCAGATCATCCCCTTAGCCAATACTACCCCTCGCTGCAGCTGAAACACTTCTGGAAATTCATAGCAAACCACACCCTAGAATTCCAACTTAGTCTCAATGCTCTGCCTCTGTGTGTGTGTCCTCCAATTGACCCCAAGCCTTTCCTTTATACTTTCTTGTTGGGAAACCAAAAACCATGATCAAATATTGAATTGATGGATAAGATTAAAAGAAAGATTGACCCGTGTGACTTAAGTTATTTCCATCACATGTTTAAATTAATTACCTTTAATATTTTAATTTTCCTAAGTTAGACTTAGGGTCCTTAATTACAAATATTAATTAAATAACTATCTCCCAAATTGGAAGGAGTTTCCCAAATCCCTTTCTAGGTCTTGGAGATCTTATGTACTCTAGTCCCTCCACATTTTGGGAGCTAGAGCACATCCAATGCTACCCCAACACTAAAAAAACTCAACACTCCCTCTTAGTGAGGAATGTGCTCTAGTACACCGTTGCCTCACCTTGAATCTTTGCACTGATCTTTGGTGTGGATCTCTATGCTGATGCTTGGCCTGTTGCACTTCATCACTGTGTTGTTGATGCTCTCCCATACTGCTACCCATGAAACTTCCACTGCCACTGCCACATCTGTACTGCAACTCCCTCTCAAATTGTTGCATTGTGCTTCTAACTTCTGCACTGCAACTTAGTTGCTGAGAGACACAATTGAAAACTCTTGCCCAATATTTGACAAACAAGTTAGTTGGGCTACATCCTCATCATTGAAGCTCCACAGGATGCTACTTTGTGTTGTCATCTAAATACTATTGCACAACCACCGCTCTGCACTGCGTAAGCAAACCTACTCTGCATTGATGAAGTCACATCATCCCCTGCGCTGAAATCCCCTACACTGTTGTTGCATTGCATTGTCCTCCTGCAGCCTCTACGTTGTTGTAGCTCTGCTCTGCGTAAGCTAGCCTACATTGCACTATTGAAGTCACATTGGCCCTTCTGTGCTGCGCTACTACGTTGTTGTTGCATCTACACTGCACTGCTCCCTCTTAGCATCCAACTCTGCCTCTGCTCCATCTGTGATTCTCTGAACCAACTACTCCACTTATCCCGCTACTGTCTTAAGGATTCCGTAGCATGGATGTGATCCAAGAGTTGGGCTACTCAAGGATCCCGCCATCATTCTCTAATTTCTCTATAGATCCATATCGCCCCACTTTTGTGGTTCATGAGCGCTCATGGCTACGTCATCTTCAGAACCATCGTACGCCACAGTAGCCTTGGAAGTAGAAGCTTCCTTTTCCTTCTTCTTCTTAGGACAATTTCTAGCGAAATGTCCTAGTTCATTGCACTAGAAACACTTGATATTGGATAGATCACACTTCTTCCTCCCTTGATGCCTCTTTGATGCCAAGGTTGCATCTTCATCCTCTTCCTTCTTCACCTTACTTGATCCTGTGCTGTACTGTCTCTTGGTGAACCGATAGAGTTCTTCTTGACGGAGGATTTCCCACATACTGTACCAGTTTGGAAGGTCCGCTCTACCCAAGGTACTTTGGACAAAGGTTTCCCAGTCCTCTGTGACTGCATTGAGTGCAATCCTCACCATCACATCATCCTCCACCTTTGCTCCCATGGCAGACAACTAATATCTGATCACCTGTAATCTGAAAAATAAGGGCTCAATTTCTTCTCACTTGGCCATCATGAATAATCGCATCTAGTTCTCCAAAATCATTCTCCTTTGGACAGATCTTCCCTCATATAGGGCATTAAGGCTTTCCACATCTCATGATATGTTTTCTTGTCGGATATGTGTGGAACTATATGATCCTTAGCCCCATCGATTATGAAGTGCTTGGCATGTGCTGCAGCTTCCTCATGCTTCGTTAGGAGAAGAGAATCGATTAGCATGGCCAGGACTTTTTTCTGCATGGTTCCTTAGACCGTATGCCTCCATGAATACCAGGATTCAGGCCTTCCAGACTACAAAGTTGGATAGACCGTCCAACCTAACCTGATCACGTAGTCTTTGAGGTGCCATCTTCTCAAAAAATATGTCGAAACAAATCCTACTCTCTATGCTAGGGACTCAGATCTAGGGTCCTTGGCAAGAAAGGCACCCTCAGCTCCCTCTGAAAACTAACTTACTCTTTTGGAAGTCTGCCAAATCAAAAAAGAATAAGCTCTCTTTGATCCTCTGATCGATCTGCAGATTTATTTGGCTGGAAACCCTCTGAGAAGCTGATTTTCCTCTTGCTCTTTGTCAACTGGTGCTTAGGTCAATTTCTGCAACTTCATAAATTTAACCCCACCGAAAACTACTGAAGCTCTGCAACACTGCTTCCGGAACTCTGAATCAACAATAGCTTCAATACTACATCACCCTTGCTGGCCTCTGCGTGAGTAGAAAGTCCCAACGATGTCTTTTCACTACCTCTGCATAGTAAGTACGTGGGCCTACATGGAGACTGCGTAGGACTGTGTCACTCTGGCCTCTGCTCCCTCCGCTGCTGCGATGTCCCTTCTGGTTCGAATTTCTGCGGCTGCTGCTGCTTTTTTTGTTGCTTTCCGTAGTAAGGATTCTTTAGTCTTCTATTGGTGATCTTGCTAGATCTACAATCGCTCTGATACCATGTGAAAATTTATGAATATTACTTTATGAAGAAACCCTACTGTTAGATCTGGTTATACTTCTCCTACTTAATCAAGTTATTAATTATGAAAAATTCAGATTAACATCGAATTAAAAAAATAACAGTTCTTCACAGATTCAGATCTAAGCAAAAGATACATGCACACAGACAAAGTGACACACAAGATTTTCTGGACAACTGTCCCTGTAAAAACCCAATGCAGGAAAACCGGTCTTTTGGCTGCTGGAGGGTTTATATTATTAAGTAGATTCTAAATACAACAAATCTAGGCACCTTACTTATTAACTTGAAAGAGAAAATAAAATTTGCAGCTATACCTGCTGTTCTGGAGACTGAAAACTAGACTGATTCCCACCCTCAAACGAGATTTAATGAAATCAACCCTTTTTTTCCTCTCAAAACCCCAACGCTTCTCTTAAGCTTCCCACGTCAACACTGCTAGCCTCTGTGTGCCCCTGCGCTGCTCAGGAGAGGGTTGTGTAACCCCAAACTGGGTGACGCAATACTTACGCTGCCATGGCTAGCCCTGCGTAAGCTTGGATGGCCTCCTGTTGCCTCTATGCTGCCCTTTCTGGGCCCGTGTAGCACCCGCGAAGCAGCTGAAACCCTCTGTGTTATGCAACTGCTATGTAGCCTCTGCTTCCTCTGCGCTGCTCAAGGTTGCTGCTTCTCCGCCTCTTGCTGATTCTTGGCTTTGGGATCATATCATCCCCTTAGCCAATACTGTCGTTTGCTACAGCAGAATTTTTTTTGGAAATTCTTAGCAAACCACGCCCTAGAATTATCAATGCTTTGCCTCCATGTGTGTGTCCTCCAACTGACCCAAAGCCTTTCATTTATACTTTTTTTGTTGGGAAACCAATGACCATGATCTAATCTTGAATCGATGGCTAATATTAAAAGAAAGATTGATATGTGTGACTTAAGTCATTTCCATCACATGTTTAAATTAATTACCTTTAATATTTCAATTTTCCTAAGTTAGACTTAGGGTCCTTAATTAAAAATATTAATTAATTAATTATCTCCCAAATTGGATGGAATTTCCCAAATCCCTTTCTGGGTCTTGGAGATCTCATGTACTCTAGTACCTCCACAAATTTTGGGAGCTAGAGCACATTCGATGCTACCCCAACTCTCAAAAAACTCAACATAGAGTCCTTAAGCAAGAAAAATGGACTCTCCAAGGCCGAGAAGAATGGATTCTCTCAATATTACACCAAAAGCACAACACCAAGGTGAAAAAGGTGGCATAAAGTGATTTTTTAGCATGTTTTTTGCACTTTTCTCCCAACCAGAATGCTGACATGGCACAAAAAATTGATAGCTAACATATGTAGGTCATAAGCTATCCATGGCTGTAGAGTTTTGGTAATTTGGAGCTCTGAGGGAAAATCGCAGCGCCAAGTCATCATGATGTGCTTTTAGTTCTCTGCATTTTTCTGTTTTAGCCAAAACCCACAAAATTTCAAAAAATTTCAAAAATTTCTTCAAAACTTGTCCAAACTCACCCCTTGGAGTTTGAAAGTGATGTGTTAGGCAATGAGGGAGGCCTAAACCAACAAATCAATTTTATCCTTCTTCTTTTTCCTAATTAGGGTTTTCCTCAATTTCTTCTTCAAATGCTTGATCTTGATTTGAGAAATCATGTTTTTGGTGGAATAGTGCATGGCCATGTGCCTTTGGAGCTTATTGTTCCTGTTAGCCTTCTCAAGAAGCTTCTGTAAATGAAAATTCACCTTCTCAAGCCAAAATTCCTTATCTTGCTCAATTTTTGTTGCAATCAAATCATCAAAGTCCTCTTGACCTAGTGATGGAGATGGTTCAATTTCTTGCTCTTACTACCTCTTGAGATGTCTTGTTCTTGGCCTCCTTGGTTTGATTTTCTCTTCCTAATCCTCAAGCTCATCAACATCAATCACTGACTTACCTTTTCCACCATCCTTCTCCAAAACTTCCTTGGGTTTACTAAACAAGGGTTGTTTTACTTGGAGATACCCGTTCTCCTGCTAAAGAAATGTATTCATGAAGTTTCCCTTTGATAATTTGACTTTATCTCCCTGATCTCAAATTCCTTCTCTTTGATGATTTTCTTAGGTGACTTGTCCTCCTCATGCATCTTTATGTCTGCCATGTCAGTGTCAAAATGTACATGTTCTTCCTCTTGCGATGGTGCCTCATGCTGATGTGTTGATGTCCATTTTTCAACTGATGTAGGTTGAGCCCTTCCCACACTCCCAGGAGCAAACATCAACATATTTTCTCTAGTCTATGTTTTAGTCACCTCAGCCCTAGGTGTTCTTGTTACAAGTTTTATTGTGGAACCCACTTCTTGTTGTCTTGGTGAAGTCAATGGCGTAGACTGACAACTTGATTGAATTGGACTAGGAAAAAGAGAGGCTGAATACATGAATCCCTCCCAAGACAAGTTGACTTGTGTAAGCTGATGACAAACAATGATTTTCACCAAGCCATGATGGAACAAGCTTGCATGATGATCTTGCCTTTTTCTATGTACTTTTTCTTCAATTTTGACCAAGCTTCTGTAGAGGTAGTGAGGTAGGTTAAGAGCTTTAACACCTATGAAATGCATCAGTAATATAACATGGTACTGATATATCCTTGAAAATATACCCTCACATGTAAAATATTTCATGATCATCTTCATGAGAGGGGCATACTTTTCAAGCAAGTGTCGGAAAGAAAAAATGTGCTTTCAAGCAACTTTGTATGAAGGCTTTAAAAACATATTGTAATTTTCAATATCTAGGTCTCTCCTTTTGAATCAAAGCTCTCCATGGTTTTGGATCCCAGTGGCTATGTAAATGGCCTCTGCTGAAATAGTAAACACAACCCCTGCAATGGTTACCTTATCCCGCCTTAGACTAGTAGCAAAGGTGCTTATAAGTTTATCACTAAAACCAAGTTCTTCAATCTTTTGGTAAAAAGAAAGGCAACCTACATCTTGGAATGACTTCTTGAGAAATGGTGAAGCCATGATATCCTGTACTCTGGTGGGTTCATATCTGATGATCTGACCCCCTTTATGCCTCCTCTGGTCAATGGTCTTTGAATCCATGTGAAACCCTAGCTCACTTGGAAGGGAAATTAGGGTTTTAGTTTAGGAAAACAGGGGATTTTGGGAAATTTTAGGAATGGTTGGGGATGAAGGGGTTTGAGGGTGTCTAAATTCTTGGGAAATTTTAGGGGGGTAGGTATAGATTTTAGGGAGTGTAGGGAGGTGGAATTTTGGGAAATGAGTGAGGGGAAGGGGTGAAAAAGTGAAAAACACAGTCCTAGCCTAAGAAAGTGTAGTGTAGGCTGGGGTTTGTAGGGAAATGATGAAAATGAGGGAAAGGAATGAGGGGAAGTGTCAAGGAAGGCATATGGAAAGTGAGGGAGAGGGTATGAGCATGAATTTCAGGGTTTTTCACAACAAATGAACCAAAGACACTTATTTGACCAAAAACGTACCAAACCCTAGGAGAGGGTGATTTCTGAGCTTTCAAGAATGAAATTAAATGAAAGATAAGTAGATGAGGGACCCACTTACTTGTAGCTAATGATACGGAACCTGTAGCTACTGAAGAAAACCTTGGAGAAAATATATTTTTCTTCCTGGAGAAAAAAACAGTAAAGCTGAGAAAAGCGCAACGAAACAAGAGAAAACCGCAACACAACAAGAAAATTCAGCTTTCAAAGGCAAGAAATTGATTTTCAGACAGTGGAAAGCTCCTTGCTAATAGAATTATGTCTCATGAGGATGGAATGAGTAAGTTATTTTCTCCTTTGGTCTTCTTATAGGCTGAAAAGTTGATTTTATCTTGGGTGGTGATGTGGCCCCCACCTTGTCTTTTCACAAAATGACTTGATAACTTGTAACTGCAGCTTTCAAACCTTATTACACATATTACATCATGATAAAGATCAAAATGCACTTTTGAGATCATTATTGAACACTTGTGCCTATCACTACTCCCTTTAATCATTTTCTTTGATGATGACATGACCTATTTACATGAATTTTGACAATATGACCTAATGATGACACTACATGGAATGATAACCTAAATGATGAAAAAGATGACCAAGACACTCTTTCAAAGAATAATGACTTTACCATGATGATTTTTATTTACCATGAGAATGAAAGGAGTAGTGATGACCTTGGTAAACTAACCAATGATCGAATTTTTATTCGAAAACTCCTTGAAACTATAAAAAATTTCCCTAGGACCCTATCAATCATATGAAAGAGCATAATTTTATCACTAGTGACTGACAAGACTGATAGACACTAACATTGGCTCTAGCTGGGGATGGAAGCTCCTTAGGAGGTGTCAAGAACACCATAGACCAAGTAGGCTTATCCATTGGGCATGGAGTCAAAAATAAAAAATAAAAAGACTCAAAATTGAAATGACTTAACAAATTGAAATGTCTTAGCAAACTGAAATGAACTGAAAAACTCTTTGAAACAACAGTTGATCAAAGAAACCTTATGGCCTTCACCTCGAACTTCAAGCTTCCATGTCAACTCCTTAACACTTTGGAAACAAAATACACTAGTATGTACAATGAAAATGAGAATATTCCGAAAAATCATGCGAGGTAGTGCTTGAGGAGCCTACCATTGATTGGTCCTCCTGAAAAATCGTTTCCATCAAGTTCCTCCAACACAAAGGCATTCTTCCCTATGAAAGCCAAAATTATGTATGACCCTTTCCATAAATTTTCAAACTTGTTGTGATTTCCTTTTTCCTCGTTCCGAGCATCCCATCGGAGAACTACATCTCCCACACTGAAATCATCTGCCTTTGTTTTTCTGTCAGATTTTTTTATCTTCTCTTGAAGCTTCGTAGTATTATGAAATACTTCCTCTCAAGATTGTTGCAAATGAATCCTTTGATTGATTCTCCATTGAATGTCATTGGGCTCACTATCTACTTCCTGCAAAATTTTCATGAACGGGACAACAAGAGAAGTAGGAAAAATGGTATCCACTCCATATACCAACTGAAAAGGTGACATACCTATGGAATTCTTAGTGCTTACTCTTTCCACCCACAAAGAATTAATCAAATTCTTGTGCCAATTCTTCTTATTTTCTTCCAACAACTTTTTTATGATGTTTACCAATGATTTATTGGAAGATTCAGCCAACCCATTACCTTACGGGTAATATGTTGTTGAGTGCCCGAGCCTTATGTGAAACTTATCAGAGAAATAGATCATCGTCTTGGATTTAAAATAAATTGCATTATCTGTGATTATTTTCTGTGGATAACCAAATCGTGAAAAAATATTAGACTCAATAAACTGAATGATTACTGCATCTGTGGCCTGCCTAGTGGGAATAACTTCGATCCATTTTGTGAAATAATCCGTTACTGTCAAGATCCTCTCGTGCTGAGCTGAAGATGAAGGGTGAATATCACCGATAAAATCAAGACCCCACTACTGAAAACGTGCTTGAACTGAAATGGGTTGCAAGGGCAGTAGTAGCAACTTCCTTTTTCCCTAAAAAATTTGACATTCATGGCAACTCATGAAATTTTTTTAAACATCTGAAAATAAACTCGGCCAATAAAATCTAGCCCTCAATATCTTATTTGTTGTGGTATTCCAAAAGAGATGACCGCCAAAATCTCCCTTGTGAAAATCATTCATTACCTCCTTTGCCTCTCTTCCAACTAAACAATTCAACAAGACTCCTCCCAGACCTTTCCAAAATAATGCATCATTAAGAATACAGTACTTCAAAGATTTCAGCTTTAATGACCTACTCTTACTCTTTGACACTTCCAGCGGAGGATTCAAATGCTGAATTACATAAACAATGTCAGAATACCAAGGAAATGAAGTTAAAATTTGTGATACCTGAGGTGTGGAATCAACCACTTCTTCAGTGGAAACTGCAGTGATGAGATTGATATCCAGAGCATGCAAATTGGATTCTGCCATAAGCTTCGCCAAACCTTGTCCCTTGATCAGCTTCATTGGCTTAATTTTGAGATCATACTCCAAAATTGCAGCAATCCATTTTTCGCACCCACCTTCAAGATCAGGCTGCATCAAAACATCTTTGATTGTTGCATTTGGAACACAGGCAACAATATGCAAGTGAAGTATGTACACCCGGAAATCCTTCAAATATTTCACAAGCGCTAGGGCATGTTTCTCAATGATGTTATACCTCGGTGATGCATCACTTATGGTTCTACTGAAAAATGGAATTGGTTGTTCTGTTTTAAAGTCCTTCTTCTACATTAGGGCAGCAATCAATGTGTGCTTATAATCAAATGAAAAAATAATGAAATCCATAGTATAATCAGGGCTGATCAAAATTGGTGCACGGATCAAAGAAAACTTGACTGAATTGAAATAATTCTTAGCAACTTTAGACCACTTTACCTCATTGTCCTTCTTTAACATATTAGTTATCTCCCATAAATGCTCAACAAGGTTAGGAATAAACCTCCTCAAAAAGTTGATCTTACCATTAAAGCACTGGATTTCCTTCTTGTTTCTCGGAAAATATAACTATTGGATTGCTTCAATTCTGGTAGGATCTATGTGGATGCCATCCTTTGATATGATATGCCCAAGTAATTACCTACTCCATAGCAAACAAACTCTTCTTTGGATTTAGCGAAATACCAAATTTCCTGCACCTTTGGAAAACAATCCTCAAACGATGCAAGTGATCTTCATCTGTTTGAGAGAAAATTGTCAAATCATCAAGATAAATAACCAAAAATACATCCTTTTCATTTGCAAAAGTGATATCCATCGCTTGTTGAAATGTGTCTCTTGCATTTTTCATCCCAAAAGGGATCTTGGCGTACATAAAGGTACCCCACGGTGTCGTAAAAGTTGTCTTCTCACGGTCATCTGGATGCATTAAAATTTGATTATACCCTGAGTATCCATTAAGAAATGACATTATAGAGGCACCAACTACCCTCTCTAAGTTGTGGTCCATCTTAGGGAGAGGATAATTTTCCTTCAAGGACACTTTGTTCAAATTCCGGAAATCAATGCATAAACGAATTTCACCTATCTTTTTCCTAACTGGAACCGGATTTGACATCCAATTAGAAAAGAGAAGAGGGATAATAGTAACAACCCTATACAACCTGACAAACCTCTTTCTCAATTGATGGCATCGATCTTGGATTAATCCTCCTAAGCTTTTGGCGGAAAGGCTTCTGATAAGGCTTGATGGGAATCATGTGTTGAATTATACTTTTATCGTAAACCTTCAAATTTGAATAATCCCATGCAAACAAATTTGAAAACTCATCCAAAAGTGTTGTGTATTTACCTTTCATTTTTGGAGTTAAGGATTTAGACAACTTCACCATCTTGGGCTTCTCAATTGTGTCAATGTTGATATCTTCAACTCCCACTTCTGTAGGGACCATTGTCGGTTTCTTCGCAACATCATCTTGATCGAAGAGCTCTTCCAAAGGTAAAAGACCTCTTGGAATGGAATTTTCTTTCAGCTATAAGACTTCTAATTCTGTGGCATTAATTCCTTGATCATAAAAAACATCATCAATGTGAGAAATGGAAAACTCTTCCTCCATTTGCAGAAAATTGTTAATTTTCTTATCATCTTGAAACACTTGCCAATGTCGAAGGTTATCTGGAATATCGGTGTGATGCTTAACATTAATTTCATATTTCCTGCTAGGATGTATCATAATTCTAAACATGCTTCTTGTAGTGGAAAGAGAGTCAACAACACATTTATGGTTTCTAGGAATCACAGATAAAGTATATTCAGAAAATGTTTTGAGAATATCTAAGACAGCATTGTGATGATATGCTCGCATCCTTAAATTTTTAGCTCAGTATTCCCCTTTTACCTATTTGATAATAAACTTGGAGTCACCATAAACTAAAATCTTTCGAACCCCTAACTTGTTACGCATATTAAGCACGAGAATCAAAGCTTCATATTCGACTTAATTATTTGAACAATTGAAAGCAAGTTTATATGAACAACACGTGACATTAGGAGGAATCTTACCTGAATGATTCATTGAGCTATGAATCCAAATTCATATTCCAACTCCTTCTTTTCCCATTTCTCCGTCAAAATCCATAGTCCAAAGACTCTTTTCCTCATTCGGAAGCCCAAATTCAGATGGCTAATCTTTATTTTCTGTTTGTTGGTCCATTGTCTCAACAGGCTCTATTTATTTCACTGATTATATTGGTTTCTTGACTGATGAACTTGGTTGAAAATAAGTCTCTTTCTGTTCCGTCTTTTCTACATTGAAAACTTCTTCAACACTATATGAAATTTCTAAAATTTCCTCACTCTCTACTAGCTGACTATCTATATCAACTGGACTATCATCATTAAGCAAAACAAAAGAATCTAAGTCGGTATGTAAAGAGTGTATAGGGTGATTATTCAATTTCTCTTTGTTGCTAATCATATACTTTATCTTTGTTTCCCGGTACACTTTTTTGAGCTGACCGAACACCGATATAGTAGCATAAGAGAAATCAAGCTACAAGCTACCTTTCAGCTTTTCTCCCCATGATCGCGAGAGCAACATCCCGTACCTTGGAGGAATATCAGCCACAACCACATCCATCACGACATTATTTTGGGGAATCTAATCAAGAAACACTACCAAGTCTTTAATGAGACCGATACACCTCACTCTACCCGAATCAAAGGAGTAAAGGTCGTGATATGGGCGAGTAATGTCTAATCCCAACTTGTCCATTATGGCTTTCGGCATGAGATTGTGAGATGATCCAGAGTCTAACATGGCATTGTGTAGGATAAAATCATGGACTCTAAGACTGAGGTAGAATGGTGGGACTTCACTATTAGGTAACTTTCCGTCTACGGCTAGGCCAAACAACAACTCAGGGTGATCATCGCTAACATTGAACATATCAGATTTTTGGTCAATTTTGAGCATCTTAGCTATGTGAAACTTATACTGATCATTCTTTACAAGTTCAGTTAAAGGAATGGAAACTTTAAACTTGAAAATTTCATTCTCTAATCTAAACAGATTGGGATATTTCTCTACCTCTTTGGAAGTGGCATCCTTCCTTTCGGACTGTTCTTTGGCGGGAATCTCCTTTCTCTGACCTGCAGTTTGGGTTTCCTCATCTTTCCTTGGATTGTTGGTTGATGCCTCATTTTTCTTCTTCTGGCTAGTAGCAACAAGCTCTTTGTTTTTTGTTGATTTGTAGAGGTGGTTTTTTGGGGTTGTGTATCCTTTGGAGAAGTTTGCCTCTCCTGATTTGAAGTGGTAGGCATGTTTATGTTCCTCAAAGTATATTGCCTTTGCATAGGGCTAAGGGAATTTTGGAAACCTCTCTGATAATATTCTATCTCTGCTGCTATCGTATCATCATTTGAAGGGACAAATTTCTGATCATCAAATTGATCAACCTCAAGTTCTTGAGTGTATTCTTCATCTTCGGTTAAGAAAATAGGTTGCCCATCATTATCAAAAATATGATTCTCTTCAAGAATCTCTCCTTCTTCCTCAACTACCTGAGCACAGTTTTGCTGAAGTGGTGTTCTAATTTGTTGTTGTGCTTGCTGATCCTGACCTCTCTGCTCTTTTTTCTTGATTCTAAGCTGAGGTTACTGTTGTTGTTGTCCTTGGAAATTAGGATTCCGGATCTGATTTTCTTCTTGCTTATCTGATATTTTCATCCTATCCATCATTTTCTCCATAGTTCTAATCAAATATTCCAACTTACCATCTAAAGAAGTAGATGGCCCCTCTTTAATTGTTACCCTTCTTTTTGTCTTCATTTTTTATTTCTTATTCATCAAATTTGCCTCCACACTCACTGCATTTCTCTACATCTCTTTGAGAGTTGTAGGACTTCTTTCCCTCAGCTGATAAGCCATGTCAGGATTGAATTCATCCAGATAATGTAGCAAAGCCAAGCCAAGAGGATGCTTGATGTCATTTGGAATTGAATTATAGATCTTGTTTAAGCGGGTAGTGAAATATTGCACGGACTCATTCAAATGTCTTCTCAAAGCATCATATTCAGCAAGAATCTAAAGTGGATTCTTCTTTTCTTCCCATTTGGCTAAAAACAAATCAGTCAATTGCTATGGATTTGCGACTGAATTTGGAGTTAGATTACGAATCCATGTCTTCACATCTGCTAAAAAAAATTTGGGCAATTACCCTCATCTATGCATCATCATTGTCGATCTCTTCAAGATCGATGAAATCAGTGACGTTCACCATATTTTTCAGGGTGGTAACCTCTGTTGTCTCATCAAACAGATGGATCTTTTGACTATACCCTTGAGGTAAAGCAGTGAGTTGAGCAGGTAGGATTAAGGGGCCAAATCTCGCCATGAATGCTGCAAATGGTGGTGCAGGAGTAACAATAGGAGGTGTTGTTTGAGGAGGTGTTTTTGGAGGAAATGATGAATAAGGTGTGGAAGATACTGCAGTAGCTGAATGAGATGATGAAGGTAAGGATGAGGCGGAAAACAATCTTTCTTGCTGATACTGAATATAGGCTTTCTCAAAGGTGTACTGCAAGTTATTGGCTAATTTTTGAAGCTTGTGGTATTGTGAGCAAACCTTCTTATCAGTTTTAGATGCAGACTCTAAATATGGTGGAATCAGTTCAATTTTATAGGATCATATACTATTTATGAAAGTAAAGTTTCAGATTTAGCTTTGAATAATGAAAGCTCAAACTTGATGTCGAAAGGTAAATCTTGTAGAGTACTCAAATCAACTAGAAGTGAAATAGATCTTACCAGTGATGGTGAACTTAAGTCAAATTGCTGGAATTTTGATCTTTGTTTCTTCATAATATTTTCTGGGCCTTCAACCGGAGATCGTGGATTAGGATTAGGGTTTGATCTTGTGAACTTCTTCTTAGGAGCCAATTCTGAAAATTGCACTTTGGCTCTGCAAATGTGAATCAACCTTCTTAAAAACTAGGTCTTGTCACACACAAGCCTACATCTCAATGAATTTGTTGTGAAATCCTAGGGAATATGTGATATTTCGTTCCTTGGAAATGATGCCAAAAATGTTATCCTCCACAGTGTCCCAAGGCTGAGAATGGAAACCGACAGAGGTAACCTCGAACAACTTAGGATTTGGTAGCTAGCCCTACTAAATCAGAGAGGGATCTATCTGTGATCTTACAACGAAAATATGACTAAAGAAGGGTAAAATATGTTAGGCTAGGTCTAAGCTCTAGGGTTTTGAAATTTAGGGTTTTTGTTGGATCAAGAGGAGAGATCAAGGAAACTAGGTTAGATCTAAAAGATTTCAGTTGCAGCGATACAAAGTGGCATGGCAGATATGTTTCAATGGAACATTAAGGTTGTCAATTGTAGTGTAGGGTGGAAAAGCAAAGGTTCAAAATGAGCATGGAAAGCATGAGTTCATTTATCAGAAGATGAATAACATAAATTTGAAATCCCTACCAAAACATAGCATAAGCTTAAAGATTTTTGTTTAACATCTTATAGGAAAATCACTGAGAAAAAATATATGGAAAGAAGATGAAATAATCATTCATGAAAGTTATTTACAGAAGAAAAAACATTACCATAAAATCATACCATATGAATCCCTATATAATAGCTGCAACTGGCCTCGTATTTATGAAAATATAAACTGTACACAAAGCTCCAAGCCTTCTACTATGCAATGTCCAACCTTGAATCTGACTTAAAACTAGATACATATAGACTAAAACCATCTTCCCCTATCTCAGGGGTCGAATCCCTCTTGATAGGAACAATTCACACAAATTTCTCTAACCAAACCTAATACTAGGGAGGTTAAAGCAAACTCTCGTTTTATCCTTTGACTGACCTTTCTATCATCAATGACCTTCATAATTAGATCAAATTTACATTAAAAAGCTTAATTTACATTCATCTACATCATGTCAAATCAGAACAAGAGAAATTACATCATTGGGAATTGAGTTTGACTGAAAAAAACTCAAAAATTTGATCTCCAGGGAAAAGCACAGTGCCATCAGGGAAAACCACACCGCCAACTTGCAAGGCACTTTTGAGGGACTTCCTATGCTCCAAATGTTGATCTGAAGGTACCATTGGAAAGCTTACGATGTCTAGTTATCCAAAAAGTCCTTAAGCAAGCAAAATGGCCTATCCAAGTTTGAGAAAAATGGATTCTCCCAAGGTTTCTCCAAAAGCACAACGCCAAGGTGAAAAACGTAGCAGAAAGTGGTTTTTTAGCATGTTGTTTGCACTTTTCTCCCAACCAGAATGCTGACATGGCACAAAAAATTGATAGCTGACATATGTAGGTCATAAGAAATCCATGGATGTAGAGTTTTGGTGATTTGGAGCTCTGAGGGAAAAACACAGCGCCTTGGCTGTCTGCATTTTTCTGTTTTAGCCAAAAACCACAAAATTTCAAAAATTTTCAAAAATTTCTTCAAAACTTGTCCAAACTTGCCCCTTGGGGTTTGAAAGTGATGTGTTAGGTAGTGACGGAGGCCTCAACCAACAAATCAAGTTTATCCTTCTTCTTTTGCCTAATTAGGGTTTTCCTCAATTTCATCTTCAAATGCTTGATCTTGATTTGAGAAATCATATTTCTGGTGCAATAGTGCATGGCCATGTGCCTTTGGAGCTTCTTGTTCCTGTTAGCCTTCTCAAGAAGCTTCTCTAAATGAAAATTCACCTTGTCAAGAGAAAATTCCTTATTTTGCTCAATTTTTGTTGCCAAAGTTCCCCTTAGGTATTCAGAGTGGGTTTCCAACCTTGTATCTGTTAGGAAGAAGACCGAGAAAATCAGGCTTTGCATTGACTTCAAAAATCTAAATAGAGCCTCCCTAAAAGATAACTACCCCTTGCCTAAAATGGACCATATACTTCAGAAGGTGGTTGGATCTAAAATAATATCACTGTTGGATGGGTTCTCAAGCTACAATCAAGTATTAGTACTCCCAAGTGATCAGCATAGAATTGCCTTTACTACACCTTGGGGTACATTCATGTATGTCAAAATGCCATTTGATTTGATGAATGCAGGGGCCACCTTCCAAAGAGCCATGGACATAGCCTTCTCTGAAGACATAGGCTATTTTATAATCATTTACCTTGATGACATTACTGTTTTCTCCAAAACTGATGAAGAACATCTGATTCATTTAAGAAAAGTTTTTGAGAAATGTAGAAAATATGGCTTATCTTTGAATCCTAAAAAGACACTCTTTGGTCTCCAAGAAGGAAAGATTCTTGGTCGCATAATTTATGAAGAGGGAATCAAAGTAGACCCTAAAAGGATTGATGGCATATTGAAAATCAGCCATCCTAGAAACATCAAAGAGTTGCAATCTTTCATTGGGAAGATTAATTTTTTGAGGAGGTTCATCCCCAACCTTGCTGAGCTATTAAGAAACATCACAAACATGCTTAAGAAAGAGATAGGTGTTAAATGGAAAATACAAGTTAAACAATTATTTGAACTAGTGAAACAAACTCTTACTCAAACACCTGCTCTTATTAGTCCTGATTTCACCAAGGATTTTTACATATTTTATTTTGCATCTGAACATACAATAGCTGCAGTATTGTTGCAAAAGAATACTATGGGGCAAGAACAACCAATAATTTTTTTTAGTAGGGCCTTAAGAGATGCTCCACTCAAATATAACATCATGGAGAAACAAGCCTTAGCCTTGGTAAAAGCATTGAAAGACTTCCGAGTCTACATTTTACATTCTCATATCATTGCTTTTGTCCCACATACAGTTGTCAAGGATATTCTAAGTCAAGACCCTGATGGAAAAATGGGAAAATGGATTGTTGTTATTTTAGAATATGACTTAGAAATCAGGCCCACCAAACTAATCAAATGGCAGGGATTAGCAAAACTCATGGCTAAGTCTAATTTCCAAGCACTAGATATAAATATGGTTGATGTTTTAGAAGAAATAGAAGAATTCACAGCTCCATACATTGAAGAAACATTTGTGAATTCACCTTGGTATGTTGATATCATATATGTGCTACTCTATCTAAATACCCCTCCTTCTCTATCAAAAAATAAAGCTATATTTTTAAAACAGAAGGCTTTAAATTATTGTATTTTATATGGGGTTCTATATTGGAAAAATACTGTTGGAATACTGCTTAAATGTTTGCTTGAGGTTGATGCAGGAAACATCATGCATGAGCTGCATGAGGGAGAATGTGGAGAACACCTTTACTGGAAGACCACAACAAATAAAATCCTTAGAGCTGGATATTATTGGCCCACCCTTTTCCCAGATGCTCAGAAACTAGTCATGACTTGCCATAAGTGTCAAATTTTTGATGGCAAGAGAAAACTCCCACCTTTACCCTTGCATCCCATCAGTGTTGAAGCTCATTTTCAACAATGGGGTTTGGATTTCATTGGAGAGGTTCACCCTTCCTCATATTCCCAACACAAGTGGATCCTCACTGCCACTGATTATTTTACCAAATGGATAGAAGCCATACCTTCAAGGAATGCTACTGAATCTGTCATTATAAATTTCCTTGAAACCAATATACTATCCATATTTGGTTGTCCTAGAAAAATTATCACAGACAATGCTGCTGCCTTCAAATCTAAAAGAATGATTGACTTCTGCTACAAATATCATATCATATTGGACCATTCCACAGCCTATTATCGTCAAGGAAATGGATTAGCTGAATCCTCCAACAAAAGCCTTGTCAATATTATCAAAAAAATGTTGGAACAAAATCAGAAATCATGGCATAGTAAGCTAATTCATGCTTTATGGGCTGATAGATTAACCACAAAAAAATCAATTAATATATCTCCCTATCAGCTGGTTTATGGAATGGATGTTGTCTTCCCAACATCTTTAGGAGTTTCAGTCATGAAACTCCTTCAAGAAGTACAATCTGAAGAAAATAATATGCAGAGAAGGGTAAATCAGACCATTCATTTACAGCAGACAAGAGAATAAGTGTACAAAGGACATAGGCAATTCAAGAAAACATCAATAGGATCTTTCACAGAAGAACCAAAGCTAATAATTTTCAAGTTGGAGATACAGTTCTAAAGTGGAATTCAAGGAGGCAAGATAAAGGTAAACATGGCAAGTTTGAGAATATATGGAAAGGGCCCTACATCATTCATTCTATAAGGGGTCATAATGCTTTATCTCTACAAGGGTTAAATAGAGAAGAACTTTTTGAAGGTCTTGTCAATGGCAGGATGCTTAAACATTATTTCTGTCAAGAGTCCTAATTTCAAAGTTTTTCACTCATTATACATAACATAGTTGGAAAGAAATCATAGATAATACAAAAGCAATAAAAGAAAAGAAAAGGAAAAGAGGGAAGATTCAAAAGAGGTATAGCCCCATACCCAAAAAACATAATTTTCTAAAAGTGTGCAAGTCTAAATGCCACTACTGGTTCAAAATGATATCTTGTTCAGTCATCTAGCCTAATTATGGCTGAACATGCTTTAAAATTATGTTGATAAGTTAGTAGAAGCAATGATTGTCAAGATTATTTAAGACTTAATTTGTCAAGAAGAATGGATAAGGAGAATATGAAGATATTGGTTCCACATGCTCAAAATAGAACCAAAGAGATAGATAGGGATGCCTTACAAAGAAAAAATCATGGCCTTATCTTTCTAGTTTACTTTTTATGCAAAATAATGTTTGTGTGCAGCTTGTTCAAAATGCCAGAACCATGGTTGATCAGGCCGTCTAATCCTGATTTGAACCATGCTTAAATTTTCATGTCAATAGCTAGAGAATCAAGATTTCCAAACAGTTTAATCTTGGCAGTCAATTAGTATAGGTAAAGAATAAAAAAGTTTAACAGTTTAATCTGTAATCTTTTAAGAAATAAGGATAGGGTTAGATAGTTTATTTTCTGTTTTCAAAAATAAAATGTCAAAGAGTTTGCTAGTTCAAATCTACTCAAAGAAGAGAAAATACTAGGACAAGTAGGATTGGGTAGGTAGAAAGACTGTGTGAAAATTATTATATTGCAGATTGTATAAAAGTTGTTTTTTCAGAGAAAGATCAGCAAGAAAAAGGAAGAAAAAATCTGCCCAATGGATAAGCCACTGATCTGCTGAAACTCAGAGATTTCATAAACTGAGGTTCTAGACACCTTAAAAATATAGCCGCCCTCCCCAAGTGGAGTGACTATTAGTCATAAATAATTTTGATCCTATAAAGATGACTAAGTTGAAAATCCCAGATTTCTAGAAACAATATTTGAAAAAACATTATGAGTTATAGAAATATCATTGCCTTCATTAATCGAAACTTGTTTTGTGGCATTATAAACTTCATTCAAAATCTCCCCAAGTCAACCTGCTGCTTCAAAAGGAAACTGATTTCATGCTATTTTCACCATTTTCACCTCCATTTCATTCCCCCATTTTTCCATTTTACTCCTATTTTTAACAATCCTTCTCCGTCTGGAAAATACCATCTTCCCTTCATTAATTCTTCTTTACCTCCAAAAACCCTTTAAACCATTAAAAATCCCTTTATTTGGTTTAAATTTGTTTTTCCTTTACCTTACCGAAACCTCTAAAAAAGGCTTTTAAAACCCTCTCAAAGGCCTAAATATCTGCCCATTTTTAATATAAGGCCTTAAGCCCTCCAAGCTTAAAACCTTAGGCCCTTTTTCCCATAAAACCATTCTCTGCACCCTATTTTTAGCATGTTAGCCCCCCTTAAATTTTTTGACAAGCAAACAGGGGGCTAAAATGTTGTTGAGCCTTCAAGGAATGCATTTCCCCTGAAAACACATCATCCTTGAAGCCTCCTTATGCCTTCGTCCTTTGATAAATCGCCGCTGCTGCCTCCATTCATTAAAACCTCTCTGTTTGTCAATAAATGCTCAAAGGCCTCTTTTCCCCTCTCATTTCATTACCCCTAAACCCTTGTTTTCATCCTCATACCTCTTCTTTCTAAATTCCCCACTTACCTTTCAAATCCCCTCAAAATCCCCTTTAAATTCTTCCCTTACCCTTTGTTTTCCCATTTTCCCCTTTACCCCTCTACCGTTCCCTTCTCTAACCTACAAAATTCATTAAAATGGGGTTAAAGCCCACTTTCCAACTTTATATTAAGGCCTAATCCCCTTTTCCCGCAAGCTCCAACCATTTCCCCACGTAACCCTCACCCAAAACCAAGCGCTTAATGCCTTGGAGGCTGATCGCATAATCGCAAAATCGCATGTTTTATGTGAAATGTTCCGATCATCCATCGCAAATATTTGCGATGCAATTGGTCGCGTCACGAATATTTGCGATGCGATCGATCGATCGCAAATCCGCCCATCGCATCGCAACCTCCCCGCTGCTGTTTAAATCGCAAATCGCAATGTTTATGTGTAGTTCTCCGAACGTCCATCGCAAATATTTGCGATGCGATGGATCGCGACTTAACACCGATCATCGCAATCGCAAATATTTGCGATGCGATCGATCGCGTCGCGCCTCCCGCTCCGATCTCTGATTGCGATTTGTTTTCTTCGGGTCCCACATCCGTGGCTCTGCTTCATTGTTTCTCCCTATTCTCCTTTGTAATCTGCCCAAGCGTTAATCTTTGGGTTTTTACACTATTAACTATTTCCTCCGCCTCTGCAGCATTTCTCCACCACTGCCCGGGTTTGTAACAAATCTATTGTATTATGCAGATAACACAAAGAGGCAATTTCAGCATTTTCCAGCGGACCAGCAGAAGAGTTTCAAAGGGGGTTGATGCCTATTATTGAGGTAATTAATGTTTAACCCCACATTCAAAGGAAAGGACGCAGTTTGAAGACTTAAGCACGCAAAGGGTCATATCCGCATTTTAATATCAGCAGAACGCATTTCTCCAGGACGGACATTCACCTACAGCATTCCTCATATCTCCTCAAGCCTTGAAACGGTTAATTATACTGACAGAGCTTCTTAAAGACTGTCTGGACAGCAGTTATGAGGTATGGAGAGACTTGCAGTTCTCCCATCCATGTCATTCATTCCAGAAGGCTGGTGCAGAGCTCTAAACAGCCAGAGAGGTACTTCACGAAACACCAGAGGTCAATCTTGGCCTGACAGAGTCTCCCCGAACAGCCTACAGAGTACACACAGCGCTGCTGAGCCATTAAGCAGTATGGGCGTGAACACTTCCGCCCCTCTGTATTAATGAGATCCATTTAATGTTCATCTACTCCTGCTATTATTCATTCTCCTATAAGAAATCCCCAGGAACATATTATAAAGGTTGTTGTTCGGCTACTGCCGTTGTAGTTAGAGGGTTCATTCTGACTGTTAGAACAGTCTTAGGAGAGAGTTACAGAGTAGTTGTATTGTAGTAGGCTGGGAGGAGAAGTTTGGACCGTTTTAGCCATTGAGCTATAGTGTATATGACTGGTTTTGCATCAATTAATCAAAGCACATTTCACAGGATCCTGGTCTGTTACTATTGGTGTTGTCTTCTAACTTTGTTTATTACATTTACGTGTTGTTTCATGTTCTACTGGCTTGCATCAGAATATTGGCATAGGATTCACTCTTGTTAGGTGCCCTGTGTTTCTGCTCTCCTTGCCTTCAATGTTTTCTGCTAAATGTGTTATCTAAGGATTGATTTCAGATGATTTAACCAGTGTAGTAGTTCCTTATGTTGCTAGCTGATGTATGAGTTAAATGGAATCTGTCTTTAGTTGTTCTTGTTTGGTTTAAGCTGGAAGATTTGGGAACACTGGGGATTAGAGTTAGCCCTGTCCACTAGGATCCTTGTACGACCAGCTGGCCTTTCTAAGATCTCTCTGTTAAACTTATCTCTGTTTTCCCTTGGAGCATGCTAAAGCTTACCTGGAGTTAAATGACCTCTGGTCTGATCTATAAGCTGCCCCTTCGTCCCCCTTTGAGAGTTGCCTTTGGGTATGTCCAAGCATGTCTGGAGTTAAATGACCTCTGATCTGATCTATAGACAGAAATTAGGTTGCTTTCCTTCTTTCACTTTCAATCCTTAATGTTCCATCTCACCATCTAATCTAAAATATCCTTTAGTATTAGATGACTTTCCCTCTGAAAGCTTTGGCTAGTTGTTGCACGTAATCTCCTTTCATGACTCCATAGCCCAATGGATGGCACTCTCTTGACCTACCCTTTTGTTGAAGCATCTTGTTGCTTTGCTCCTTTTCTCCCATTACTTTTTTAGTCTATGATCTCATGACCAACCTCGCAACCAACCAACCAAATCATTTTAAAACCCCCTTTGTGCTTCATAACTAGCCTAATACCTCGTTTTGAGCTCCAAAGATATATATCATCCTTTTTTTATGGAGAGATCCCTCTCCGGATCCAAGAGGGCTAGATCCTAGGATCCAAAAGTGGTTTGATGTTGTATTATCTTTTGGTATTGCCAAATCTGCCAAAACATGGGAACCCCAACATAATGGCGACTCCGCTGGGGAAATAGACCAACAGCGTGATTTGGTAAATCACTGTGGTGGACAGTAAAATTGTAACTCATCCACCTGGCGACTCCACAATTCTTGAATGATTAAAAGACCCCACCAGTGATCAGCAGGCCACTGATTATCTGTGTGTTCGCAAGACTCCACTGGGAGACCATGTCGCAGTACAACATCAGCCATGCTAGAGATCCAATCACTTCACTTATGGAGGACTCTGAACAATTTACAGAAATACATCCAAGCCTCATAGCAGAGTTTCGGCATGAGATAGCAAGTGTACTGGCAGAAATTGAATGGGAGGACCTTCCAAAGATTGTCCCTCTCCGCTCACCTCTCGATACTCAACCTGTGCTTAAGAAAATGTTTCTAGAATTGGTGGTTGAGAGGTATGAATTTGAGCTCCAACTTTTGAACTCACAGGAAAGATCATATGAGTTCAGAGACCCCAGAGCATTTTTGGAAAGTCTCCTGCCCCCCAAAAGAGAAGAGATTCCGCTGCTCTTAGAAATACAAGAAGAAGAGGATCCGGTTTTCATGAGCCGCTCTGAAGACGCAGTGGAATATGCAATAATCGAAGCTGCCCAGGACGTAGATAGCCTACCAATCATGGGAGGCCGAAAATAAGGCAGCGTGCATCACGTGTTCGTAGATCCTGTGGCAGAATATATGGAGGCCCTGATCAGTCCGAATTCTCCAGCATTGATCCTTCGCAAGGGCGAGATTCATCAGGAGTGGTCACTACTGATGGTGACCTCAGTTTTGAAGGACCACATGCAGAGCACCCTGTGGTTATCTCTGACAGGCAGCCAATGCTCGTATCCTTTTTTTCTACTGCTTGATTGGCTGCATTTGCATTATTGTATCACCTAGAGCATCAGAGTTTTCAGTTAGAGTAGGGTAGGTAGGAATTCTGAAATAAAGCTCAGTCTGTGGGCATGTAGTTAGTTGCTTTAATTTCTGCAAAGTCCAGCAAGTCAGACAGTCTAATCCTGGCTTGACTGTTTTCAATTTCTGTCTTAGAATGTAGAGAAGAAACCTATTAGACAGTCTAATCCTAGCAGGTAGTAGTGTAGGAAGAGACACATATGAGACCAACAATCTAATCTGGTCTCATGGAGTAATAAGGGTAGAAGTAGAATAGGTTTATTTTCCTGTTTGTAAAAATTGATGATGTAAAGGGTCTGCAAGTCCAAATGCACCCAGAAGAAAAATGTTAGGACTATAGTGTGGGTAGGTAGCTGTATGGGAGAATGTTACTGTTGATTTAATGTCTTCATGGTTTGTGGCAGCTGAGAAAAGAAAGAAAGGGATGTGCCAAGAAGCAGGCATCTGGCCTACACCAAAGATTATTTTCTGAATTCTTGACTCCTTCAAGTAGAAGCCATCCCCATGTGGAGCCACTGTTAGCCCCCCTTAAATTTTTTGATAAGCAAACAGGGGGCTAAAATGTTGTTGAGCCTTCAAGGAATGCATTTCCCCTGAAAACACATAATCCTTGAAGCCTCCTTATGCCTTCGTCCTTTGATAAATCGCCGTTGCTGCCTCCATTCATTAAAACCTCTCTGTTTGTCAAGAAATTCTCAAAGGCCTCTTTTCCCCTCTCATTTCATTACCCCTAAACCCTTGTTTTCATCCTCATACCTCTTCTTTCTAAATTCCCCACTTACCTTTCAAATCCCCTCAAATCCCCCTTTAAATTCTTCCCTTACCCTTTGTTTTCCCATTTTCCCCTTTACCCCTCTACCGTTCCCTTCTCTAACCTACAAAATTCATTAAAATGGGGATAAAACCCACTTTCCAACTTTATATTAAGGCCTAAGCCCCTTTTCCCGCAAGCTCCAACCATTTCCCCACGTAACCCTCACCCAAAACCAAGCGCTTAATGCCTTGGAGGCTGATCGCATAATCGAAAAATCGCAAAATCGCATGTTTTATGTGAAATGTTCCGATCATCCATCGCAAATATTTGCGATGTGATTGGTCGTGTCGCGAATATTTGCGATGCGATCGATCGATCGCAAATCCGCCCATCGCATCGCAACCTCCCCATCGCTGTTTAAATCGAAAATCACAATGTTTATGTGTAGTTCTCCGAACGTCCATCGCAAATATTTGCGATGCGATGGATCGCGACTTAACACCGATCATCGAAATCGCAAATATTTGCGATGCGATCAATCGCGTCGCGCCTCCTGCTCCGATCTCCAATTGCGATTTGTTTTCCCCGGGTCCCACATCTGTGGCTCCACTTCATTGTTTCTCCCTGTTCTCCTTTGTAATCCGCCCAAGCATTAATCTTTGGGTTTTTACACTATTAACTATTTCCTCCGCCTCTGCAGCATTTCTCCACCACTGCCTGGGTTTGTAACAAATCTATTGCATTATGCAGATAACACAAAGAGGCCAGTTCAGCATTTTATAGTGGACCAGCAGAAGAGTTTCAAAGGGGGTTGATGCCTATTATTGAGGTAATTAATGTTTAACCCCACATTCAAAGGAAAGGACGCAGTTTGAAGACGTAAGCACGCAAAGGGTCATATCTGCATTTTAATATCAGCAAAATGCATTTCTCCAGGACGGACATTCACCTACAGCATTCCTCATATCTCCTCGAGCCTTGAAACAGTTAATTATACTGACAAAGCTTCTTAAAGACTGTCTGGACAAAAGTTATGAGGTATGGAGAGACTTGCAGTTCTCCCATCCATGTCATTCATTCCAGAAGGCTGGTGCAGAGCTCTAAATAGCCAGAGAGGTACTTCACGAAACACCAGAGGTCAATCTTGGCCTGACAGAGTCTCCCCGAACAGCCTACAGAGTACACACAGCGCTGCCGAGCCATTAAGTAGTATGGGCGTGAACACTTCCGCCCCTCTATCTTAATGAGATCCATTTAATGTTTATCTACTCCTGCTATTATTCATTCTCCTATAAGAAATCCCCAGGAATATATTGTAAAGGTTGTTGTTCGGCTGCTGACGTTGTAGTTAGAGGGTTCATTCTGACTGTTAGAACAGTCTTGGGAGAGAGTTACAGAGTAGTTGTATTGTAGTAGGCTGGGAGGAGAAGTCTGGACCGTTTTAGCCATTGAGCTATAGTGTATATGACTGGTTTTGCATCAATTAATCAAAGCACATTTCACAGGATCCTGGTCTATTACTATTGGTGATGTCTTCTAACTTTGTTTATTACATTTACGTGCTGTTTCATGTTCTACTGGCTTTCATCAGAATATTGGCATAGGATTCACCCTTGTTAGGTGCCCTGTGTTTCTGCTCTCCTTGCCTTCAATGTTTTCTGCTAAATGTGTTATCTAAGGATTGATTTAAGATGATTTAACCAGTGTAGTAGTTCCTTATGCTGCTAGCTGATGTATGAGTTAAATGGAATCTGTCTTTAGTTGTTCTTGTTTGGTTTAAGCTGGAAGATTTGGGAACACTGGGGATTAGAGTTAGCCCTGTCCACTAGGATCCTTGTACGACCAGCTGGCCTTTCTAAGATCTCTCTGTTAAACTTATCTCTGTTTTCCCTTGGAGCATGCTAAAGCTTACCTGGAGTTAAATGACCTCTGGTCTGATCTATAAGCTACCCCTTCGTCCCCCTTTGAGAGTTGCCTTTGGGTATGTCCAAGCAGGTCTGGAGTTAAATGACCTCTAATCTGATCTATAGACAAAAATTAAGTTGCTTTCCTTCTTTCACTTTCAATCCTTAATGTTCCATCTCACCATCTAATCTAAAAGATCCTTTAGTATTAGATGACTTGCCCTCTGAAAGCTTTGGCTAGTTGTTGCACGTAATCTCCTTTCATGACTCCATAACCCAATGGATGGCACTCTCTTGACCTACCATTTTGTTGAAGAATCCTGCTGCTTTGCTCCTTTTCTCCCATTACTTTTTCAGTCTATGATCTCATGACCAACCCTGCAACCAACCAACCAAATCATTTTAAAACCCCCTTTGTGCTTCATAACTATCCTAATACCTCGTTTTGAGCTCCAAAGATATATATCATCCTTTGTTTATGGAAAGATCCCTCTCCGGATCCAGGAGGGCTAGATCCTAGGATCCCAAAATGGTTTGATGTTGTCTTATCTTTTGGTATTGCCAAATTTTCCAAAACATGGGAACCCCAACATAGCACCCTTCACCTTTTATTTTTCTTACTATGCCATCGCTTTCCTCTAAAGATCTCTGTCGTTGATCATCCCGATCCAACGATGATCATCACCCCTCCCATTAGCCATTCTCCCAACCATATTTTATCATTTCACTTCCGCAAATAGATCTGGACCATAGATCCTCTAGATCTGACGGCCCCCGCAAACCCACAGTTATAAACCCCGCTCAATAATATTTCACTTCCCAACAAAATAAATGACCTCATCCCTAGTCCCACTATCCATCCGCCCAACGATCATGCCCATCCTACGCCGTTAATCTGGCTCCCCCAAATCCAACGGGCCACCTTCGATATCGCGCCTGTTTTGCCCAAATGGGTCAATGCCATATTTCCACGCGAAATAGGCGATTTTCCTAGGGACGCGTGTCATCCGCTGGATGGTATTGTGTCCATTTGAGAAAAAACCACTTACTGCCTTTCCTCTGAATTTATTCCCATTTCTTTATGATTCCACCATGGAACCCCTCCTCTGCATATTCCCCTTCCTCTGCAAACGCTCCAACACCCACCTCGAGCCTCTGAAACACACTTAAATCTTAAAAACACAGGTTTTGATTAACGTGTTGGTTTAAATTGTGCAGGTTTAATGGTGGCCCGAGCCTAAGGGGCCATCCCACAGTCAACTGAAGTGACAAACGCCTATAGATGGCGATCCACGAGACCAAATGCATAAAGAAAGGGATAAGGGTTTAATCTGAAGGGCAAAGTCAATGATTCATGACCATTGATTGAATCAAAAGAAACCCTCCAACACATGAAAAGGAAACCCCTACACACAGCAAAAAAAAAACAAAATATCCGTGAAGAAGAATGGAGAGCAGAAGGCTAAATAATTAGCCAAAGGTTAAGGTTATTAAAGCAGAAATTAGTCTTCCAAGAAGTAGCGATTAAAGATAAAAGCTCTAAGGTCAAAGAATTAACGAATGAATAGTTGTTTAAAAAGGACCAAGGATGAACACAGTAAAGAGGATTAATTAAAGGAAAATCAGAATTAAAGGCCTATTACCAAGTTTAATGGTTAAATCAAGGAAAATTAGGCCAAAGGCAGCCTCGAATAAATCAAACAGAAACAGTTATTCACCCAAAAGATCTAACTACCACCTATATCATGCCTCCTGTATATAAAGGAAATTGGCATTTATGACATAGTCAGAAGATATTATAATCTGTCAAGGCAGTTATTGTAATAGTTAAAGATAGGCCCCAAAGTCAAACTTTTCACCTATTTTTCCTTAAAATTTAAGACAGAGTTATTAAAATAGAGAAGTAGCTGCACATATTGCTACCTTATGCCTTGCATGGTTTTCAAGGTTAGGAATTCATTTACTCTGTAATAAATAAACACTCAAACCCTAGATAAGCTCCACCTCCTCATTTGCAGCATAAATACTACATTGGAACTCATTGTATCATTGGCATTTGATGAATCTTTGAAGTAATACATAGTCCTGTAGAAGTTAAGAAGAAATTGGTGTTTTAGAACTTATGGATGTCCTGAATTATTTGTTGATGGAGAAGGCCAAATCATTGGATCCCTGAGCTTGGCTATTGGTGAAGTACTCAAAATATGTTATTGTTATTTCCTGTTTCATTATGTTTCATTATTCTCTGTTGTAGTAGAGCAAAAGGTTTAGGCTAAGAAATGTCTTTTGAAAGCACCTTAGTCCTATTTGTTCTTCACTGCCTTAATGTTTTCCTTTGCTAGGATATTTTAGAGAATCCTTAATTGCTCTCCAAAACCCCTATGCTTGTTTATTTCTTAAATAGTTCAATACAGTTGGTCTCAAGAATGATTTATGGTTTTCTCTGCTTACTTGCTGCCACTTGAAAAATGTTTCTGAAGTCTCCCTTCAAAGTACCATTTTTTAAAGTCTGCCAAAGAGGTTTTGTTCCGATCATACCCTTTATACTTGCTTAAGTAATTGTTTTGAAGGTCTTTATGGTTGTAATCAAAGATGTTTAGGAGTTCCCTCTTCTATGAATGCAGTGATTTGTGAATCTTGAATGTTTCTTATCCTTGAAGGTGGAATCACTAGAAGTTAAATGAGTTTCTCGCCTTCTATATTTCATTGGAAAAGTTTGTCTTGAAATTATTATTTGTTGAAGTGTGGTTTGTAGAATTTATGGTTAGCCCTGTCTATTGAATGCCTCTTTATGTTCAGATAATGTTTGAAGTCCCTTTGTTGATAAGTACATATAATTAAGGATTCTTAATTTCCCTTAGTTCTACTTTTCATTCTAAACCATTGATGTCCATTTCATTTCACCTGAAAGACCTGAAAGATCCACTAGCCAAGTTAGATTTTCCCTTTGATACCCCTGATCCATTTATGAACTTGTTACAGACTTCCATTTGAATCCATTGCCCAATGAATTAGAGATTTCCTCGTTCTACTTATGCTGCTCTGATCATCATGTCCAACCAAACAAAAAAACAAACCTCATACTTAATAACTAGCCTAAAATCAACCCTTAAAAAGCAAACAAGTCTTACCTTTGCAAACAATTGAGAGATCCCTCTCTGAGACTAGGAAGGCTAGGTCCTAGAACTTTAAAGATTGGTTTTGATGTTTCCTTGTCACTTGGTATTCCAATCTGCCAAATCACAGGACCACAACACAATGGCGATCACGGTGGGACTTCTGAGAACATAGTTGCCTGAATAACTCTTAAGACTCTTTAGACCCTTAGTTTGAATTAGAAAATCCAGTGAATCTGCCACCTCATTGCCACTACAACATAATGGCGATCATGGTGGGACCTCTGAGTACAGATTAGCCTGACAAACTCTTATAGGCTCATTAGTCCTTCAGTTACCTCAAAAAATCAGCAGGTAAGCCATAAAGTAGACTCTGTTTGGTTCACCATCTTAGCTAAATCATGAATCAGGTATAAGACACTCTTACAAACCATAGAACCATATAAAAACTCAGAAAACCCAAAACATTTCAGATTGGTATTTAAAATACTTATTGGTGGTGGACCATAAAACATTTTACCTTCAAAAAAGCTAAAAATTTCCACTTGGCGACTCCACTAGCCCTTGTAGGCCTATTACCTCACTAGTACTCCAGATTTGCTTAGGATTGTGTTAACCAGCCCTAAAGAAGTTTAGAAGTCTAACCCCACATTTTAGAAGTTCATTAAACACTGAGAGAGGTCAATCTTTGAAAAACAGTTCTTAAGCTTTTTTAGCCTCTCCAAATTTTGAAATTGAAATTTGGCTTCACATAGGATATATACCGGATCTCATCCAGACCCTAATCCTCCTATAATAGTTGATGACCCAGAAAATATTTTGTGGCAAACTTCTAGATTTGGAAATTTAACTACTGTTAGGACTATCCAAAGAACAAGATCTGTCCCTGAAAACCTTACAGTCTTGAAAGATCCTCACTTTGACTTACCTCATGAAAAGAACTTATTCAGAACCAAGTCATTTAGTGATATAGATCAATATGACCTTAAGCCCACATATTTGCAGCAGAGCTCCAGTAGAGAAGCCTCGCCTTCTACTCCACTTGATTCATTGCTCCTCCATCACTTCAGCTCCTTTCACAACACATCTGCCCAAAATCAGTTTGTTGGTCCAAGTGTTTCCTCCACTCCCATTCACACATCCACTATTCAAAGCACTCCATTTCAGCCCACATTTTCTCTTGTAAACCCACCTCTTGTAAATCCCCCATTATTTTCTACCATGGCTGCATGGTATGCCCCACTAGTGTTACCACAACCTCTGGTTCCTTTACCAAATGATTACCAATCTAGAATTCCACATTTCACTGGAACTAAATCTACTACTGCTCAAAAACATGTAGATAAAATGGATGATGCTTTTGATTATATGGACATAGAAGAAGAGACCATTAAGATGAGGATATTTGCCCAAATTTTAGGAGGATAAGCCAAGAAATGGTTTAAAATCTTAACTCCTAATACCATAAATGATCTCCCTTATTTATATCAAACATTCATTAATAAATGGGAAATTAAAAAGGACCCTCTCCAAATCCTTTCTGAATATAAAAACCTTAAGAGAAGCACTGGGGAAAGTGTCCATGATTATTGCACTAGATTCAATTGTGTTTACAATGCACTTCCCCCAAACATGAAACCTCCACTAGGCTTAGCCTTAGCTAAATTTCCTGAAGGCTTTGATCCAGACATGGCTTATCAGCTAAGAAAAAGAGACCCCTTAACCTTAGAATATATGCAAAGGGGAGCCATAAGTGTAGAAGCAAATCTTATTGAGAAAAGAGCTAGGTTGAAATCAGAGAAAAGAGTTACATACAAAGATGAAACAATGGCCTCAACCTCATCATCTGATGCCAAAATTGACAACTTAGTGAGGGTAATGGAAAGAATGCTTGAGAAAATAAATTTAAATGACAAAATGCCTCCAAGAGAAAATCAAACCAACCCCCAAAACAGAAATAGAAATCCTAATTTTAGAAGAGACCCTATGCAAGATAGACAAATAGATAATGATCAACAAATTAGGCCTCCCTTTCAGCAAAACTATGTAGATCAAGAGGAAGAAAGGGAAACTGAAAGATTGAAAAAAATCATATAAATTTGATAGGATCTGACAGTGGGGATTATGTTTTCCTCACTGAAAAAGAACAAGGATTCTTCTCCTCAGAACAAATTGAAAACAACCATGAGGATTCTAAAGATTACAGATTGGGGTTTGAAAATGCAATAATGAAGGTCCACAAACAGTATAATCTTAGAAACAAAGGGAACCCAAAAATTTCCAATAACAGAAACACTAGTACTGTTGTTAGGAAAACTTCAGAAAATTAGCCTAAAAGGACAGCAAGTAACACCAACACTACGGCCAATAAAATTGATCTAAACAAAGATAAAAATAGCCAACAAAGTGTTGAACAAAGCTGCCCTAGTACCTCTGCTAGTGGCCCTAACATATGTCCTAAATAACAATCCAAATAAAATTCAGCAAATCAAAATTGTTGAAAGAGCTATGCTTGACAAAAAAGATGTAAATATCTCAAAATCATTAGTCCCTTTCAGCCTTGAGGGTGAAATTTCCAAGATCAAAATTAGCATACCTCTAGTTGAACTAGTAACCCAGGATGTATATAAAAACCAAGTTTTGAAAGCTTTGAATATAGGCAGTGATAATGATACTTTAAACTTGACAGATGAAAAAACATAATTGTTGTTTGGTCTTGAAGTTGAAGGGAAATACCAAGAAGGGGCTGATCCTCCCTTCTATGTTAGCTTGAACATACATAATAGGATCTTGCATAATGCCATGCTAGACTCAGGTGCTTCTCATAACCTTATGTCCAAAGTAGTAATGGAAAGCCTAGGCCTAGAAATTACTAAACCATATAAAGACCTGTACTCATTTGATTCAAGTAGGGTCAAATTCTTGGGCCTAATCAAAGATTTATGTGTCAAATTTGCACAAATTCTTGCTAAAGGTCTAGTTATGGACATAGTAGTAGCTGGCATTCCTCCAAAGTATGGCATGCTTCTATCTAGATCATGGGGAGCCAAACTTCAGGGGAGCCTTCAAATGAACATGTCCTATGCCACCATCCCAGTGTTTAACCAAACTAGAAGATTATACAGGGAATCCCATATGAAATACTTGGTGATCAACATAGATAGGCCAAACAATACTCCTGTTTACTCTATTCATTCAGATTTAGATTCCTTTATCTTGTATAATGAAGATGAAATCAGCCAAAAAGAATAGGAGAATGAGGAACAATTTAGTCCACCAGAACAATCAAATCTTCCCTCAACTCAAGCACGTGACATCTCAAACTTTAGAAGCCCTGAACAACAAAATAATAATGAATATGAAATAGAAACATTGTGGGAAATAACCTTTGATGGCTCTTATAGCTAGATAGGTTCTGGAGTAGGGGTATGGATACACAATATAAACAAAGGACATTCTTGTAAACTTGATTTTCCATGCACCAATAATATTGCAGAATATGAAGCCCTCCTCCTTGGCCTACATCTGCTCAAAGATTTAAGAGCTAAGAAAATATCAGTCTGAGGAGATTCTGAGCTAATTATTAGGCAAATAAAAGGAGAGTATTCATCCAAGTAACCAAGAATAAGAGAATATAGGAATGTTGACCTTGAGCTTTTAAAAACCTTTGAAAAATATGAACTCACCTTCATCCCTAGAGCTCAAAACCACCTTGCAAATGAGCTTGCATTTGCTGCCAGCAATTGCCAAATACCCCAGATAAATGAAAAATTCAATGTCAAAATAAAAAATAGGCCTGCAGTACCTGACAATGAAGACTATTGGCAAGTGTTTGAAGGTAACAAACACATAGATGATTTTCTGCAGTCAAGGATTGATTTTACCATACCAACACCTAGCTTAAGCCATGAAGAAAATTGTTTTAAAGAAGAAAAAATCCCTGAAGCAGAGTTGTCCTCTTCTGCTGATATAAATCAATTTGAAAATATTTTTAAGGCAGAATTATCCAAAAAAATAGACCAAAAGGACCTTGATTTTTTACAATGAAAAGACGATATAATACCAAGGGGCCTTACACCATTAGAAAAACTTTTTGATTTCAATGATGTAGCCAAATAACCAAGGATTGAGCCTACAGAAACCAATATAGAAGAACACAACATAGGCAGTCCAGCCGAATCCAAAATGATCAAGTTATCTAGCACCCTTCCAGCCCATATCAAGTAGCAATATATTGAACTCTTTAAAGAATTTAGAGATGCATTTGCATGGGGATACAAATATTTGAAGTAAAATGACACTAGCATCATTCAACACAAAATTCATCTTAAGGAAAATCAGAAACCCTTCAAACAAAAACTAAGAAGGATAAACCATGTTTTATTACCCATAGTTGAAAAGGAGATCAAGAAGATGTATGATGTTGGGATCATAGTTCCCCTTAGGTATTCAGAGTGGGTTTCCAACCTTGTATCTGTTAGGAAGAAGATCGAGGAAATCAGGCTTTGCATTGACTTCAAAAATCTGAATAGAGCCTCCATAAAAGATAACTACCCCTTGACTAAAATGGACCATATAATTCAGAAGGTGGTTGGATCTAAAATAATATCACTGTTGGATGGGTTCTCAGGCTACAATCAAGTATTAGTACTCCCAAGTGATTAGCATAAAATTGCCTTTACTACACCTTGGGATACATTCATGTATGTCAAAATGACATTTGGTTTGATGAATGTAGGGGCCACTTTCCAAAGGGCCATGGACATAGCCTTCTCTGAAGACGTAGACTATTTTATAATCATTTACCTTGATGGCATTATTGTTTTCTCCAAAACTGATGAAGAACATCTGATTCATTTAAGAAAAGTTTTTGAGAAATGTAAAAAATATGGCTTATCTTTGAATCCTAAAAAGACACTCTTTGGTATCCAAGAAGGAAAGCTTCTTGGTCACATAATTTCTGAAGAGGAAATCAAAGAAGACCCTAAAAGGATTGATGGCATATTGAAAATCAGACATCGTAGAAACCTCAAAGAGTTGCAATCTTTCATTGGGAAAATTAATTTTTTTAGGAGGTTCATCCCCAACCTTGCTAAGCTATTAAGAAACATCACAAACATGCTTAAGAAAGAGATAGGTGTTAAATGGACAATACAAGCTAAACAGTCATTTGAACTAGTGAAACAATCTCTTACTCAAACACCTGTTCTTATCAGTCCTGATTTCACCAAGGATTTTTACATCTTTTCTTTTGCATCTGAACGTAAAATAGCTGCAGTATTGTTGAAAAAGAATACTACGAGGCAAGAACAACCAATATCATTTTTTAGTAGGGCCTTAAGAGATTCTCCACTCAAATATAACATCATGGAGAAACAAGCCTTAGCCTTGGTAAAAGCATTGAAAGACTTTCGAGTCTACATTTTACATTCTCATATCATTGCTTTTGTCCCACATACACTTTTCAAGGATATTCTAAGTCAAGACCCTGATGGCAAAAGGGGAAAATGGATTGCTGTTATTTTAGAATATGACTTAGAAATCAGGCCCACCAAATTAATCAAAGGGCAAGGATTAGCAAAACTCATGTCTAAGTCTAATTTCCAAGCACTAGATATAAATATGGATGATGTTTTAGAAGAAACAGAAGAATTCACAGCTCCATACATTGAAGAAACATTTGTGAATTCACCTTGGTATGTTGATATCATATATGTGCTATTCTATCTAAATACCCCTCCTTCTCTATCAAAAACTAAAGCTATATTTTTAAAACAGAAGGCTTTAAATTATTGTATTTTAGATGGGGTTCTATATTGGAAAAATACTATTGGAATACTGCTTAAATGTTTGCTTGAAGTTTATGCAGGAAACATCATGCATGAGCTGCATGAGGGAGAATGTGGAGGACACCTTTACTGGAATACCACAACAAATAAAATCCTTAGAGCTGGATATTATTGGCCCACCCTTTTTCCAGATACTTAGAAACTAGTCATGACTTGCCATAAGTGTCAAATTTTTGATAGAAAGATAAAACTCCTACCTTTACCCTTGCATCCCATCAGTGTTGAACCTTCTTTTCAACAATGGGGTTTGGATTTCATTGGAGAGATTCACCCTTCCTCATCTGCCCAACACAAGTGGATCCTCACTGCCACTGATTATTTTACCAAATGGATAGAAGCCATATCTTCTAGGAATGCTACTAACTCTGTCATTATCAAGTTCCTTGAAACCAATATACTATCCATATTTGGTTGTCCTAGAAAAATTATCACAGGTAATGCTGCTGACTTCAAATCTAAAAGAATGATTTACTTCTGCTACAAATATCATATCATATTGGACCATTCCACAGCATACTATCCTCAAAGAAATGGATTAGCTGAATCCTCCAACAAAAGCCTTGTAAATATTATCAAAAAATTGTTGGAACAAAATTAGAAATCATGGCATAGTAAGCTAATTCATGCTTTATGGGCTGATAGATTAACCACCAAAAAATAAATTAATATGTCTCCCTATCAGCTAGTTTATGGAATGGATGTTGTCTTCCCAACATCTTTAGGAGTTCCAGTCATGAAACTCCTTCAAGAAGTATAATCTGAAGAAAATAATATGCAGAGAAGGGTAAATCAGACCATTCATTTACAACAGACAAGAGAAGAAGTGTACAAAAGGACACAGGCAGTTCAAGAAAACATCAAGAGGATCTTTGACAGAAGAACCAAAGATAATAATTTTCAAGTTGGAGATACAGTTCTAAAGTGGGATTCAAGGAGGCAAGATAAAGGTAAACATGGCAAGTTTGAGAATCTATGGAAAGGGCCCTACATCATTCATTCTATAAGGGGTCATAATGCTTTTTCTCTATAAGGGTTAAATGGAGAAGAACTTTTTGAACGTCCTGTCAATGGCAGGATGCATAAACATTATTTCTATCAAGAGTCCTAGTTTCAAAGTTTTTCACTCATTATATATAACATAGTTGGAAAGAAATCATAGAAAGTACAAAAAAAATGAAAGAAAAGAAAAGGAAAAGAGGGCATATTCAAAAGAGGTACAGCCCCATACCTAAAAAAGAAAATTTTCTAAAAGTGTGCAAGTCTAAATGCCACTACTGATTCAAAATGATATCTTGTTCAGTCATCTAGCCTAATCATGGCTAAACATGCTTTGAAATTATGTTGATAAGTTAGTAGAAGCAATGATTGTCAAGATTATTTCAGACTTAACTTGTCAAGAAGAATTGATTAGGAGAATATGAAGATAATAGTTCCACATGCTCAAAACAGAACCAAAGAGATAGATAGGGATGCCTTACAAAGAAAAAATCATGGCCTTATCTTTCTAGTTTAATTTTTATGCAAAATAATGTTTGTGTGCAGCTTGTTCAAAATGCCACAACCATGGTTGATCAGGCTGTCTAATCCTGATTTGAACTATGCTTTAAATTTTCATGTCAATAGCTAGAGAATCAAGATTGCCAAATAGTTTAATCTTGACAGTCAGTTAGTATAGGTAGAGAATAAAAGAGTTCAACAGTTTAATCTGGAATCTTGGAAGAAATAAGGATAGGGTTAGATAATTTATTTTCTGTTTTCAAAAATAAAATGTCAAAGAGTTTGCCAGTTCAAATTCACTCAAAGAAGAGAAAATTCTAGGACAAGTAGGATTGGGTAGGTAGAAAGACTGTGTGAAAATTATTATATATTGCAGATTGTCAAAAATTTGTCATTTTTCAGAGAAAGATCAGCAAGAAAAAGGAAGAAAAATTTTTCCCAATGGATAAGGCACTGATCTGCTAAAACTCAGAGATTTCATAAACTGAGGTTTTGGACACCTTAAAAAGATAGCTGCCCTCCCCAAGTGGAGCCATTGTTAGTCATCAATAATTTTGATCCTATCCAAAGATGACTAAGTTGAAAATCCCAGATTTCTAGAAACAATATTTGAAGAAACATCGTGAGTTCTAGAAATCTCACTGCCTTCATTAATCTAAACCTGTTTTGTGTCATTATAAACTTCATTCAAAATCTCCCCAAGTCAACCTGCTGCTTCAAAAGGAAATTGATTTCATGCTATTTTCACCATTTTCACCTCCATTTCATTCCCCCATTTTCCATTTTACTCCTATTTTTAACAGTCCTTCTCCCTCTGGAAAAACCTATCTTCCCTTCATTAATTCTTTTTTTCCTCCAAAAACCCTTTAAACCATTAAAAATCCCTTTATTTGGTTTAAATTTGTTTTTCCTTTTCCTTACCGAAACCTCTAAAAAAGGCTTTAAAAACCCTCTCAAAGGCCTAAATATTCGCCCATTTTTAATATAAGGCCTTAAGCCCTCCAGGCTTAAAACCTTAGGCCCTTTTTCCCATAAAACCGTTCTCCACACCTTATTTTTAGCACCCTTCACCTTATTTTTCTTAATCCACCATCACTTTCTTGTAAAGATCTCGGACGTTGATCATCCCGATTCAATGGCGATCATCACCCCTCCCATTACCCATTCTCCCGACCGTCTTTTATCCTTTCACTTCTGCAAATAGATATGGACCGTAGATCCTTCAGATCTGACGGCCCCTGCAAACCCACAGTTTTAAACCCCGCTCGATAATATTTCACTTCCCGACAAAATAAATGGCCTCATCCCCAATCCCACTATACATCCGCCCAATGATCGCGCCCATCCTGCACCATTGATCTGGCTCCCCCAAATCCAACGGGCCACCTTCGATATCGCGCATGTTTTTCCCAAATGGGTCAACGCCATATTTCCACGTGAAATAGGCAGTTTTCCCAGGGACACGTGTCATCCGCTGGATGGTATCACGTCCATTTGGGAAAAAACCACTTACCACCCTTCCTTTGCGTGATACCACCCGGTTTTCAACCAAAACCACTTTTCTCATTTTCGTGCCGATATATGAATTTATTCCTGTTTCTTCATGATTCCGCCATGGAACCCCTCCTCCGCATATTCCCCTTCCTCTGCAAACGCTCCAACACCCACCCCAAGCCTCTGAAACGCAGTTTAATCTTAAAAACACAGGTTTTGATTAACATGTTGGTTTAAATTGTGCAGGTTTAATGGTGGCCCGAGCTTAAGGGGCCATCCCACAGTCAACTGAAGTGACAAACACCTATCGATGACAATCCATGAGACCAAATGCATAAAGAATGGGATAAGGGTTTAATATGAAGGGCAAAGTCAATGATTCATGACCATTGATCGGATCAAAAGAAACCCTCCAGCACACCAAAAGGAAACCCCTGCACACAGCAAAACAAAAACAAAAGATCAGTGAAGAAGAATGGAGAGCAGAAGGCTAAAGAATTAATCAAAGGTTAAGGTATTAAAGCAAAAATTAGCATTCCAAGAAGCAGTGATTAAAGACATAAGCTCTAAGGTCAAAGAATTAACGAATGAATAGTTGTTTAAAAAGGACCAAGGATGAACACAATAAAGAGGATTAATTAAAGGAAAATCAAAATTAAAGGCCCATTACCAAGTTTAATGGTTAAATCAAGGAAACCTAGGCCAAAGGCAGCCTCGAATAAATCAAACAGAAACAATTATTCAACCAAAAGATCTAACTGCCACCTGTATCATGCCTCCTGTCTATAAAGGAAATTGGCAATTATTACATAGTCAGAAGATATTTTAATCTGTCAAGGAAGTTATTGTAATAGTTAAAGATAGGCCCCAAAGTCAAACTTTTCACCTATATTTCCTTAGAAGTGAAGAGAGAGTTATTAAAATAGAGAAGTAGCTGCACATATTCCTACCTTATGCCTTGCATGGTTTCAAGGCTAGGAATGCATTTACTCTGTAATAAATAAACACTCAAACCCTAGATAAGCTCCACCTCCTCATTTGCAACATAAATACTTCATTGGAACTCATTGTATCGTTGGCATTTGATGACTCTTTGAAGTAATACATAGTCATGTAGAAGTTAAGAAGAAATTGGTGTTTTGGAACTTGTGGATGCCCTGACCTGTTTGTTGATGGAGAAGGTCAGATCATTGGATCCCTGAGCTTGGCTGTTGGTGAAGTACTTTAAATCTGTTATTGTTATTTCCTTTGTCATTATGTTTCATTATTCTCTGCTGCAGTAGAGAAAAAGGTTTAGGCTAAGAAATGTCTTTTGAAAGCACCTTAGTCTTGTTTGTTCTTCACTGCCTTAATGTTTTCCTTTGCTAGGATATTTTATAGAATTCTTAATTGCTCCCCAAAACCCCTATGCTTGTTTATTTCTTAAATAGTTCAATACAGTTGGTCTCAAGAATGATTTATGGTTTTCCCTGCTTACTTGCTGCCACTTGAAAACTGTTTATGAAGTCTCCCTTCAAAGTACCATTGTTTAAATTCTGCCAAAGAGGTTTTGTTCTGATCATACCCTTTGTACTTGCTTAAGTAATTTTTTTGAAGGTATTTATGGCTGTAATCAAATATGTTTAGGAGTTCCCTCTTCTATGAATGCAGTGATTTGTGAATCTTGAATGTTTCTTATCCTTGAAGGTGATATCACTAGAAGTTAAACGAGTTTCTCGCCTTCTATATTTCATTGGAAAAGTTTGTCTTGAAATTATTATTTGCTGAAGTGTGGTTTGTAGAATTTATTGTTATCCCTGTCTATTGAATGCCTCTTTATGTTCAGATACTATTTTAAGTCCCTTTGTTGAGAAGTACATATAATTAAGGATTCTTAATTGCCCTTAGTTCTACTTTTCATTCTAAACCATTGATGTCCATTTCATTTCACCTAAAAGATCCACTGGCCAAGTTAGATTTTCCCTTTAATACCCCTGATCCATTTATGAACTTTTTACAGACTTCCATTTGACTCCATTGACCAATGACTTAGAGATTTCCTCATTCTACTTATGCTGCTATGATCATCATGTCCAACCAAACAAACAAACAAGCCTCATACTTAATAACTAGCCTAAAATCAACCCTTAAAAAGCAAACAAGTCTTACCTTTGTAAACAATTGAGAGATCCCTCTCTGAGACTAGGAAGGCTAGATCCTAGAACTCTACAGATTAGTTTTTATGTTGCCTTGTCACTTGGTATCCCAATCTTCCAAATCACAGGACCACAACAAGTTACCTTATCCCTCCTGAGACTAGTAGAAAAGGTGCTTGTAAGTTTATCACTAAAACCAAGTTCTTGAATATTTTTGCAAAACGCAAGGCAACCTACATCTTGGAATGACTTCTTGAGAAATGGTGAAGCCATGATATCATGTACTCTGGTGGGTTCATATATGATGATCTGACCTTCTTTATGCCTCCTCTAGTCAGTGGTATTTGAATCCATGTTAAACCCTAGCTCACTTGGAAGGGAAATTAGGGTTTTAGTTTAGGAAAACAAGGGATTTTGGGCAGTTTTAGGAATGGAGGGGGATGAAGGGGTTTGAGGGTGTCTAAATCTTGGAGAAAAATTAGGGGAGTAGGGATAGATGTTAGGGAGTGTAGGGAGGTGGAATTTTGGGAAATAAGTGAGGGGAAGGGGTGCAAAAGTGAAAAACACAATCCTAGCCTAGGAAAGTGTAGTGTAGGCTAGGTTTTGTAGGGAAATGATGAAAATGGGGGAAAGGAATGAGCGGAAGTGTCAAGGAAGGTGTATGGAAATTGAGGGAGAGTTTATGAGCATGAATTTAAAGGTTTTTCACAACAAATGGACCAAATACACTTATTTGACCAAAAACGTAGCAAACCCTAGGAGAGGGTGATTTCTCAGCTTTCAAGCATGAAATGAAGTGAAAGATAGGTAGATGAGGGACCCACTTAATTTTAGATTATGAGTTGGAACCTATCGCTGATGAAGAAACCCTTGGAGAAGAGATATTTTGCTTCCTGGAGAAAAACATAGCAAAGCTGAGAAAAGCGCAGCGCAATAAGAGAAAACTGCAGGACAATAAGAAAATTCAGCTTTCCAAGTCAAGAAATTGAGTTTCAGAGGGTGAAAAGCTCCTTGCTGATAGAATGATGTCTCATAAAGGTGGAATGAGCAAATTATTTTCTCCTTTGGTCTTCTTATGGGCTGAAAAATCGATTTTCTCTTGGGTGGTGATGTGGCCCCCACCTTGTCTTTTCACAAAATGACTTGATAACTTGTGCATTGAATCTTTCAAGCCTTATTACACATATTACATCATGATAAAGATCAAAATTCACTTTGGAGATCATTATTGAACACTTCTCCCTTTAATGGTGACTTTGATGATGACATGACCTATCTACATGACTTTTGACAATATGACCTAATGATGACACTACATGGAATGATAATCTGAATGATGAACAAGATGACTAAGACACTCTTTCAAAGAATAATGACCTAACCATGATGATGTTTATTGAACATGAGAATAAAATGAGTAGTGATGAACTAGGTAGGCTAACCAATGATCAAATTTTTATTTGAAAACTCCTTCAAACTATAAAAATTTTCCCTAGTACCCTATCAATCATATGAAAAAGCATAATTTGATCACTAGTGACTGACATGACTGACAGACACTAACAACACCTTGTTTAATTTTTTTACCAGCTTGACACAAGAAAATGAACTATTCTCATGGGACCCTTATTTCATTTTTTAACGAGCTTGACACAAGAAACTGAACTCTGTTCATGGGACCCTTGTTTCATTTTTTGACGAGCTAGACACAAGAAAAACAACTCTTCTCATGGGACCCTTGTTTCATTTTTTAACAAGCTTGACACAAGAAAAGGAATTCTACTCAAGGGACTTGATCATGACCTCCAGGAGGCCATGGCTTCCAATAGGTTCTCATCAGATAGAGGAAAAATGCTCTGGAAGGGATCCATATCAAGGGATCCGAAATAAAGATCAGGTTCCAATGCCCCTAGTAAATGACTCACCAAATTATCTATTGGATCTAAGTTAAAATAAGTTGAGAAAACAGAGAAAGGCTCATCGTCATCATTAAACATGGGCATGGGATAGTTTTCCACATGATTAACTTGTGGCGGGGGAGATACCGCTTGCACATAGGGACCATTTAGGGAAGGTGGTTGATTGGGAGTCAAAGTAGGACCAGCGAATAAAAGTTGGTCAATGGTCACGATTCTTCCCTCATGCAAGAAACACATCACATGAAAGAGTGAAGAGACAAGAGCTCCCATGACATAAAAAATATCACGCCCAAGGAGTAAATTGAAATCCAAAGGGCCTTGGACGACCATCATATCGATATAGATAGTCTTTCCTTCCAAAGTAATAGGCAATTGAGGAAGGATCCCGAACGGTTGACTGGTTTCTCTATTAAAGCTCAACAGATTCTGGGTAACATGCATAAGTTGTGGAGAACCAAATTCTTTCCAAGCAGTTGAGGAAAAAATACTGATAGACGCACCTTCGTCTATGACTGTGCTAGGTATAGGAATATTATAAGCATGCACTATGATCTGGAAGGGCACGTAAGGAGGAAGACGATATCCTTCCAGCCGACTCCAATCAAAGGAAGTGACCATACTACTTGGTGGGGGTGTTGTGGGAACGAGAGAACTACCCCCTTGTGTTATGGGAATGGGAGAACTGCTCCTCTATTCTATGGGAAAGGGAGAATTTCTCCCATGTACTGTGGGAACGGGAGGATTGCCCCCTTGTGCCATTAGAATAGGAGGATTTCCACCCAGTTCATTGGAACCTGAAGATGTTAAAATTATTCAACTATGGTAACATTCCACTTTAGACAACCCAGATGGTTGAGATCATAATTGCATTATATTCCTCTTTTCGAGAGGACCAAAATCGACCTATAGATCGCCCCAATTGGTTGAGCGAAAGTTAAATTTTGAATTATTTTATTTACTAATGTATAATGGAATGGGTTTGCCTAAGCACATGTGGAATTAGTCAAGTCGGCCTTAACCCCAAGTAGACCCACACAAAAGTGTCCTAGATCCAGATCTAGGATTTGACAATTGATTTCAGTTGGCTTCAGTGATCTATTGGATCTGTGTTTTAGATCTGCAGATCTGTAGATTTGTTCTATATATTTCCGCTACAGATCAGGCCCCCAAAGATGAATATATAGTTCTTTGAAGTTTCCACTTAGTGACAAAAATGTCCAATAATATGCTACAAGCAGTGACAGTGCATTACAATGCCATTAGAATAGGAGGATTTCCATCCAATTCATTCGGACCTGAAGATGTTAAAACTATGCAATTATGGTTAAATTCCACTTTGGACAAATCAGATGGTTGAGATCATAATTGCATTAGATTCCTCTTTCCAAGAAGACCAAAATCGACCTATAGATCGCCCCAATCGGTTGAGTAGAAGTTGCATTTTGAATTATTTTATTTAGTAATGTATAATGGAATGGGCCGGCCTAAGCACATGCAGAATTAGTCAAGTCGGCCTTAAACCCAAGTGGACCCACACAAAAGTGTCCTGGATCCAGATCTAGGATTTGACAGTTGATTTCAGTTGGCTTCAATGATCTATTGGATATGTGTTTTAGATCTGCATATCTGTAGATTTGTTTTGTATATTTCCGCTGCAGATCAGGCCCTGAAAGATGCATCTATATTTCTCTGAAGTTTCCACTTAGTGACAAAAATTTTCAACAATATGCTACAGGCAGTGACAGTGCATTACAGTTCTCAGAATCAGGATCCTTCAACAAAAGTATGTTTATGGTTATATTATGCATGTGTTAGTTGTTATATTGCATTATAAAGATATGGATCAATGGATCATTGTACTCTTGTTTGTTGAATCATTTGATGACAATCTAAGAAGAAGAATTTTCAAGGGTTTTCCCCATAGTGGGTTTTGCCCTGGTCTCAGACCAATCCTAGTGTCTATATGTGTGCATGATTTTCTTCTTTTGTTCCTTTATGTTCCGTTGCATAGATGTTGATGATGGTGTTATTTCTCTTTCTACATAGTTGCATATGTTGATGGTTAATAGTGTAAATCTGAATAATAATATAATGATATGGGGTGAACTTAATGTGTTTATGAAGAAATGAAACTATCAAAGCAAATATCAATGCAGCCCTATGAAAAATTAACTTGGTATCAGAGCTGGGCTGAAGAAAAGCCATGGAGATCACCCCATGGAGACACTTTTGATGGAAGCAAGAAAAGGATGGTAGAGACCTAAAAGAATTCTAGGGTATGAATAAAATCATAGGTAGTTAGTGGATAAGGATTTGACAGAGAAGGTTTGAGAGAAACCTGATTGATGGTAAATACTTAAGATTTGATATATGCAATCCTAGCATGATCCAGATTCTCAAACACTTGGGATTGATTTGATGAAGCCCTAGATGACCTGGTTGATGATAAAGTTGATTGAAGGAAAAATTGTCATGTGGTCTATGGATGGCTCTTGAAGTTTGGTTCAAGAGGGAGAGGATCGTCTCTCATTAAAGATAAGTATTCATTGACTTATGAATTTATTTTTGTTTAGACTTATGGACCCGAATATTATTATTGTTGTTTTGATCATTGCTTATACCTCCTACATGTATATTTTGAGTACTTGGATGTTTCTAACCTTCTTGATGAGATGTGATAAGTGGATCCCTCTTGAGGATCATTTGAGATGCAGGAAAGAAAATCTAGATCTGGAAAAGGGTAAAGAGGCACTTGATGAAAAGGTGATAATCACTACAAGTCGCTATGTAAAGGTGCATATGTATCTGAATACTACAAGGTATGCATGGTATATTGTTATGTTTCAACTACAACATTGGATGGCTAGGTAATCCCTATGGTACGTTGAGAATGTCTCCTTCGGAAATAGCCCATGCATGCATATGAAAGTGATTTATTCTTCCTGTGATGAAATAGTGCACCTGGTATTGGATATTTGATCATGATTATCTTTTTTATTCTGCGAGGCTACTTATTGTTGATCTTGGATATAGTGGCATAACCTGATGTTTGGTTAACATATATAGTTTTAAATATCCTGATTCTGACTCTAGTAAATGATACTCTTGACTCTTGATATGCATAGGACATGTTGATCTCTTATAGAAGTTTACCTCATTGATATGGTATTGATAATGCTTGTGATAATCATGATGAAAGCTCATGGAAAAAGAGATTTACACTTTGTTGGTTTATTGAGTAACCTAACTCGATCCTATTGATCATGATACACATGGTATTGGTGACCATGATGATAGAGGCATATCTATGAGATTGATGTTCTAGATCGAGTACTACCTGTGGTTATGACATATGATGAAATTAAATGCCCTAACTTGATCCATTGTCACTGTGTTCATAAGATTGTGTTGTCACATCTGCTTGCTGCCCTGATCTTTCAAGTCCAGTCCTTGATGACAGATTGATGACATGATGTTGACGATCGTGATAGATATGTGTTTATTATCTAACAGATCTGTTGTTGCATGAATCCAATAAATACAGGTTGATGAAATGAATGAAAATGAAATTACATGTTCTACTATGATTTATGGGTATCTGATATTGTTGATCAACAACAGAGGTCTGAGCCTTACTCGCACAAAGGAGGAGCCATAAATGTGACTATGTCTGATAAACAAAAAAATGAATTTTTGTACATGAAGTCAGTATGTAGTATGAATCAAGGGATCTCTGACATGTCCAGCCATTGTAAATTTATTTCTGAAGTTGTCGGGTTAAATTGCTAATCAAAGTAAATACAGGATTGGGCATGAAATCATATGGTCACCTGGAATATGTCAGTTCTGCATATGTGTTGCAAATATTAATAAGATCTGTCAGCAGGAAAAGTTTGTATGCTTGAATAGAACTTGTGTTTGTAGGTGACCAAGATATTCATATGAATATGTCATTATGTTTGAAGTTTGTGCTACATGTTTTGACTGATTGATACAGATGATTTGTGTTTGAAACTTTGACATGATGTTTTAGAACTTTGAATTGATGATTGAGAGATGTCTTTGGATTATATATCTCTCTATTTGGACTTGATTTGTTGATTGTTGATTTTACCTTCTGACAATGCTATGTGGGCATAGTGACCTTCAGTGTCTTGTGTGAGTATTCATAATTATGGTTCTGTATTGGCCTCCTTGTTCCTAGCACAATGATTGTTATGATTCAATATGAACATGGAACCTGCGTGACTTAAACTTGATGTATGCACTTGCATCTAGTGACAGAAATGGCTTGTAATGGCATGTTAAATATCAGAATTGATGGCTTCACGGTAAATGAAGTCAAGACTTGATATAAGCTCTACCTGTCACCTGGTTGAAAGAATTGATACTATGACATCAATGTATTCAATAATAGTTTTTATCTAGCTTCTAAACTCTGATGAGTTCACTTCATTGACACAACATTGATTTATGTAAGGTTGATTATGTTGGCTTGGTAAGGCATTATGCTTGCAAAGAACATTGCATAATGCAAGCTTCTTGATTCATATTTATCCATATTTGATAGTTATCTGATGAAGTCAGGATGATGAGTTCCAAGGTATGGCCTTGATTTTGATTATGGAATTAGTTTTACATATTGATGGTCTACCCTTGATAGGTGATGAGCCTCTAATGAGCTAAGTAAGATGGAGATGGCTTTTGAATATCGAAATTATGTATCATGGCATGTTGAATCGATTTCTGGAAAATGAGAAAGAAATCCAATGTTGCAAATATGTTGAAAAATGTCTTTGTTTAATGGAAATGTAAATCCTTGGACACTTTGATTTAAAGTTCAAATGTTGTTGAACTTGACATGGCATCTGATAGTTTATTGAAGCATTGATGTTTCATTTTGAACATCCATCTATATATGATGTGTCTAGAACACGAGTAAATTCATGATTGAGCTACTTCATTCAGAGCTGCCATCGAACATCCTTTGAAATATCTGCATGAAACTTTCTACTTTTAAAGGCTGAGATATTTATCCTATGATATGTAGTTGCATGAATGTACTGATGATGTTTGGGATTATTATTGATGAGAAAATTTTGATGTTTCCTTAATATAATATTTTTCATGATATCTTGGATGTAAGGTCCATAGCATGACTGAGGTTGGATACGATATTGATAGCATGGCTAACTCTGAGGCAGGATGTAGAAGCTCCTTAAAGAGTTGTCTAAGCATGATATGGATAAGACATGGATACACTGTGATGAAAGAGAATCCCATATATATATATATATATATATATATATATATAGTTGGGATCGAGATTTCTCCATTCATTGAGAGTGCAGTTGTTCAAGACAAGCTTAGGCTTGTGATTGACACCTCCTTGAGAGGGAGGATGCTTATGGTATCCATTTGTGATTTTATATGATTATTTATGTTCTAACATAATATTTCATTTGATGTCATGTATGAACAAGAATCATCTGCTATTGAGACACGAAGATACCAGATTTGAGAATGATGAGAGTGGCATTGATCAATGACACTGAGCTAACTCTTCCTTCTTGATTGAGCTCCCAAGGTGAGGAATTGAGATAGAGGGCTCCTGGTGTTGAGGGAACTTTGTAAAATAGGGTATGACCCCTATCTGTTACCCATAGGGTTAGAGATGTTGCTCCCCTATATTCATAGGGTCAGAGAATGTTGCTCCCCTATCTAGTCTTTGCAGAGTATACCCCAGTTGGCATCATACCCACAAGTCGGGCTTGTCTGGAATATTTCTCCTCGTTTGGCCAACAATTTGAGAGTGTAATTGGGGTGTACAACCCAAGCTGATTATGATGCATGTGTTCTACCACATGACTATTCATGAACATTGATGGGAAGATCAATACACAATATGATGGGTTGAGATAACCCTGTGCAGCTCCGAGTTGAAACTGAGCTCCCCGATGTAATTCCAGGGTCGAGATGGGATCCCTTGCATGTTTGGATATCCTATTTCTCGATATGGGGTTGTAGATGTATAACTCCTCCATGAGATTCTAGGTCAATATATGCTTCCCGGTGCGGTTGCAGGTCGAGATGTGCTCTGTGATGATTGATGATTATATTCTGGGTAGTAGCCTGCAGGCAAAGATTCTGAATGGTAGGTTGATGGATGAAGGGTGGTAGCATAAGCTCGCCTCTGGTGACAAATTATTCTTATTCTATATCCTAGAATGTTCAACATACGAGAAACAACAATCAATATATAAGTTGGAATAAGCATGAGTAGTTCATTGATGATTTGTAATGATGAAGGATCATAGCATGATGACTACATGACAGAGATGAACAATGATACATGAAGATACCAGAATGGCACATTAATCGATGAACCGATATTGGTAGGTGGAATTCTCCCTGGTTGAGAGAGAGTGTTAAAATTATGCAACTGCGGTCAAATTCTGTTGAGATTTTGTGTATTGGGGTAGCATCAGATGTGCTCTAGCTCCCAACATTTGTGGAGGGACTAGAGTACACCTGATCTACAAGACCCAAAAAGGGATTTGGGAAATTTCATCTGGTTTGGGAGATATTTAATTAATTATTTATTTTAATGTTTTTCCTAATTCTAAACTTAGGACAATTAAATAATTAAAGTTAATTAAATTAAACATGTGATGAAATTGTCTTAAGTCACACGGATCAAACTTTCTTTTAATCTCAGCCATTGATTCAAGATCTAATCATGGCCATTGGTTTCCCAGCTTCCAAAGGTAGCACAGAGAAGCAGCAGTAGTAGCAGCAAAGAGGGCAGCAGCTGCACAGTGCAGGGGCAGCTTTAGCTACGCAGGTGCTACATAGTCTCTCCCGGGGCAACGTTGGGCAGCAGGAGACCCTATGGGGTTACACAGAGTCCCTCAAGGGCAGTGTGGGGTCTGTGTCACTCATTCTGGGGTTACACATCCCTCTCCAGGCCAGCGCAGAGGGACACAGAGGTTACAGAGGCTGACACAGGGGCTTCAAGGGAAGCGCTGAGGTTTCTAGGGCCAAGATCTGGCTGAGTCCTATAAATCCCGTTTGAGGGTGTGGATTAGTCAATATTTTGGCTTCAAAACAATAGGTTAGCTGCACATATATATTTTCTCTATCGGTTTTTCCAGATTTAGAACCCATATTTGTTGTATTAAAAAAACTCTTAATAATAAAACCCTCCAGCAACCAGAAGACCAGTTTTCCCGCATTGGGTTTTTAAGAGGACTATTGTCCAGAAAATCCTTGTGTCACTTTGTTTGTGTGTGCATGTAATTTTCTATTTTAGATCTGAATCAGTGAAAGTCTGTTATGTGTTTGCTTTGATGTTAATATGAATTTTTAGCATTAATAACTTAATTAAGTAGGAGAAGCATAACCAGATCTAATAGTAGATTTATGCATTAGTAACATTTAGAAATTTTCACAAATTCCACTTTAGACAACTCAAATGACCGAGATCATAATTACATTAGATTCCTCTTTTCAAGGGGACCAAAATCAACCTATAGATCGCCCCAATTAGTTGAGCGGAAGTTAAATTTTGAATTATTTTATTTAGTAATGTATAATGGAATGGGTCGGCCTAAGCACATGTGGAATTAATCAAGCCGACCTTAACCGCAAGTGGACCCACACAAAATCCTATAAATAGAATCGACCTCAAGCTCATTCACACACTTGCTCAAGAAATCTTCTATTTTCATTCTCTGTCTTGGTTTGTCTATTTTGTTTTGGCTCGCACAGGTTCAAGGGAAAGAGTTCGCGCAGGGTCTGAAATTATAGGTTTGAAGCTTGCGCAAAAAATTAGGGTTTTTTGTTCTGGCTGCAAGCACAGAATTGTCGAATCTAGGCTTTAGCCACAGAAACAATGTGTTATGCCTGCGTCCAGGGACACATAGTCACAGGCACAGAGTGCTATGGGTGCATCTAAGGATTTCTGAGCAGATCTAGGCTTGATCAACCCCAGTTGCTCACACAATGTTTCATCTGCATAGTCACAAATGCTCGTAATCAGTTTTTGGTAGCGTTCTGGATCAAGATCTAGGATTTTACAGTTGATTTCAGTTAGCTTCAATGATCTATTGGATCCGTGTTTTAGATCTGTAGATATGTAGATCTGTTATGTATATTTCCACTACAGATCAGGCCCTCAAAGATGCATCTATAGTTCTCTGAAGTTTCCACTCAGTGACAACAATGTTCAACAATATGCTATAGATAGTGACAGTGCATTACAGTTCTCAGAATCAGGATCCTTCATTAGAAGTATGTTTATGTTATATTATGCATGTGTTGGTTTTTATACTGTATTATAAATATATGGATCAATGGATCATCGTACTCTTGGTTTGGTGAATCATTTGATGACGATCTAAGAAGAATAATTTGCAAGGGTTTTCCCCATAGTGGGTTTTGCCCTGGTCTCGGACCAATCTTGGTGTCTATATGTGTGCATTCTTTTCTTCCTTTGTTCCTTTATGTTTCACTGCATAGATGATGAGATGATGTTATTTTTCTTTTTACATAGTTGCATATGTTGATAGTTAATAGTGTAAATCTGAATAATGATATAATGATATCGGGTGAACTTAATGTTCTTATGAATAAATTCAACTATCAAAGTAAATATCAATGTAGCCCTATGAAAAATTAACAGAAGAAACGAGAAGAACCTAAGCAGTATGAACTTCACTCTCTACGGGAAATGTAGGATCAACTGAAGGTGGAATTGGGTCAACCATTTTCTCAACCAATGGTTGGTCAAGAACAAACTTGTGGGATTCATGTTCAAAGAGAGTGGAATTGACTGGAAACATATTCTGATCGATCACGTCATCAACTAGTGGAGGATCGGGAGAAATATTTTTATAATCAATCGGAAGATGAGGTTGAGAAGTTGTAAGGTTTTCCAACACTTTTGAGGCTTCATCCATATAATGACAAAGTTGAATATGATTATTCTCTTCACATAACCTACATGGAAACTTAGCTTTCCCCTTCTTCCCATGGACCTTACTATCACTAGTAGATCGATTGTCACTAGCATGATCTCCAGAGGTCGATGACCAACACTGATGTGAGCTTGTGGACCACACTTCTAATACCCATGGAATACTAGGGAAGTCTCTAATAAGGTGGTCACCCTTACATAACTTGCAAGGGAATTTCACTTTACGGGGCTTTACAAGTTTCTAAACATCAATTGCATCGATAGCAATGGATGCTTGGTTAACCCCTTGCTTATTTTGCTTCTTCTTCTTTTTCCTTTTCTTCTTCTTATTCTTCTTCTTAACATCCCGGTTACTAGAATCAATACTTTCACTATGCGGGGGGGAGAAATGGATGAAGAAACAACAGGTGAAGAAGGAAAAGGGTCAACTCTAGGATCAACTTGAGGTTGACGTTGTTCAAGTGGAGGAGAACTTGGTTGAGGAGAAATTCAGACATTCAGAACCATAGGGATCGAAAACAACCAAACTGGAAAACCAATGGTAAATCTGGGAAGGTACAACGTTGCCATATAAAGAGCACCAATATTTCCAAAAGGAAGAAAAGGACTAGGATTCCCATCAAAGGGGTTTCCTTGATTGGTAGACTTGGGAATTGTTTCCATTAGTATCAACCTAAAATCCACTAAGGAGTTGTTCCACGTTGAGGATGTTATTCCGTGGTCAATTAATTGTTTTATAAATTAATGACATAAATTAAAACAAAGGGGTCGTTACGCATGAGGGTTTACCAAGTCACTGCGAACTGTAATATACCAACTTGGTGAACCAAGGATTTACTTATGGGCAGGAAATCTCACCAAATGTTATGTTCGATGTATCACAGTGTACAAGGCGGTCGTCTCGGTTACCTAAGGATGGATAGCAACCTAGTGTGGACTTCCAAAATATATGCGAAGGTACATGGAAGTGAAATTTGTAGTAGTGTTATATAATGTGTAACCGTATGATGAGAGCGTTCACATATACTTTTCATGTGTGGAGCGTCATCCAATATATCCGGAGGTACATGGAGAATGTTATGATACACTTGCGTACGTGGAACGAGATATCACGCTCGGAATATAACACTGAAAAAGAATGACAACTCCTATGTTTAAAGACGTCGAAACACGTCTCTAGCCTAAACCTCTAGATGTTTGCGTTAATGGTTCAAATGATCCTTAAGATTGATTCAATAAATTTTAGAGTTAATCTTTGATTATGTTTCGATTTCAAGGCTCAAAACACAGTGTCACCTAAACATACCTATGATGCAACTAATATGACAAAAAGAGCACTTTTCATTTTCCTTTTAACAATGAAAGGCCTAACTAAGTAGGGGAAGAATAATTTAATAAAAAATGCAACAATCAATCTCCTCAACTTCCCTATTCCAATCAAAATCAAAGCCCTAAATGCAATGCAAATAATTGTTTTTCTTTTATTCTCTTTTGATGTGTCAAATTCAAAGAAACATATGAATGCAACTTGATCACTGGCGAAAAGAAACCACACAAACTTTAACTGTTATGTAAAATTTACTTTTCAAATTCAACAATCAATTTATGGATACAAACTCTAATTGACAAGAAGAAAGAATGAACTAAAAAAAATCTTATAAAAAAGGAGATGACACTCAGAGGTGATTAACACTCAAAAAATGTTAATAAACTGAAGTAAACCTCTGAGAAATGACCAAAGGAAAATTCACTCAATTTTTCACAAAATCAAGTGTTGTATTGGCTTCAAAGAGACAAGGAAAACTTCTTGGACCAAAGCAAAGCAGGGAAAACTTCTTGGACCAAAGCAAAGCAGAGAGCAAGGAAAGAAAATAAATTTTTTGCATCTTACATGGATCAACGCAGGTGCAGAACAGGCACTAGTGCTCTGCAATGTAGGTACAGAGAAAGACAAAGTGCATTGAAGTGCTTTTTTTCCAAACCAGGGGGTGCGTTGAGGCAGATTAAAAAAAAATCAAATCAAGCTCATAGAAGGGTTTTCTTATGGTAAAAAATTTTTTTGAGTGAGGCAATCAAGGTCGGTTCAAGAGGTGAAAAAGGTACTCAAGTCAAGGAAACCACTAAGGGAAGAAAACGGTTCTCCAGTGGAGTCTCCACTTTGTTATGTGAATTTTATGATTGCGAACAAAAGTAATTTCCCTAGACCTAGTGGACTAGTCTAGAACAACAAAAGATAAAGAATATAAATTTTTTCCTTAGAGAAATTGAAGAATGGGAAAGAAGCCTACTTGGAATATGTCACAATATTTACTTTTCTCCTTGCTTGTAAGCTCCAATTGTAGCTCCAAGTGCTATAATTAGAACCTGCACACACGATTAAATCAAGCCAAGGATCTACAACATCTACGTAGAATAATTCAATAACTCTATTCAATGAATCATCAAGGAATTGAAATACATGAATGTAAACATAATACAACATATATAAGAAAACATGATACTCTTTGTATTAATAGAAATAGGAGAGAGTTTACAGCCATAAATAGAAGTTGATATTGTAGTGATCTCCCCAAGTTAACTTATCCTTCCTTGTCACAAAGTATGCCTCAATGCCACCCTAATGCATGAAGATAATGACTCCTTTAGGTTCAAGGCCGCAACATGAGGTCATAATCAATCTCCAAAAGCCAACCTTGATGTTATGGATGACAGTAGATTTATAGGAGAGGTATGGTAGTTTGGATTTACCATATTGGGCTTGAGATCTACATATGATGGGAGGATGAGCTCAAGGGATAAGAGGTGAAGTATCCAAGGTAGGATCAGATAGGATTCAAGTTTTTATCCATGGTAAATGGTTAAAACAACCCATGGAAGCTTATGGAAGAGGAAGCTTCAGAAATATTTTTAATTTTCCTAAATTTCTAGAATCAACGCACCTCTAGAAGGGAGAAACCAACTCTGATTAGCGCAGGTGTCTAAGGGTGCAACAAGTGCTAAACACAAGTTTCTAAAGGGACATGGTGCATTGGGGTTAAAGATATTTTGAGAAGTTAATTCCAGAAACTTAGACTTTTTGGGAAGGCCATGCTTAGGGCTTTGTGTAGGGATGTGTTGTGCTATACAACAACTCCCCATTTATTTTTATAAATAGGGACCTTTTAGAAATAAATAGGAAATTCTTTTATAATTTCCTAAAAAAAATAGAAAACTTAGGAAATAAATATTTTCGGTTTTTTCCTTTTAAAGCGCATCGCATATCACATATCTTATTTCAAAAAGACCTATAAAACGTAAAATGTGCGAATTGCGATATGTGCTCAAGCTTCTTCGAAGATATGATTTAAAAAAAAACTTTTCAAAAAGCCTCAATCATCGTTATATTTACATTTTCGCACCGCACTTTACTTAATAATTAAAAGCTTTAAGAGAAAATGATATAAGTTGCGATACCGGCGGACTCGACAAGAAAATAAACCAATAAATATAAAACTTTCGGCTATCGCGGTCACTTCAATTTTTCACAATTCACATTTCGCTCAACTTATAATATATGCTTAATCGTTATCCCATAAAAGTTGCAATCTGCGATTTGCGCAGATTGCATTTCGCAGCCTTTAAGGGTAAATATCACGAAATATGATAAGTTGTAATATTCGATAGGTGCATTAACGTCATTTAATGAATCAAGCGTGTAAAACAGCTTGTGTCATATCAAAATGAAATTTAAGATCTTAATGGCTTTAAGGTGATTGATAGATCTTACGTGTGGAGATATGTGAAATATTAAATTAGAAATTATAAAGGATGATTGATGTTATATTTTAATAGATTGATATCTTCTCGCGTGTGTTTGAAGTAAATGATTGATTTATTTCTTTGATACTCCATACTTGTAAAAATTCGCTTTTCTTTCAAGAAACTAGTTAACGGATTGAAGAAGAGAAAAATGAGTAAAAAGGGTAAAGAAATTTCTCAGATGTCGTCCACAGAAGACACAGAAATGTCTCCATTATTCTCAGATACCGTCTGCAACAAAGACTACGGCAGTTCAACATGGGAGGAAATGTATAAACTCTTCGAAAATGAAGGACCAAGGGTTATAAACAAAGTTTCTTCAACAGACACTGCTTCTACCTCTGACACAACTCTTTTTGACATTGCATGCTCATACATGAACATGATAGATGCAAGACCAAAGATTCTTCATTATATAGACATGGTTAAGTGGGAAACTGACCACTTAAACATTGAAGATAGAATGTTCAAGAATTCGAGAGGAGAAACTATGGGTTCTTTCGTGGCAGAGGATTTAGTAGCAATGTACCATCTACCACCCCCGCAGCAGAAATACGACAAAGAATATTTGCAGAATTTTAAAGGAGAACATCTAGACCTTATCAAAGTCATCCAAGAATGGAAGGATAATCAGGGGAAATTGAAGCAAGATAAGTTTGGTACGTACCCAATTTCTGAAATTCCTAATCCTTATTGTTATGCCGCTGGTATGTTATGTAGAATATTTTCCAAACCAGATAGCACTATATTCTCAAGAGACTGGGTTCCCCTAATTGACGCAATCGTCAATTCATCAATTTTAAATTGGGTAGATATATTATCCAATAACCTAGCCAAGCACATAACCGAATATAGGAATAAAAGAAGTATTTCATTCAGAGAAATACCTCCTTTTTATATGTATGCCTATGTCATGGATGCTATCTATTTTACATCTAGTTTTCCTACCACGGGTTGGAAATGGACTACCAAGGACCCTACCCCAATTCATATCTAACACAGAGAACTCTAGGATTCAGATTACCACTTGTGCTTCTATATAGTCTGTTATGGAGTCATATTACCTATACACTAGATGATTTTTAATAAAAGGGCTCCTAGAGTTTCTGAAGAAGCCAATGTAGATATTCTTCTAGTAGCTAGATGGTTTGTTGAAGAAAATTTCACATATATTAGAGTATTTAGGAGTTATGCTTCTCCCCATGTTTTACCCTATTATGTTCCCGATAAATTACTTGCAAAAGAAATAACCTATCAGCTTGTCAATGGTGTTACGAAGCAACTGAAGGATGCTAAAAAGGCTATTTGGCCTAATTTTCCTCTACAATGTGGCACCTTTGCTTTATCCAATATCGACCATACTTACAAGGAGGTTCCCAAAATTCGGTTATTGAAATTGGAATTTATGCCAAGAAGATTATATGATCTAAATGATGTGATTAAAAATTACATCACAGATCTTAAGATGAAGCCTTTCGTAAAGGAGGAAGACGGATTCGATGACCTCTTCCACGACATGGAAAATTTCTCTGACGTTATCAAATATGTATTTAGTCAACTAAGTCAAAAGGATGTTGAAGCTTTTCAAGCATATAGAAACAAGAGACTAGAAAAAGTCCCTTTAAATTTGTTAACTATTGAAGATGAAAATAAACACACTCCAAATGTTAGTCTGGATGATGAAATAAAAGAAATGTCTGAAGATGAATCAGGTCAGTCACAACAACAATATGATAATTCAGATAATTCTGAAAATGAATCCGAATCTAAGAAGGAAAACTCAGAAAAGACAATTGACCAAGTTATCTAGGAGATAGAAATGTTGGAGGAAACAAGAAATAATGGGACAAAATCAAATTCTGAAACACTCCAGCACAGTCATAACATGCTAGATCAGTCCAGTTTACCATAAGAAAAAGATCTTATAAATGAATGGGAAGAATTTTCTGAAGCAATAAAGACTCCCAAAGAAAATCTCAATATTGATCAAGCAATAACTTTCCAAACACCAGAACATTCACAGAAAATAGTGGAGACTTTCAATCCAGTACAAAGAGTTCCAGCAATGAATGATAAAGAAATCATACTGACCTACCCCACAGATCAGATAGTTTTACAGATTGAAGATATCTATTCATTAGATATTTTCTATAGTCCTAGTTACAAGGCTGTAGTCAAAAGAAAAGAAAAAAAAAATTGATGAAACAACTCCAAATCCTACAGATGAATCAATTGATGTACTATGGAATGATTCCTTAGATGATCCCAATGAACATCTAACCAAATTATCACAGTATGCAGGGGCATATGCTACTGCTACTGTTGATAAAGATACTGAGGTTAGGGTATTGTTAAAACAAAAGGAAGCCAGAGTACAAGAATTAGAACAGTTGTTGAATGAAGAGAAATCAAATTCCAGTGAGAAAATCAAAGTAAACACAACCCAATTTCATAAAGATATTGAAAGTCTCAAATTGCAGCATCAGATAGAGCTAATGAAAAACAAGCACTGCTGGAAATAGCAATGACTAAGTTACAAAGTCAACCACAATTAGAACAATTTGTCAAAGAAGCACTTGATTTAAACACCAAATTAAAGAAAGAACAAGAAGTGTTTTGTCACCAAGCTTCTATGATTGATTCTTATTGTGATTCAATTAAAATAATGATCCAGCAAATAGCAATTCAGAAACTAGAATGTGAAAGACTTGAAAAGAAAATTGAAGAGCACATTCAGTGGCAAGTTTCAGATTCGGGAAAGCAAGCTAATCTACCTCGAGAAGACAAGCTTCACAAAGAAATGTTATTCAAAGAATGGGAAACGCAAATCAATCAAGAAGATAAAGAAGCAGCCAAGACATCTAAGATATCAAGTGAGATTATTGAATCTATGTGTGAGCAACTGTATAAAACAGAACTTCTTAAGGAAAACACGTCTAATGTGTTTTCAGAAACGAGACAGGTAGAAATGAAGCGGAGGCAGAGAGTAGATACACAGGAGGAAATGATAAAAAAGGTAAATAATTTTGATCCGGAAAATTACTGGAATTTTCTGATCAAACCTTACCATCAACATCAAACTCTTCAGTCTCTTACAGATTCAGCAAAAAGATCTCAGTCAGTGATCTCAAATGCTACTTTCAAGGGACATATTCGATCACGGATATCACAACCAACTCAGCTCAAAGAAATGTTAGATATTTTCCAACTTCGTGACCACATTCAGAAAGAAGGGCATAATTTGCAAAATCATAATTGTTAGTTTAATTTCCTAGATTGTTGTTTAAGTTAGCTTTTTGAGGAAGGTTGTTTGAAACCTCCTCTATATTTTTGTAATAATTTATTTTAGTTTATAGTTAATTTAGTATTTAAACCCTTCTCATGCATTTAGAGAAGGGTCTAGAAATTTTTCAAAATCATTTGCAAAGAATGCACTATTGTAAGTTTGTGAGTGCTTTGATGAATTAATGGAACACATTCTGTTACCTTTTAGCAACTAAAGCTGTTTAACTAATGTTGCACTACTGTACTCTTTAAATTACTCGAAAGTGAGAAGGAACAGATTCATTGTTGTCAGTTTACATGAGTAGAACTTCGTACATATGGTACTTCTATTCACTTGTATTAAGTCTTATTTCATAAATTGACAATTATCTTTTTATTGCATTATATATTTGAAATGTTATCATATATAAATATTACATGCACTTCTGTTCTAATATTTAGCTATGATTTCTTATTGAATATGTAATCACATTGATAAATGCAATATTTATTTCACAAATCTTCTATGCAAACTACTTTGTTAGAAGAATCATTTTACATAATTTTCATCTCTTTCGACTATTAAATGATCTATATTACTAATAATTGAAGGATATCATTTTAGATCGCATAAAGGAAAAAACATCTCGGGTATATTTTAGATTAATTACTTAGATGCATATAGATTAAAATCATTATCCATTTGCATGTTATATTCACAACACCCTCATAAAACATCCTTATTGGGAAACTGGTCCCATTATCCCCAGTCAGAGCCACTATACCAAACGGAAAATGAGCTGATTTAAGGTTCGGACCAGGTGGTTTTCCCCCATGTTTTGGCCACGAAATTCCGAGGCCTCAACACATTAGCGCTAGAAGGAGCGCCAAGTGAATGGCACAAAGTTATGATCAATATAAAGGTCAATAAAAAAATCTCTCCCTCTAGATCCCCATTAACTTCTAGGACATTATCTAGATCCTCATCTATAAAATCTAAAGTTGATCATCTCTCTCCTAAATCTCCTAGCGATACTCAAACTATAATATTTCCCGAAATTCAACAACATTCCCCAGAAGTTCAGTCTTTGATAGAAAAGTTAGAGAAAGTATCTATTTCTGCTAAAAATCCTGAAACTTCTCAATCATCGGATTTTAGTATTTCATCGTCTTTGCAACCTCGAAGAATATTAACTCGATCAGAAAGTCAAAAAATAGGGATTCTGCCTTTTGAATTTCCTATCAATAGTACTCGGAAGAAGTTAAAGAGGACTCAATCAGAATCGATCATTAGCGAGGTCTTATCCCATTCACCCCCAATCCCTCCGCACACTTCCACAAATTTCATTCCAACAGTCGGGATCACTTTCACTAGTTCCAATACTCAAAATACTGGTCCTAGTACTTGACCTACCTCTTCATCAATTCACAATCAACCCATTCACAACCTAATGGTAGGTCAAGTTCCTCCACCGAATGTAAATCCATGGAGTAATCCAGGGGCTGTAAACATGCCTGCTCCTCTTCATGCTCTGCCTAAAAATCATGAAAGATGGATACCAAAATTTAACCTTGATGATGGTCTTCTTGCAGAAGAACATATTCATAATTTTATGTTAGCTGTCAATTTAAATGCAGTAGTTGAAGAGGATTGCGTTGTACGATTGTTTCCATATACTTTAAAAGGATCTGCAGGATCCTGGTATTTTTCATTACTCGCTCACTCCATAACTAACTGGAATATGTTTGAAGAACAATTTCTAGCTAAGTTTGGAGATGAAAAAACTACTGTTACTCTCATCAATGATCTTTCAAATCTTAAAGCTAAACCATGTGAGAAAATAAAAGATTTTAATTCAAGATTTAATAAACTACTCAATAAAATTCCTGTTACAGCAGTTCCTGGTGCAGAAGTTCAAACTGAGTGGTATATTTCATTACTTCCATCTAATATTGCTATTTTCGTTGATAGAGCTAAACTAGAAACTCTTGCAGAGAATATGAAAGAATCCCTTTCTGTTGAAAAATGCATAACTGCTCTTGAGAAAAAGAATTCTCAGAAAGATCGCAAATCAAAGAAAATATCTTTCAAAAATGATTCTAAAAATAAAACGCCAAAGGATCCATTCGATTTAGAAGGTCTTAAAAAAGTTTTGAAAACCATGACCAATGAGATGGCAGACATCAAGAAACAAGTCGCCAAAAATTCAAATTCAAAAAAGTTTTTTTTCAGAAATTTCAAACAGAAACAAACCTCTAGTTCTTAACCTCTGAACACTATATCTAATGTTGAATCAGATCAAGATGACGAAGAAGAAGAAGTTGAACTTAATGGAATGTGGTATTTTATCCTTTCAAACGAAGAACAACTTGAAGCTTTGCCCGTCAGCACACGTAGCAAAACGTAGCAAAAATAATACTAAAACAACATAGCTTAGTCAATAGCAAAAAATTTATACTCCTGCTAAAGACAAATTAACAAACAAAAAGTCTAATTCAAAGGCTACGCAAACAAGCCTTGACTCTCCACCTATATCTAAAACAATGGTTATCTCAGATACCATTGAGTATAATATAGTTTAAGACATGAAGAAAACTAGAGGAAATATTTCAATTCATGAGCTTACCAAATTGAAGCAACAACAACAAATATTACTTAGAGAATTAAAAGTTGTTCCTGCTTCAAAATTACCTGCTCCAGTTATACTACAAGCTGCTAATGAAACAAGTAAGCCACCTTCTGCTTCAGAAAAAATAAATGCTTCAGATTTAATTATGATAGGTGATCGATCCATCTCTCATACTCCTCCATTTCTCTTAACCTATGAGATCATAAAAAAAACATTCATAGTTTTTTGATAGACTCAGGAGCTTCTTCGAATATAATGCCGAAATCAGTTTGTGCTAAATTTAAAATTACCCCTCATAGTTCTCCGGTTCATATAGTACAACTTGAAAAAACTAGAGTAGAAGTGGTAGGAGAATTGAAATATGTTTCAATCAGATTGTCATCGAATCCAAAAGTTGTTCAGATAATTGATATTTTGGTTGCAAACATTCCCAAATTCTATGGTTTAATTCTAAGTCGTGATTGGTCTAAGAAACTTCATGGCTATTTTTCAATAGACTGGTCACATATGTGGTTACCACATAACGGAAAGCCAAACCAAATTCAGATTGATCGTGAAAAGTTTATGAAACACACAGTGACTGATCTTGAAGAAATTAATGAGCCAGTAGCTTTCAATAACAACATTATTGGAAATTATTCTACATAGTCATTTTAAGGAAACTTTAATGCTCCAACATCTCATTTCTTTAATAATGCGGTTGTATCTCAAATTGAAAAATTTTCCCAACTTGATAATTCTAGATGTATTAATTTTGGAGATAGAGAAATAGTTGATTCTTTGTTTTGGACACTTTATTTTGACGATTCTAAATATGAAGATGGTGCAGGTGCGGGTTGCATTTTAATAAACCCAGAAGGTGAAAAGAATATGTTAGCCTGCCGATTAGAATTTGATTGTACCAATAATGTAGCTGAGTATGAAGTATTAGTTCAAGGATTATTAAAAGCTATTGATTTAAATATCAAATATTTGAAGGTTTTAGGAGACTCAGAAATCATAGTTAGGCAAGTGAGAGATACTATCCATTGTAATTCTGGACATTTAAAACATTATCAATCATTAGTCCAAGAATTGACTACTCACTTCCTAGCCTTCAACATTTCTTCTATACCTCGAATTCGGAATGCTCGTGCATATTTACTCGTTAATGTAGCATCAAAGTTAATCCCATCCCAAGAATTTAGTCCCGATAGATTTTCTATTGAGTTGATTTTTAGACCATCTATTCCTGATAATATCACCAATTGGAGTGTATTCAATAATGACTCACATATCATAGAATTTTTAACATCTGAAGAATCTTATGATAATCAAATCATGGATGAGAATGAACACATCTCTCAGATTAGGAAAGAACAAGATGAAAATCCTATTCTAAAATCTGTTGTCAAGTTAGAAGACTTATATGACCTAAAGGATAGATTTAAGAGACTAACTAACTCAAAAGTACAAAGTTCTACCTTAAGATTTGAGTTAGTTAATCTAGGAAGTGAAGAAAAGCCTCAAAATATAAATCTAGGTCTTGGTTTGTCTTCTGATGAAAGATTATCATTCATCAGATTGTTTAGGATGTACAAAAGTGTTTTTGCTTGGGATTATTCTGATCTTAAAACATATGATACTTCTGTAATCCAACATACAATTCCTATGATCTCAGAAGAGAAGCCTATATAGCAGAAATTGAGAAAGATTCATCCAAATTTGGAAAATCAAATTAAAACTAAATTGAATAAACGTCTCAAAGCAAAAGTTACCTTTCTAGTCAGACATTCAAAATGGGTATCAAATTTGATACCTGTCAGGAAGAAGAATCACGATATTAGAATTTGCATTGATTTTAGAAACTTAAACGAAGCTTGTCAGAGGGACAATTTTCCATTACCAACCATGGAACAAGTATTGCAAAAAGTAGTTGGTTCTGAACTTATGTCTTTTCTAGATGGATTTTCACGTTACAATCAAATCCTTGTTCATCTAGATGACAGATTAAAATCTACATTCATTACTAAGTGGAAACTTATGCTTATTAGCCTTTTGGATTAATTAATGCAGGTGCCACTTTCCAAAGAGCCATGAACACAACTTTTAGAGGACTCATAAACAAAACAATTGTTATCTATTTAGATGGCATTACTGTCTTCTCTAAATAAACAAATCATCATGTTAATGACCTAAAGCAAGTCTTTTAATGATGCAAAAGGTATGGCATTTCATTAAATCCAAATAAATCATTTTTGGCTTTAGATGAAGGAAAACTTTTAGGATTCATCGTGTCAAAAAATGGTATCTATATTGATGCTGAAAGAGTTGATGAAATTAAACGAATTTCTTTCCCTCATAACAAGAAAACCATGCAATCTTTCCTTAGGCAAATTAATTTTGTTAAGAGATTTGTCCTTGATTTTTCTCAAATCGTTTTACCATTGCAGGACATGATTAAGAAAATTTTTGTTTTCAAATGGGGACATAATGAAAGAGAAGCATTTGAGATGATTAAACAATCAATTGTCAATGCTCCATTCCTGACCACCCCTAATTTTCTTAATCCATTTACATTATACACTTTTTCATCGGATACATCATATGTAGTTGTTTTAACACAGTTGAATGACCAACAAACAGAAGCACCGATATCATTCTTTAGTTCAAATTTAGAAGGTGCAGAACTAAATTAAACATCTATTGAAAAACAATCATTTGATGTTTTTAAAGCCATAAAACGTTTCAGACCTTTTCTCCTAAAGTCTCATACGAAAATCATAGTTCCATTTTCTGCAGTAAGACAACTTTTGATGCAGAAAGAATTAGGAGGAAAAAGAGCTAACTGGGTAACTGCATTGCAAGAGTATGATGTAGAAATAAAACCCTCTAAAATCATTAGAGGTCAAGGTTTTTGCAGAATTCTTGCAGGGGCATCACATTCGCCATTATAAGATTCAGGTAATGTGCAAATATCATAGGTAAGCCTTAATGATTTAGATTCACAATATTCTGATCTGATATTTTATTTAAAAAATGGATATGCTCCAAATCATCTCAGTTATAAGACAAAACAAGCTCTTAGACTAAAAGCTAAACAATATGAGTTAGTCAACGATGTGTTATTTAGAAAAAAATTTGATTCTATATTTCTAAGATGCTTAGAAAAATCTGAAGCAAATAAAGTCTTGTAGGAACTCCATGATGGACCAACTGAAGGACATTTTGGAGGAAATACAACAGCACATAAAATCCTACATGCGGGTTACTATTGGCCTACACTTTTCAGAGATGCTCATGAATATTCAAGGAGATGTAAAGTATGCCAAAGTACATTTAGGAAACAAAGAAAACCAACATTCCCATTATAGCCAGTCAATATTGAACAACCATTATTGTTCCTAACTCTTCCAAACAACATAGATATATTCTTACAGTTACAGATTACTTTATCAAATGGGTGGAAGTAATTCCATTAAAAGTAGCTAATTCGGAAAATATCATTGATTTCATTGATCAAAATATCATAACTAGGTTTGGCTTACCTACTACTTTGATGTTTGATAATGCATCTTATTTCTCTGGAACTACTATGATAGATTTTGCAATTAAAAGAGGATTTAAATTAAAATATTCTGCAAATTATTACCCATAAGGAAATGGTTTAGCAGAATCCACAAACAAAATCTGATTAGAATAATCAAAATAACTGTTGATCAGAATCAAAGAAATTGGCATAAGTCATTAATTTTTGCTCTTTGGACAGATCGAATAATTCAAAAAGCTTCTATTGGTACTTCACCGTTTAATCTTGTATATGGAAAAGAAGCTATATTTCCCACCAATGTAGTTATTCCATCTCTTTCCTTAGTTCAATTCATTGATGAAATTCTTACTTCTTCTTTACAATTCAGACAAGTTCAAATTCTTAAGTTAGAAGAAGAAAGAGAAAAAGCCAAACAAACTCATACTCATCATCAACAAATAATAAAAGCCCCATTTGATTCAACTTCTATCATTCCAAAAAAAATTCAAATTGGTGATTTGGTATTGAAATGGGACAAAGCGCATGAGGAAAAAGGTAACAGACGAAGTTTAAAAAACTCTGGCTAGGTCCATTTCAAATAATTGAATAAATAGGCCCATCAACATTTCTATTACAAGATTTATCAGGTAAAAAAGATTCTTTTCCTGCTAATGGGCAGATTTTAAAAAAATATTTCTCATAGGAGGTAACCCCTTCTATCTTTGTATATTAAAGTCTTTTGTTTTTAAAAAAAATTAAAAGTTGCTTAGTATTAATATTTGACTTTTCAAAACAAATATCAGATGACTTTCTTTGGATTTTTCTTTTCACTTATAAAAAAATGAAAATGTTAAGGAAGAAAAATCGAAAGATTTAGAGAGACAAATTGATTTTATCTTTCTGAAGAATGAAATTTCAATGAAAACAGTTATTCTTTGATGAACTCTCATTTTTATATAGCATGAATATTATGTTTATCAGTCAAAAAAAGAAACTTTAATATAGTAAAGACCTTTTTGTAGAAAAGCAATCCGAAACTCAACATTATCATCCAAAATCTTAAAAATACCTATGATTCATCCCATCTGGAAAATCTTATAAATTTTCAAAAGAAAATAAAAAGGTATGATTAGAAGAAAAACTTAAAAGATAATAAGTCTCATCACGTGCTTGTTTACCATGTTCATAAAAAAATAAACTGACATTACCAATACTATCCACCAAAATAGGGTAATGACTTGAGATTATATAAAAAAGACAAGGAGTCTCATCAAGAGCCAACATGATCAGTTTAATTACTACTAGTGAGTGGCATTGTCATCATTTGGTTACCAAGCCAAAACAATGGCTTTTAAGTAAATAAAAAATTCAAAAGAAAATTCTCAGAAATTAGAAGTTACTTCTAAAAATTATAAGAAATATTGGATAGGAGAGTGGATCATTGCTAGGTAAAAGGTAACCCTTCCAAAAGCTTAAGTTGTTTATTGGAACAGAGGCTCTATCTGTGATAAAAGAGTAAATTTTTATAAAGCTGATCTGTAAAATTTATTTAATTTATCTTTTTAAACTGAGTAAAGACTAATATATATTTTCATACTTATATCTTTAAAAGATGAATTCTTATGAATAAGTGAATAAGAGAAATTTTCATTGTTTAGCAAAGATATTATTTATTTGAAATTTCATTCCTTTAACTATTTTATTTTCAAAAAAGCTTAGAAATTCAAAATATTTTTATCAGAGACATCCGGTTCACCCAAGTGAATCGCCAAACAACCCCCCATTTATTTTTATAAATAGAAACCCTTTAGAAATAAATATGAAATTCTTTTATCATTTCCTAAAAAAAATAGAAAACTTAGGAAATAAATATTTTCGGTTATTCCTTTTTAAAGCACATCGCATATCACATATCTTATTTCAAAAAGACCCATAAAACGTAAAATGTGCGAATTGCGATACACGCTCAAGCTTCTTTGAAGATATGATTTAAAAAAAAAACTTCGCAAAAAGCCTCAATCATCGTTATATTTACTTTATCGCACCACACTTTACTTAATCAATAAAATCTTTAAGGGAAAATGATATAAGGTGCGATACCCACGGACCCGACAAGCAAATAAACCAATAAATATAAAAGTTTCACCTATCACAGTCACTTCAGTTTTTCACAATTCGCATTTCGCTCAACTTATAATATACGCTTAATCGTTATCCCATAAAAGTTGCGATCTGTGATTTGCGTAGATCGCATCACAACCTTTAAGGGTAAATATCACGAAATATGATAAGTTATAATTTGCAATATGTGCATTAACGTCATTTAATGAATCAAGCATGTAAAACAACTTGTGTCATATCAAAATGAAATTTAAGATCTTAACGGCTTTAAGGTGATTGATAGATCTTATATATTAAGAAGAAAGGATAATAGATTGATATCTTCTCACGTGTGTTTGAAGTAAATGATTGATTTATTTTTTTGATACTCCATACTTGTAAAAATTCACTTTGCTTTCAAGAAACCAGTTAACTGATTGAAGAAGAGAAAAATGAGTAAAAAGGGTAAAGAAATTTCTTAGACGTCATCCACAGAAGACACATAAATGTCTCCATTATTCTCAGATACCGTCTGCAACAAAAACTGCGGCAGTTCGACATGGGAGACAATGTATAAACTCTTCGAAAATGAAGGACCAAGGGTGATAAACAAAGTTTCTTCTACAGGCACTACTTCTACCTCTAACACAACTCTTTTTGACGTTGCATGATCATACATGCACAGAATAGCTGCAAGACCAAAGATTATTCCTTATATAGACATGGTTAAGTGGGAAATTGACCACTTAAACATTGAAGATAGAATGTTCAAGAATTCGAGAGGAAAAACTATGGGTTCTTTCAGGGAAGATGATTTAGCAGCAATGTACCATCTACCACCCCCGCAGCAGAAATACGACAAAAAATATTTATAGAATTTTAAAGGAGAACATCTAGACCTTATCAAAGTCATCCAAGAATGGAAAGATAATCAGGGGAAATTGAAGCAAGATAAGTTTGGTACATACCCAATTTCCCAAATTCCTAATCCTTACTGTTATGACGCTGGTATGTTATGTAGAATATTTTCCAAACCAGATAGCACTAGATTCTCAAGAGACTGGGTTCCCCTAATTGATGCAATCATCAATTCATCAATTTTAAATTGGGCAGATATCTTATCCAATAATCTAGCCAAGCACATAACTGCATATAGGAATAAAATAAGTATTTCATTCAGAGAAATACATCCTTTTTATATGTCTGCCTATGTCATGGATGTTATCTGTTTTACTTCTAGTTTTCCTACCATGGGTTGGAAATGGACTACAAAGGACCCTACCCCAATTCATATCTACCACAGAGAACTCTGGGATTCAGATTACCACTTGCACTTCTATAAAGTCCGTTATGGAGTCATATTACCTATACACCAAATGTTTTTTAATAAAGGGGCTCCTAGGGTTTCTCAAGAAGCCAATGTAGATATTATTCCAGTAGCTAGATGGTTTGCTGAAGAAAATTTTGCATATATTAGAGTATTTGGGAGTTATGTTTCTCCCCATGTTTTACCCTATTATGTTCTCGATAAATTACTTGCAAAAGAAATAGCTTATCAGCTTGTCAATGGTGTTACGAAGCAGCTGAAGGATGCTAAAAAGGCTATTTGGCCTAATTTCCCTCTACAATGTGGCACCTTTGCTTTATCCAATATCGGCCATACTTAAAAGGATTTTCCCAAAATATAGTTATTGAAATTGGCATTTATGCCAAGAAGATTATATGATCCAAATGATGTGATTAAAAATTACATCACAGATCTTAAGATGAAGCCTTTCATAAACGAGGAAGACGGATTCAATGAGCTCTTCCACGACATGGAAAATTTCTCTGACGTTATCAAATATGTATCTAGTCAACTAAGTCAAAAGGATGGTGAATTTTTTCAAGCATATAGAAACAAGAGACTAGAAAAAATCCCTTTAAATTTGTTAACTATTGAAGATGAAAATAAACACACTCCAAGCGTTAGTCTAGATGATGAAATAAAAAAAATGTCTAAAGATGAATCAAGTCAGTCACAACAGCAATCTGATAATTCGGATCATTCTAAAAATGAATCCAAATCAGGAGATAGAAATGTTGGAGGAAACAAGAAATAACGGGACATAATCAAATTCTGAAACAGTTCAGCACAGTCATAACATGTTAGATCAGTCCAGTTTACCACAAGAAAAATATCTTATAAATGAATGGGAAGAATTTTCTGAAGCAATAAAGACTCCCAAAGAAAATCTAAATACTGATCAAGCAATAAGTTTCCAAACACTAGAACATTCACAGAAAATAGTGGAGACTGTCAATCCACTACAAAGAGTTCCAACAATGCATGATAAAGAAATCATACCGGCCTACCCCACAAATCAGATAGTTTTACAGATTGAATATATCCCTTCATTAGATATTTTCTATAGTCCTAGTTACAAAGCTGTAGTCAAAAGAAATAAAAGAAGGATAATTGATGAAACAACTCCAAAGCCTACAGATGAATCAGTTGATGTACTATGGAAGGATTCCTCAGATGATCCCACGGAACATCTAACCAAATTATCACAGTATGCAGGGGCATATGCTACTGCTATTGTTGATAAAGCTACTAAGGTTAGAGTATTGTTAAAACAAAAGGAAGCCAGAGTACAAGAATTAGAACAATTGTTGAATGAAGAGAAATCCAATTCCAATGAGAAAATCAAAGTAAACACAACCCAATTTCATAAAGATATTGAAAGTCTCAAATTGCAGCATCAGATAGAGCTTAATGAAAAACAAGCACAGCTGGAAATAGCAATGACTAAGTTACAGAGTCAACCACAATTAGAACAATTTATCAAAGAAGCACTTGATTTAAACACCAAATTAAAGAAAGAACAATAAGTGTTTTGTCACCAAGCTTCTATGATTGATTCTTATTGTGATTCAATTAAAATAATGATTCAGCAGATAGTAATTCAGAAACTGGAATGTGAAAGACTTGAAAAGAAAATCGAAGATCACATTCAATGGCAAGTTTTAGATTCGGGAAAGCAAGCTAATCTACCTCAAGTAAATAAGCTTCACAAAGAAATGTTATTCAAAGAATGGGAAGTGCAAATCAATCAAGAAGATAAAGCAGCAGCCAAGACATCCAAGATATCAAGTGAGATTATTGAATCTATGTGTGAGCAACTGTCTAAAGCATAACTTCTTAAGGAAAACACGTCTAATGTGTTTTCAGAAACGAGACAGGTAGAAATGAAGTGGAGGCAGAGAGCAGATACATGGGAGGAAATGATAAAAAAGGTAAATAAGTTTGATCAAGAAAATTACTGGAATTTTCTGGTCAAAACTTACCATCAACATCAAACTCTTCAGTATCTTACGGATTCAGCAAAAAGATCTTAGTCAATAATCTCAAATGCTATTTTCAAGGGACAGATTCGATCACGGATATCACAGCTAGCTCAGCTCAAAGCAATGTTAGATATTTTCCAACTTCGTGACCACATTCAGAAAGAAGGGCAGGATTCGCAAAATCAGAATTGTTAGTTTAATTTCCTAGATTGTTGTTTAAGTTAGCTTTTTGAGGAAGGTTGTTTGAAACCTCCTCTATATTTTTGTAATAATTTATTTTAGTTTATAGTTAGTTTAGTATTTAAACCCTTCTCATGCATTTAGAGAAGGGTCTAGAAATTTGTCAAAAACATTTGCAAAGAATGCACTATTGTAAGTTTGTGAGTGCTTTGATGAATTAATGGAACACAGTCTATTACCTTTTAACAACTAAAGTTGTTCAACTGATGTTGCACTGCTGTACTCTTTAAATTGCTCGAAAGTGAGAAGGAACAGATTCATTGTTGTCAGTTTACATGAGTAGAACTTCGTACATATGGTACTTCTATTCACTTGTATTAAGTCTTATTTCATAAATTGACAGTTATGTTTTTATTCATTATATATTTGAAATGTTATCATATATAAATATTACATGCACTTCTGTTCTAATATTTAGCTATGATTTCTTATTGAATATGTAATCACATTGATAAATGTGATATTTCTTTCACAATTCTTCTATGCAAACTACTTTGTTAGAAGAATCATTTTACATAATTTTCATCTCTTTCGACTGTTAAATGATCTATATTACTAATAGTTGAAGGATATCATTTTAGATCGCATAAAGGAAAAAACATCCCGAGTATATATTAGATTAATTACTTAGATAGATGCATATAGATTAAAATTATTATCCATTTGCATGCTATATTCACAACACCCTCATAAAACATCCTTATTGGAAAACTGGTCACATTATCTCTAGTTGAAGCACTATACCAAACGGAAAAGGAGCTGATTTAAGGTCCGGACCAGGTGGTTTTCCCTCATGTTTTGGTTACAGAATTCCTAGGCCTCAACAGGATGACAACAACATGTTCATGGATGTTGATTGATCCAGTTTGCAGGCCAATTGACCAGATGTGAAGAAATGTCCTATAACACTATAGATTTATCAACACATCTTTGCCTCAGACTTCGCTCCATGCCACAAAAGTATACCACATAAACAAGGTCTCTAAGAGGACCGAAATTTGTCCTTTGTCTCAGCCTCAGAATTCGGATGATGCCACAAAATTTAGTGCCTCAAAACTTTGCACTATGCCACAAAAAAAAATACCTCAGAAAATCGTCTAGAACTCAACATCCTTTGATTGCTAGAGCGAGGGAAGATAAAGCAAGTATCTTCCTTCTAATTTCAACCTTATATTTCTTGTCTTCTTCACACATAACGTGTTGAAGAATGTAACTAGGTTCGATCTTCATGAAATGTATTTATCAAAAGAAAGATTTTTTATTTTATTTTATTACCACAATGACTTAATAAAGCATGGGTTTCATGCTTGGGTCATCATGTTTTAGGTCAAATTCCCCATTGAGGACTTCTATGTTGATTTTTGTAGCATTAAAAAGTGATATAAGTCTCAAATTTGGTGAGGAGGCTTAGACACCAATATTCCAAATAACCCATAAATCGTTTGTGGAAATTTCACTCGGTTCATGTTTTATTAAAATAATTAATTATTTTAATGGAGACCCTAAGTCTAAACTTAGGGAAATTAAATAATTAACAAGTATTAATAAAATAGAGTGTGAGCCTTCTAGAGAACAAAGATCAAGTCAAGTTTTAATCTTAGCCATTGATTAAACTTCCAATCCAGGTCGTTGATTCTTCACTGAGAAGATTATAAAAGAAGGCTTGAGGGTCATTTGGAAAGCAAGCGGGCAAGCGTTCAGTAAACCGAGGGAAGTCAGTTATGAAGGAATAGAATTCGATTCCAGAGGGAGATTTTGCAAGGGCAAAGGAAGCATAGGGTATCGACAGTGTCAAGGCATGAGAAAAGGAGGAAGCAGGGAAGCAGAGAGGCAACACTCCGGAGCAGTGCAGAGGCCTCACGGGGTAGTGACACAGGCTTACGTTGGCTCTACACAAAGGGCTACACAGGAGGCACGCAGATTGACGCAGGGTCTATGAACCCCTCAGGTGTCAAATTCTTCAGAGCGCTGAAGAAGAATTATCTCAGGTATATCTCCAAAAAATTTCTTAGTTGTTTCTGCCAGACTTTCCTTGTAATTATTTCACTACTGAAGATTAATATATAAACCCTCATCTACTGCACCAGTTTTCTCACATTGGGTTTTTCTGAGACCAATAGTCCAAAAATAATTGTGTCTATGTGATTGATTCTTATGCTTGTATTCTTTACTATTTTGTTCTTTTCATTTACTTGGGTGATTATTGTAGTGGTGTTTATTTCAAAATTTACTAGAAGAATTACGTAAATAAACTATGGAAGAATAAGTAGGAGAAATAAATCTATCACTGCAATAGTATTTCAAGATTGAAATTTTCACATGGTGTCAAAGCTTGAGATGAGTAACAGGAGTGGAGAACCTGCAAAGAAACAAATACCTGGTGTTGCTGCTGCAGCAACTCGGAAGGGTTCACGCAACTCTCCAGAGAGAAGGGAAAGCATGAAATAACAGATGGATCACGACATCTCTATACTAGCATCCAAAATCGAAGAATAATTTTCTTTTGTGTCAAGTTTTGCTTCTCCAGATATCTGGGATATTGATAGAGGAGCTTCTGCACACATGACGGGAGTACGAGAATGTTTCTCCAACTACTGAGAAGAGCATATGAGCTTTCAAATCACCATGGGAAATAAGGAAAAATGCACCCCTGTGGGAAGGGGAACCATAGTATTTCAAACCAAAACTGGTAATAAAATTCGAGCCACTAATGTGCTGATGTGCTTGGTTTGGGGATGAACTTACTCTTCGTATCTCAGCTTCAAAATAAAGGCTATGATGTTTACTTCATTGGTAAAAGAGTATATGTCAAACACTGAAGTTGGAAAAAGAAGGCACAAATCGAAGTCAAGAGCAATAAACTCTATAAGTTGCAACTCGAATCCACAATGGCGCTAATAGGCAACAATGATGAAAAGGATTTGAATGAACCATGGCACAAGAGAATGGGGCACTTACACCATGGGGCTTTGAGAATTCTCAAGAATACTGTTACACGAGTTCCTGAACTAAGCACCAAGCAAGATGATGTCTGCAGAGGGTGCGTATTGGGGAAATATGCCAAGGCATTGTACCCCAGAAGCAACAATATGGATAAGAGTGTGTTGGAATTAATACACTCGGACATCTGCGGACCAATGTCCACTAGAGCCCTCAGTGGTGCCGAAAATTTCGTCACTTTTATTGATGACCATTCCAAGAAGACTTGGATCTATTTTCTAAGGACCAAGGACGAAGTCTTTGATCCATTCAAGGAGTTTAAGGCTCTGGTTGAGAATCTAAAAGGAAAGCGGATAAAGACACTACAATCAGAAAATGGTGGAGAATACATAGATAAAGACTTCACAGAGTTATGTGCAAGGGAAGGCATCAGAAAAGAGTGGACTGCTCCATATAATCCGAAGCATAATGGAATCACGGAAAGGAAGAATAGAACTATTGTCAAGGTTGCAATGGCTATGTTGTATGATCAAGACATGCTTAAATTCTTATGGGTTGAAACTTGTAATACAGTTGTATATGTTCAGAATAGGGTTCCTCATAATGCGTTGGATAAGATCACTTCAGAAAGTGTCTTCATTGGTAGGAAGTCAAAGGTAAGCCACTTCAGGATCTTTGGTAGTGTGGCATATTGTCATGTACCTGAAGAAAAGAGGAAAAAGTTGGATAGGAGTGTTGAAAAGGGGTATTTGGTGGGATACAGTGAAAATGCTAAGGCTTACATAATCTACATTCCTGGGAGCAGGAAGGTTGCAGTGCGACGGGATGTAAATTTCATGGAGGAAAGAGATTTCAGAAAATCCCGAGAGATGCCTTCAACAACGCAGTCTGAAGATGACCCACTGGTCTAGCCTGTATGACCACCTAAGGTTAGCCCGAGTGCCTCTCCAAGGAAGCAAGATCCAAGGGATTCATCTCCAGAAAATTTGCAGGAGGGGGAGCAGGTAGAGCCACCCTCTACCAATGGTAAGACGAGCAGGGAATTACGACAAATTCTGAAGGATGCAGAGGAGTTTGTCGAGGCCCCCATAAATGAGAAGAGGGAGCGTAAGCAACCGGACAGGTACCAAGCCTTGGTAGCCCAGGTTGGGAAACCCTCTAGTATTTAGGAGGCAACTCAGCATCAAGTATGGGTCGATGCAATTGTGGAAGAGTACCGTTCCATCATGACAAATGATGTCTATGAGGTGGTTCCTAGGCCTCATAACAGATCAGTTGTGGGTTCGAGATGGATCTACAAGATCAAATATGCTACAGAAGGAAGCATAGAAAAATTCAAAGCTAGGTTTGGGGCAAAGGGGTATGCTCAGAAGGAAGGGATAAACTATGAAGAGACCTTCACCACAATTGCCATATATACTTCTATTAGATCTGTGATATCCATTATTGCGCAAATGGGATGGGAGATTCACCAAATGGACGTCAAGACTGCGTTCTTAAATGGGGTGATAGAAGAAGAAGTATATATCGAACAACCAGAGGGATTTGAGATGCATGAGCAGAAGACTCATGTGTGTAGGATTATGAAAGCCTTGTATGGACTTAAGCAAGCCCCTAGAGCTTGGTATGGTCGAATTGATAGCTACTTGCAGAAGATGGGATTCGTCAAGTGACACAGATCCCCGTCTCTACTATCTGAGAGTAGGGGACGAGCCTTTGATATTGGTGTTGTACATAGATGATCTATTCCTAACAGGATCATGTAGGCTCATCAAGGACTGTAAGGAGAAATTAGCTTCAGAATTCGACATAAAGGATCTGGGGTTGATGCATTATTTTTTGTGGTTAAAAGTTTGGCAGCAGAAGGGTGAGATCTTCCTTGGTCAAGGGAGATATGCTACAGAAACCTTGAAGAGGTTCAAGGTGGAGGAATATAGACCCATGGCTACACCAATGATCAACAATTGGAAGAAAATTGATACTTCTGAAGATGATGAGGTTGATCCTACCTTGTATAGGCAGCTTGTGGGATCCCTGATCTATCTGGTCAACACTAGGCCAGAGATTTGTTATGTTTTCAACACCCTCAGTTAATTCATGGTGGAACTAAGGAGGGCACATTAGGCAGTAGCCAAGCATGTTCTTAGATATTTGTAGGGAACATTCGAGCTTGGATTGAGATACACCTGAGGCAATGACATCAAATTGGGTGGGTTCACTAACGCAGATTGAGCCGGGAGCCCAATAGATCGAAAAAGTACCAGTGGGTATTGTTTCAATGTTGGATAAGGAATGATCTCCCGGTGCAGCAAAAATTAGAAGTATGTGGCTCTGAGCTCCACTGAGGCAGAATATATGGCTACAAGCACTGCTTCGTGTGAGGCCATATGGCTTAGGAAGTTTCTTGTGAATTTACTCAAGGAAAATATGGAAGCGACCAACATTCTATGTGATAATCAGAGTTGCATCAAGCTCTCTGAAAATCATATGTTTCATTATCGGTCAAAGCACATTGACATCATGTGTCATTTAATCAGAGACAATGTCCAGCGAGGCATTGTACAATTACAATACACTCTGACAGGAGAACAAGTGGCAGACATCCTCACTAAGGCTCTGGGAAAGACAATGTTTGTCTACTTCAGAGAGAAGATGGGGATGATCAAGAATCCATTTCAATAGCAGAGGTGGACTAATGCAAAATGAGAGGGCACTACAGTACAGATGAGGAAGTGGCAGTAGCAGTGTCATGGGCAGCAGTACAGAAGGCAACAACGTAGCAGATGAGGGGCAGCAGCAGCCAAGCATCCGCAACGCAGAGGATGCTTCAGGGTCAGAGCAGTATGTAGCAGGCATATTGCTAGAACACTTTCATCGCTAAGAGCGAGTGCTGATTTTTGTAGCATCGGAAAGTTATCTAAGTCTCAAATTTGGTGAGAAGGTTTAGACACCAGTATTCCAAAGAACCCATAAACTGTTTGTGGAAATTTCACTCGGTTCATTTTTATTAAAATAATTAATTATTTTAATGGAGAGCCTAAGTCTAAACTTAGGGAAATTAAATAATTAACGGGTATTAATAAAACGGAGTGTGAATCTTCTAGAGAACAAAGATCAAGTCAATTTTTAATCTTAGCCATTTATTAAACTTCTAATATGGGCCCTTGATTCAATATTATAAAAGAAGGCTTGAGGGTCATTGCACAGCAACTCAGGCAAGCGTCCAGTAACCCGAGGGAAGTCTATTATGAAGGAATAGAATTTGATTTTAGAGGGAGATTTTTCAAGGGCGAAGGAAGCAGAGGGAATCAACAGTGTTAGGGCACCAGGAAAGGAGGAAGCAGGGAAGCAGAGAGGCAACACTCTGGAGTAGCGCAGAGGCCTCACGTAGTAGTGACACAGGCCTACATTGTCTCTACGCATAGGGCTACATAGGAGGTACGCAGAGTGACGCAGGGAGGGTCTGGAAACCCCTCAGGTGTCAAAAATTCTTCAGAGGGTTGAATAAGAATTATCTCAGGTGTATCTTGAGAAAATTTCTCAGTTGTTTCTGCCATACTTTCCTTGTAAATATTTTACTGCTAAAGATTAATATATATAACCTCATTTGCAGCACCGATTTTCCCACATTGGGTTTTTCCGGGGGCAATTGTCCAAAAATAATTGTGTATGTGATTGATTCTTATGCTTGTATTATTTACTATTCTGTTCTCTGCATTTTCTTGGGTGATTACAACAGTAGTGTTTATTTCAAAATTTACTGGAAGAATTATGTAAATAAGTTATTGGAAGAATAAGTAGGAGAAATAAATCTATCACTGCAGTAGTATTTCAAGATTGAAATTTTCAGATTCTAGGATTTTTATTGAGTCATTAGAGTCATTGTACATTTAATGAGACCCTTCTTGGAATTTTGAATCATGTAAAAAGAATTATTTTTTAGTCAAAAATGAATTTTGTCACCTCCACACCACGTCGACCCTTATCAGTTCAAGTCGGCCTATAAGAAGGGAATTCGAACTCCAGAAAAGGGTATATATAAGAGCAATTCAATTCATTTGAGAGATCATCACACACACAAGTTCGACCTCCAAGAAGAGGCAGTGAAGAAGTGCGAACTTGGAGAAGAAGACAAGGAGTTGCAGGATTGAAGTTTCTAGGGCACTTATCTCTCCCACGTGTGGAATTTCTGGGCTACTGCAACTAGATCGAACTATTGCATCAAGGTTGAAGTTCTGTTGTTGCTTCCAGGTCAAAATATTGCTTCAGGTCAATTCGAAGTGTTGCTTCAAAGTCAAAGTGTTGCACCTAGGCCAAAGTCCAGTTGTTGCTAGGTCGAAGTCATTGTTGCCATTAGGTCGAAGTTTATGCTGCATCAAAGTATTGTTGTTGCTGCTACTATTGCTATTCTAGGTCGAAGATAGTGCTGGAAGGTTATAATCTACAGAAGAAGGAAAGGGTTGACTTTGTGATTGAAGGAGGTCTATGTTTAAGTCAAGAAGCCTTGGATTGTCTCGTGAAACTATTGAAGGAAGAGTTGTTGACTAGGTTTTCCCGTAGAGTGGAGTTTTGCCCTGGTTGTCCGCCTACCTCTGGTGTCCCTAATCTTCATATGTTTTGATAATTGCTTTATGAACTAAAAGAAGAACACAAAAGATAATAAGTAAATAAGAATTACGCAAGTAATTATCAAGTAAATAAAATATTTCTGCCTTTCTGATTTTCTAACAAGGTATCAAAGCTAAGGTGAAGAAGGAGGAAAAAGGCAGCTTGTAGATATATGGAAAGGAGACTAAGGAATCTCAAGAAGTTGAATAAGGGATCATCAAAGGGGATCATATAAGAAAAGAAGCTTACTATCTCGAAGGACAATGTCTAACACAATAAAGGGAGAGAACAAACTATAAGGAGCATCAAATTACAGGGCATGGAAGAAAAGGATTGACCTCATCCTTGAAAAGAATAATGTCTTAGATCTAGTCAAAGGAAAAGTGAAGAAACCTATTGAAGGATTCAATGATGCAGATAAAGCAAAGTTTAGAGAGTCAGTGATATTGGCTATGAGCCTAATGGTAGAAGGGATAAAGGATAGCCTTGTCCCATACATTTCCAACATAGACTCTGCTCAAGAAATGTATGAAGCTTTATCAAAATTGTTCACCATCAAGAACATTAGTCAAGCGACAAGTCTCAAGAATGAACTAAGGACTACAAAAATGACAAAGGATGATATTGTGGCTTCCTTCTTTGAAAGGATAGCTAGAATTGGAGATGACCTTCAAGTTATAGATGAAGTGGTACCGGAAAAAGAGTTATTGATTATTGTGTTATTGGGATTGCCACCCACTTGGGGTGGTTTTGCTTATGGGATTAACAGCTGGAGAGAAACTCCTTCATTCGAGGAATTATGGAATGTGCTTGCAACCAAGAAGAGATGAGAATTTCATTAGTAAACAGCAATGAAGAAGAGAAAGTTTCAAATGCTTACTCCACTGATCACAAGAAAGGAAACTTCAAGAAATATAAAGGGCCAAGAAGGAAGGTAGACATGTCCAAGATAGAATGCTACCAATGTCATAAAATAGGTCACTATAAAAGTGATTGTCCTGACAATCAGAAGAATAAGAAAAGGAACATGGATCAAGCAAATTTTGTTTAAGAAGGATCACCAAAGAAGAATAAAACCGAAGAATCAGAAATAAGGGACTTACACTACTAAGTCCTTTGCTCTAAGTTTTAGTTGTTTTCATTTGTAATTTTGATTTCTAGTAGTGTAAGTTTAACATGAATTGGAAAAACATTTTTCAATTGTTTGTATAAGGTTATAGGTATCCCTCGAGATTGGATTAAGAGGGAGCCCTCAACATTTTCCAAAGATAAGTATCTTACTCCTTGTATTATCTTTTCATATTTGTTTTCCTTTCCTTGACTATGCATTATTGTATTAAATGCTAATTACATTTCTTTTATATTTTTATTTGTTTCGGAAGGCTTGTTGATCTGCTCAAGGATTATGAAGAAGACCTCACAAGACAAAACATTGGAATTACAAGGTTTGTTAAAAACAAAGGTATGCCTTAGACTATAAGCTTTGTTATCTTCATGATAAAGGTATATTCATTCTTTTTGGTAATATATTCTACATTACTAACGTTATTGTGTCTAGCTCTCTTGAATCATAAAGATTCTTGATCGGGTGATTCATCATTAAATAAGTCTACTCTCCTCATATCTTTGATCATTCTTGCAGAACCCTAAAAAGGTTCTCTGTAAAACCCGAACTTAAGGGTATGTCAATGATAATGTATGAAACCTTAGCCTACTTAGGGTTATTGATGAAGTCTAAAGAACATGTTATGTTTAGTGTTTGAAGTTTTGATGATGTCGTGTTTGGGGTTTTGGTATGGTTATGGAAACCCTAATATTTTAGGGTTGACTAGTGATATATGAAATCCCAAACCTTTGAGGCTTTGGTAAATTAGGGGTTTTTTGCTATGTTATTGAAACCCTAGATATTTAGAGTTTGGTAGGGCTTGTAAGCAAGACCCTTATTTTTTATGTTGTCTTAGGAATGAAGCCCTAGGTATATGTTTTTCCATCTGATCAAGTTTGTTATATGCTTGTGTCTAATATATGTTGTTATGATATGCTTGTGCATGATTATGAAATCCTAGATATGTACATGTGTTGAATTAATTATTGATGGTCATAAGTCCCAGGGTTTGTAATTAAGCCCTAGTCAAAGTTTGATATTCTAGGATGATATTTTTTAGCCTTGATGATGATTCTAGGGTTTTACAACTAAACCCTAGTAGAAGTTCAATTCTCTAATATATGATGATATTGTTTCAAATGTGATAATCTAAGATTGTTGAAATCTGAAATTGAGTTGTGATTAGTTTGGATTATTGACGCTCATGTATGAAATCTAGGGTTTTGCACTAAATCCTAGTAGGAACCCTAACATATGAATTTTGACAATTGTTAGACACATTATACTTGTTTGAAGTGTTTCTAAGGTTTGCTATATATTATAATAGAATTTTCCATATCGTTGAAAGAGATATTGAAGCCCTAGATATAATGAGATTGATATTTTTTATTAAGCTATTGATGTGATTTAGGGTTTGTAACAAAACTTGGGCAAGAAATTGAAGTATAAAAGTATGTGTCTCTTGTTGATTATAAACCTAACTAAGACTAGGTATCCAATGTTTAAAGACTAATGTTTCCATTATTGTATAAGTTTGATAAGGTTAACTTCATGCTTCTATGAATTTAGTTGTACTTGCTATCTAATCTAAATTGTGCATGTACATAATCTTCAAGATGGTGAGGATGTTCGTAAGTAAAGTTGATTTGATTGTTAAGCATGATGGAGGATGATGATCAAGATGACTTCGATAAGGAATGAAGCTATGAAATATTTTCCATTGTTATAAAAGGAAGTTGATCTCCCTAAGTTAAGAGGGAGCCTAGATAGAAGAAATCTCCCTACTTAAGAGGGATGGCATATCATAGTCATGATGGATACCTTAAAAGAAGAAATTGGAGAATGCATTTTGAGGTGCTGCTGAAAGAAGGAAAGCAAGATTTGGTTGTAGAATATGTTGTTGTGAAGTAGGAAAGGAAGTTGTATGTCAAGGTTCGTTTGGAAGTCTCTAAGTCCTATTGTGATAAAATGAGAAGCAACATCAAGATGTCTGAAAGAACCCAGAGGTTTGTATTTACTTATGAGTATTTGAAAGTTTGTCACTGATTAGGGTTATGTTTGTATAGGTAAATCTCTCAAAGTTTTGATAACATGTTTTGCATGCTTGTTGTTACCGATCAATTTGACCGAAAGAGATTTGTTGTTACCGATCTATTTGATCGGGGAGGATTTGCTCCCGATTGGAATAATCGAGAGTGTTGAGGCTTTTTGTGTGATACACATTGCCTGGGAGAAGTCGGCACTATGTGTTGATGTTTGGATCCTGAAGTAGGGAGGGTGTCATTGTTCATAGATCTCTGACCTCAGATACGCACCTGGATCCTTGGGTTGATGGTTAGCAAGTCTGATGGTACCTAGAGAGGCTGACAACGTTAGTCCATCTTAGTCCCACTCGGATACATTTCCCTGGTCATGAATCTAGTCTGTGGCAGAGTGCCTAAACTATTTGAGGACCTTGGATAGATTGCCCTAGTCAGAAATCTAGTCCATGGCATTGCAGTGCCTAAACTCTTCATGGTTCATGTGTTTTGAGATCTTCCTTGTACTTGTATATGTATGTGTCATTATGAATACCTCCCTAGTTAAGAGGGAGTGTTAAAGAATGTAACTAGATTCGGTCTTCATGAAATGTATTTATCAAAAGAAAGAAAAATAAATTTTTATTATTACTACAATGACTTATTAAAGCATGGGTTTCATTCTTGGATCATCATGTTTTAGGTCAAAGTCCCCATTGAGGACTTCTATGATTTATATTGAGTCATTAGAGTCATTGTACATTTAATGAGACCCTTCTTGGGCTTTAATCAAAGTGTACCCATGAAACTTGAGTTTGAAATAATGCCATCTCATACTGGTTTCATCTTACGTTGGCCTTGTTTACTGTTTGGGTAATTCGAACTCTAGAAAAGGTATATAAGAGCAGTTTGATTCCTTTGAGAGACCATCACACACAAAAGTTCGATCTCCAAGAAGAGGCAATGAAAAAGTGTGAAGTTGGAGAAGAAGACAAGGAGTTGCAGGATCAAAGTTTCTATGGCACTTATCTCTCCCAGATGTGGAATTTATGGGCTACTACAACTCGATCGAAGTAATGCATCAAGGCCGAAGTTCTGTTGCTACTTCCAGGTCAAAAAACTGTTACAAGATCGAAGTGTTGCTTCAGGTCAAGTCAAAGCGTTGCTTCAAAGTCGAAGTGTTGCACCTAGGTCAAAGTTCAGTTGCTGCTGCCAGTTGTTGCTAGGTTGAAGTCAATGTTTCCATTAGGTTGAAGTTTCTATTGCATCAAAGTGTTGTTGCTACTACTATTCTAGGTCGAAGATAGTGTTGGAAGGTTGTCATCTATAGAGGAAGGAAAGGGTCGACTTGGTGATTGAAGGAGGTCTATGTCTAGGTCAAGAAGTTTTGGATTGTCTCGTGAAACTATTGAAAGAAGAGTTGTTGACTAGGTTTTCCCCTAGTGTGGGGTTTTTCCCTAGTTGTCCGCCTACATCTGGTGTCCTTGATCTTCACATATGTTTTGATAATTGTTTGATGAACTAAAAGAAGAACACAAAAGATAATAAGTAAACAAGAATTACACAAGTAATTATCAAGTAAAGAAAATATTTATGCCTTTCTGATTTTCTAACAAAACGGAGATGTATGTGATGATCTGAAGTGTACCTTGGGTGGAGGTCGAATGGGCTATTTATAGCCTTCTAATCATGAGAATGGGTGTCTTTCATAGGCAAGCCGACATGTCTCTTGGAGGGCCAACTTGGTCACTTAAGGAGGTAAATAAAAAATTCAAATTTTCATTTTTCCCACTTTGATAAGGTCATGAAGAACATGACTTATTAAATTTTCTTTTGAATGTAAAACAAATAAATATTTTTCCTTTTTCTTGCAAGCATGAAGAACATGCTTCAAATAAATTTTCTTTTACAAATGTAATATATATTACATCATTACAAGTACAAATGAAACATTATGAAAACCGATCATAGCTACAAAATTCAACATCCCCTTGAGAATTCCCAGGTAGTTGATACTAGGTACAAGAACCCAAACACTAGGAATAAAACCAAGGCCGATAACAGAAAACTCCCACCAGTTAACTGCTGAACCACAGCCCAACTGACAAAAATGAGCCCCTTACCATAGGGATACCTACGTTTCTCTATTCACTAACGTATTGACATTCTTAGCACTTAAAGTGGCATGCCATGTATCGTAATATGACTTTGTTGATTGATTAGACCCACCACTGATCAATTGAAGTAAGATGAGCTTTTGTTTGTACAGGAACCGCAATTATTATTACAAAATTATTTGGAAGCCCTCAAGTCTACTAAATACAGATCATGTTTGAGATCTTACTGGACCCATATTTAACTCATGATGGAATTTTTTTTAATTTTTAACAGTATTGGCGCGGTGTAAAGGGCTTGGAAAAGAAAATCCCCTTTCCTTCCCTTCCAGATCAATTGCTTGCGATTTCTAGCAACCATTCAAGGGCGTTAAACCATAACAAGCGTTGTTTCTCACCACAAAGCTACCATTAACATGGTCAATCAAATGAACAGGTAGCAGTTTACTCATCAATATGCGGTCTTGCTTTTAAATATTTAAATATGTGAAAGACGTCTCCTAACTTAATCATTAAATGTGAGATAACACGGCTAGCCTTAGTGAAACATTTCATAGACGTCTAGCAAACTTCATTTGCATAAATCAAACCTACTAGTTGATAAAAGTCAGCCATAAAATTCCAATCAAAACATCAATTCTCATGAAACTTTGATCAAGCTGTTCACCATCCCAAGAACCTAGCATGTTACAAATAAAACAAAATTTGCCAGAAACAGGAGATTTGAAACTCAAGATAAGGAGACTAAGATTACCACATTTTGCACTATTGCCTTGCCTGTGTCAGATATAATTGCCAGAGGAAAGACTTTACTCTATAATGGGTATGAAGTACTCCAAATAAAAATGGTTTCGAGGGATTAACTAATTCTCGTGCCAAGTATATTGTATGTGCAATGGAAAATGCTACATAACGAATCTCATAAGGAGATATAAATCAGAGATTCCTTGTGTGTGGTTAAGCAAAATCTCCATCTAGATTCTTATTTTTAAAAAGCTATACATTGGTACCCAGAACATTTGCAGAATTTTTTCCCTTTCCTCTCAGAGATCAACTTCGTTATTCCTTCCAACAAAGAAACAAAAAGAAGGGAATGGCAACTTACGTCAAGACGAATTAGATGCAGAATTCTTTTATTCTTTCCCTGTAAATTCTGATAATCTGTTTTCAATATGATAGCTGTAAATAAAACCCAACTTTTGATGAGCGTATTTTTACAAAGAACCCCATTGGCATGGGCCTTATGTTTTCCAACAATAGTATCATCTACTCCAAGGAAAACATGTTTGTCTGTAAAAGCACGTGGGATTGAAACACCATAATACAGAAACTTCATGATCTGACGGTGACATAAGCAGTAGATTTTGGTCAGTAACATCATAGTTCACATCTTTTCATACATTCTTCGATAGATTTTTGCACCTTCAGACTGAGCATGAATCTCTCTTTCTGTCCTTATACCAATTGGATTCTCTAAGAGCCATCCATCATCATCACACAAATTCGGGTGATGGGCATCCATGTGCTGGACAGAATCAAAATGGCTATCAAAATGTTTCCTCATGTCAACTGCCACTTCATGAACATCAGACTGAACTAATATCTGTTCAAAAACAAGCCCTCATTATCAATATTCAATACCTTTATTCAATTTAACATTTTAAACATTTTAAACTCAGATCTATTGAATTTAGTTGTCTTTTCATGTGGAATCAAAATCTAAAGACACCATATACCTCAAATTTCATGCTTGATAGTTGTTCTAGACTATCATGATGCCTCATAGCCACAAGTTTGACTATTACTAGCTTTTTGTATACAGGAAAATATAATCCAACTAGCTATATGCATATAATGTTTTCTATAAATATTTCCGTCTTTGAATAAAAATTGTTCCTAATATTAAAATGTCTTTTTGAATTTTGTATTTCAGGTTTAATTTCTTGCAACCAAAGTTATCAATGTTCACAAATGAGATAGATCCACACAATTTCAGCTTAGAGTTGATATTTCATAGAAATTTGGTGTTTCTGATTGTTGATTTTTTTGTGTAGCATCGGGAGGTATTCCCATATGCCAAGAGGTCATGGAAGTTGGCCTGAAAAATTTGAGAAAATAAAAATAATTTTTATTTATTTTGGGCATCATGCAGGCTCAAGAAGTCAAGTCGGCACCACCATGAAAGGGTGTGTCCCTTGGTCAAATTCAAACTCATTTGACTTATATAAATACATGATGCTACTCCACTTCGACCAATTTGTATTCAACATATATTCTCTCTTCTATTCCAGCCACACATACGAAGTCAAAGAAGAAGATTTGGAGGTCTGACCGAGCTAGTCTCTTGATTATTTGACCGAGCTTTGACCGAGTTTACAGAGCTGTCATATGACCGAATTTGACTGAGCAACAGAATGCCACACATGCAGACTTTCACCACAGATTTCTGACCATAATTGACTGCAGCAAGAATTTGACCACAGGCAGAATTGACCGCAGGGGCTAAGTTGACCAGACCAAAAGTTTGACCAAATTTGATTTCTTGGCTGGTTTGACCAGTATTGACTGGCTGGAATTTTCACCAGGTTTGACTAGTATTTGGACTTGGATTTTGGGACAGATTTCTAGACATTTTTTGTAATCAAGGTTACTTGGGAGCGGCAGTGAAAACGGGGAGCGGGAGCGGGAGCGCCATTTTCAGAAGCTCCCGGTCTGGGAGCGTTTCGGGGAGCGCTTTTTTATAATATATATATTTTTTATATTTTGATGCATATATGTCAATAAAAGCATGTAGAATGATGAATTAGACATAAAAAACATAAAAACATAGATTGAACCAGAGGTATCTTTATCATTACCTCTGGATCTGTATAAGGATCTTTGTCATTAATATCACCCTCTAAGCATTCGCTCCGGGAGTGAGTTCGAGGGAGCGCGCTCCGGGAACGGGTTCAATAGGGGGGAGCCACTCCCCCGCAACCTTGTTTGTAATTGTAAACCTTGCAGAAGAATAATTTCTCTTAGAAAAAAAGTTGTTGGGTTTTCTCCCAAGTCTGGATTTCCCAAAGTAAATTCGTTGTCTCTATTGTGCATGGCTGTCTCTTTATCATCTTACTTTTTTCACTGCATTACTATTGAAATATTTTGTGTATAATTGCTCAATAATATCAGTGGCATAAGATAAATTGTATGAAGAATATTAGGTAGTAATTATAAGATCAGAAGATTGGTTTCTACTATGCATCTTTTAGAAAATTCAACATGGTATCAGAGCTTTGTTGAAAGAGCAACCATTGGAGTCAGCCTAAGAAACATTGAGATGTGACTTCACTTGTGCAAGAGAACAAGCTCAGAGGAACCACAGCTGTCTTTAAAAGGCCAATTAGAAGAATTCTGTGGATGAAATCTGTTCTAAAGAGATCAAGTTTGCATCTGCTCTACTATTTGTGAAGGGCCGAGTCAAGGAAAGTCTGTCGTGAAGACTGCAGTCAATCTTTGTCTAGGCCGCAGCCCTAGAAGACGGACGAGGGCCTCAAAATGTGTGCTCAGGCAGGCTGAAATGCCTCAGAATCAAAGCAAACCGTCCGAGAGCCTTTTGAGGAGGGCCAAGTACCCTCAGGCCTGTGGTAAGGCTAGTAGAAGGTGGTTGTAGCATACTATGGCGGACAGCAAGGAAACAAGGGCTGAGAAGTGAAGTTTGGGGGGCTAAAAGCAAGGTGATTGATGTAGTACAGGTGACTAAAGGAGAAGCCTAACTGTGAGCAGCAAGTTGACAGTGTTCAAAAGGAACTGATCTTTGTGTGAGCATTGGAGGCAAAGAACAACCTGGAACAAGAGTTGGAAGACTTGAGGTTTGTAAACACTAGAGAAGGCTTGAAGATTGGGACTTATATTGAAGTCTTGGATAAGAAAGTCCTAGGGTTTGTGGGATGAAACACTAGAGCAAAACTTGGAGTGTTGGATGCAAGTGGAGTTTGTGTGATGCATACTTGGTTTTTCTTCTTGATAGCATGTGAAATGACTTGGTGTTGATACTAGCATATTGTTGAGCCTTTCATATGGCTAGATAGCTCGATGAATCCGCAAGATGAAGAAACTCTAGCTCTTACAGTTCATGCAAGGAACAGGAAAGGAAAGCAACATGCATCAGCAGCTGATGTTGAGGACGAAGATGAGCATCCACCTCAGAAGAAGACAGAGGAATCTAAGCTTTATAAGAGTGAAAATGGACTTCATTGAATTCTGCAAGGAAGCAAGGATCAAGAGGGAGTTGACAATTCCCTACAACCCTCATCAACTTCCTTCTTAATCAAGCGATGAGTACTTCATATTTTTCTCCCTTGATTATTATTATTATTATTCCTTGGTCAACCTCTTGTCTTTGTAGTTTTTGCTTGGTTATGATTATTTCTTCCATGCACTCCTGAATGAGGTTTTTAGGTACATCATGAATGCTACCAAGGCAATGATTCTGGCCATGGATGGCAACATCAGGAAGAACAAAGAAAGGCTTGTGACAAGAGGGTTCTCCCAGTGAGAAGGAGTGGACTACAAGGATACTTTTGTTCCAGTCTCCAGATGATTAGTTTTTTTGTATGACCTAAGGGCTCGAGCACAGACTCAGCGAAGTGATTGGTGTTTGAAAGTAAGAAATTTTATAGATTGTTAGGACATCCAGGATAGTGCCAAATGACAAGAAGAGGTTCCAGTTCTGAGGGAATAGATCATCAAGAAGAGTGGAAGGGAGCAACAACAGCAGAAGGACTTGCTTATGTCTCAGAGGGAGCAGCAGTGGAAAAAGGACTTACGTGACAAAGGAAGCAACAATAGCAGGAGGATTTGCTTCCGTGATAAAGGAAACAACCACGACTACCACAGGAAGACCTGCTTCAGTGTTAGAGGTGTTGAAATATGTAACTAGGTTCAGTCTTCATAATGACATATGTAATCGTGATTTTATGTATTTAACATAAAAAAGAAAAATAGATTTATTCTTGTTGTTCTTGAGGCATGGGTTTCATGCACAAAGAAATTTATTTTATAGGTCAAGCAGCCATTGAGTACTTCTAGGTTTGTCATAAAGTCAACTGAGTCATTGTAATGTATTGAAGACCCATTTGGGCATGTTACATATTGTAAAGAAAAAATTATTGATTCAAAGTAGAGTCAAAAGACCCTCTAAGACCTCGTCATGGCACAAAGATCAAGTCGGCCTTAAGATAGCAATTCATACCCCTCAAAAGCCTATATATAAGAAGGAACTTGACCTCATTTGGACACACACTCGAGCAAGTTCGATCTCCTCAAGATAGAAGCAGGAAAAGGACGAAGAAGAACAAGAACAAGATTGAAGCTTTGGGCCTCTCTCTCTCTCTTTTGTTAAGGTTTCTACAGTTACTAGGCAAGATGAAATTATGAAGTTGCTTCTAGGTCGAAGCTGTGAAATTACTTCTAGGTCGAAGCCATGAAGTTGCAAGTTCGAAGCTGTGAAGTTGCTTCTAGGTCGAAGCTGTGAAGTTGCATCAAGGTCGAAGCTGTGAATCTACTAGGTCAAAGTTGCAGAAATTTTTGTTGGGGTCGAAGTTGTTGGAAGGTCAAAGTTTGTTGTTGGAAGCTGTGCAAATCAAGAAGGAAGGATGACTTGATCTTGGAGGAGTCTTGGTCAAGGGTCAAATTTCTTGGAATTCATCAATTGAAGATTTTATAAGAAGAGAAGAATCCTTGTAGTTTTTCCTCTCAAGTGGAGAGGTTTTGGCCTGGGCTGATCGTCTATATCTTGTGTCCTCTTGTCTCATTGTTCCTTATTGTTTGGTAGTTGTTTGATGATAAGAACAAAATAATAATCAAGTTGAAAAAGAAGTTAATCAAGACAAGTAAAAAGATATCACAAGCGGTTATTAAAGTAAGAGAAATCATCTAATCTAGCTACCCCTAGATTTCGCAACATGGTATCAGAGCTAAGGTGACAAGACAAGGAAAAGGCAGCTTAAAGAAGGACACTCTAGGGCCGAAGCACTAGAAGATCTTCAAGAGAATCAATCGTCAAGAAGATAAAAGGATTGAAGTAATTTTGGGTATGCTTTAGACTATTCTTGTTCACACATGCGAGGAGATTAGGGCTCATTTGTTGCAACAGAAGCCGAATTCTTGGTCGCCTAAGGAGGTCGAAAAAAAGTGAAAGACAACCCATCTTGCAAAACGAGTTGCAAAAGAAGAAGCCTTTATCCAAGCAAAGAAGAGAGAAGGGTAAAATATCTGTCTTTCTCCCACACATGCAAAAACTAGGGTTTCTGCAGTGACTGAAAATTACAGGGGTCGAAAAAGAGGTCGCAGAAGAAGCTGCAAGTACTGGAAGGAAAATTTGATTGAAGTTGACTTTGAGAAAGGGAAGCTCATCAAGGAAAAAGGCGTTGTCATCATCATCAAGGAACCAAGGTGATATTCCTCTCTTTAAAGGATCACTTTCAAAGGAAGACATCTTCTATTATCAACATCATAATCAAAATCAAGAAGTCATCAAGTTGAAGATATTGTCATCGAGGAGTATGTTCACAAATAAGTATCTTTATGTCCACATCTGAATCTATCAAAATGACTTCATTTTGCAAGGAAAGCAACAAATTAGTTGGATCATCAAACTTTCTTGCATGGAAGAGAACAGATTTGATCCTCATTGAAAATGAAGTCATTGATCATATTAAGGGTTCAATCACTAAACCTCCAACGGAAGAAGCTCAAGATCTTGCAAAGTACATGAAAGGGGAAGCAAGGGCTCAAAGGATCCTTATAGAATGCATCAAAGATCCCCCCATACTCTATGTATCAAATTTGGAGACATCAAAAGAAATATACGAGAAGCTAGTAGAATTGTTCTCCGTAAGTATTGGAGAAGTGATATCATTAAGACACGAACTCTACAAGATGAAGATATCAAAGTTGTTGAAGAATGCAACTAGGTTCGGTCTTCATGAAATGTACTTATGAAAAGAATGAAAAGAAATTTATTATTATTATTATTATGACTTATTAAAGCATGGATTTCATGATTGGGTCATCATGTTTTAGGTCAAAGTCCCAATTGAAGACTTCTAGGATTTATTTTGAGTCATTAGAGTGATTGTACATTTAAATAGACCCTTATTGGGCTCTTGAATCATGTAAAATTAATTATTTTTTAGTCAAAAATGAATTATGTCACCTCCACACCAAGTTGGCCTCAAGGAGATCAAGTCAGCCTCAAACTGGGTAATTCGACCTCACCAAAAGCCTATATATTGGAGCAGTTCGAATTCATTTGGAACTCACTCTCTCACTCACACAAGTTCGATATCCAAAAGAAAGAGCTGGAAAAGTGCGAAGTAGGAAAGAAGGCTAAAAGAAGTGCGAAGTTGGAGAAGGAAGAAAAGGTCAAAATCGGAGTTTTGGGCCATCTATCTCTCACACGTTTGGGTTTTCTGGGGAGATTGCAGAATTGCTGCCAAGTCGAAGTTGTTGCTGCCAATTGTTGTTGCTTCAAGATCGAAGTTGCTAGGTCGAAGATACTGCTGCATAAAAGTGTTTTTGTTGCTGCTGCTGCATCTAGGTCGAAGATAACACTGAAAAGTGATCATTTGCAAAAGAAGGAAAGGGTTAACTTGGAGTGGAGGAAGTCTGTGTCTATGTCAAGGGTCTTGGATTATCTCAAGAAAACTATTGAAGGAAGAGTTGTTGACCGGGTTTTCCCTAAGAGTAGGGTTTTTCCCTGCCTGTCCACCTACAATTGGTGTCCTTGATCTTTGTGCTATTGTTTTGGTAATTGCTTGATGAACTAAGATAAAAGAAGAACATAAGAAAGTTAATAAGAATACAAGAATCTCACCAGTAATTATCAAGTATAAGAAAATATTTCTGCCTTTCTGATTTTCTAACATGGTATCAGAGCTAAGGTGAAGAAGGAAAAAGGCAGTTTAAGGATCTATTGAAAGAAAGGAATCTCAAAGAAGTTGATCAAGGGATCATAGAAGGAGACCTTATAAGGAAAGAAGCTTATTATCTTCAAGGACAATGTCTATCACAATAAAGGGATAGAACAAATTAGAAGGAGCATCAAATTACAGGTCATGGAAGAAGAGAACTGATCTCATTCTTGAAAAGAACAAAGTCTTGGATTTGGTCAGAGGAAAAGTGAAGAAACCTTCTGAAGGATCTAGTGATGCAAATAAAGTGAAGTTTAGAGAGTCAGAAATAATGGCTATGACACTAATGGTAGAAGGTATAAAGGACAATCTTGTCCCATACATTTCCAACATAGACTTTGCTCAAGAAATGTATGAGGCCTTATCGAAAATTTTCACTATCAAGATCATTGGTCAAGTAGCAAGTCTGAACAATGAACTAAGAACAACAAAAATGACAAAATATGACACTGTGGTTTCCTTCTTTGTAAGGATAGCTAGAACTAGAGATGACCTTCAAGCCATTGATGAGATTGTACCAGAAAAGGAGCTAGTGATTACTGCAATGTTGGCATTACCACCTACTTGGAGTGCTTTTGCCTCAGGAGTCAATAGCTGGACAGAAACTCCTTCATTCGAAGAATTATGGAATGCTTGCAGCCAAGAAGAGATGAGAATTACATTAGTAGACAACAATGAAGAAGAGAAACAGGGATCAAGCTAATGTTGCTGAAGAAGGATCTCCAAAAAAGAATAAAGTCGAAGAATCAGATATAAGGGACTTACATTACTAATTCATTTGCTCTAAGCTTTAGTTATTTCATTTTGTATTTTTGAATTTTAGTATTTGTAGGTTTAACATATTGTTGGAAAGACATTTTTGAATTGTTTTTATAAGGTTATTGGTATCCCTCGAGTTTGGAGGGTGCCCTCACCAACTTCCAAAGATAAGTATCTTACTTTTTCATTCTTGGTTTCCCTTACCTATCTAAGTTTGTTAGTATTAAATACTAATCACATTTCTATTTCTATTTTTCTTTCTTTAGGAAAGGCTTGTTGAATACTTAAGGATTATGGAAGAAAACCTCACAAGACAAAGCATTGGAATTACAAGGTTTGAAACAAAGGTATGCCTTAGACCATAAGCTTTGTTTTCTTCATGATAAAGGTATACTTGTTCTCTTTGGTAATCTATTCTACATTACTAACATTGTTGTTTCTAGCTCTCTTGAATCGTAAAGATTCTTGATTGGGTGATTCATCATTAGATAAATCTACCCTTCTCATACCCTTGATTATTCTTGTGGAACCCTAAAAAGGTTCTCTGTAAAACCCTAACTTAAGGGTGTGTCGATGATAGTGTGTGAAACCCTTGCCTACTTAGGATTATTGATGAACTCTAAAGAAAATGTTTGATGCTTTAATGATGTCATGTTTGGGGTTTTGGTTTTGGTATGGAAACCCTAACCTGTTAGGGTTGAATGGTGATGATTGAAATATCAAACCTTTGAAGTCTTGAAAAATTAGGGTTTGCTATGTTATGTATCGAAACCCTAGATCTTTAGGGTTTGGTAGGGTTTATGAGCAAGACCCTTATTTTATATGATGTCCTAGGAATGAATCCCTAGGTATATGTTTGTTCATCTAATCAAGTTGGTTATATGTCCAACTTTAATGTGTTTGTGTCATTGGGTTTCACTGACATATGTTGTTATGATATGCTTGTGCATGATGATGGAATCCTAAATATATATGTTGACCTAATTGATGATGGTCATAAGTCCTAGGGTTTGGAACCAAACCCTAGTCGAAGTTTGATATTCTAGGATGATATTGTTTGAGTTATAGGGTTTTGTAACTAAACCTTAGTCGAAGTTCACATCTCTAGCATATGATATTGTAACAATATGGGATTTATGAAAGGTTGATAAAACCCAAAATTGTATTGTGAATATTGAGGATTAGTAGATGAAAATCTAGGGTTTACATTAAACCCCAGTAGAAGCTAGTCATGTTGTTGAAACTATAAATTGAGTGGTGATTGGTTTTGAATGTTGAAGCTCATGTATGAAATCTAGGGTTTGTATGAAATCCTAGTAGGAAGTCTAACATATGAATTCTGGAAGTTATTAGATGCATTGTTGAATGGTATTTGTTGCTTTGAGGGTTTGCAATATGTCATAGAAGAGCTTGTTATATCTTTGAATGAAATATTGTGGCTCTAGATATAATGAGACTGATGTCTTGATTGAGCTATTGATGTGATTTAGGGTTTGTATCAAAACCTAGGCAAGAAGTTGAAGTATAGAAGTAAAGTCTCTTGCTGATTATGTTTATAAAGTCTAATGTTTCCATTATTATATGATTTTGATATGGTAAACTTTAAGCTTCTATAGATTTGGTTGTACTTGTTATCTAAGTTGTGCAGGTACATAATCTTTAAGATGGTGAAGATGTTCGTAAATAAAGTTGACATGATAAGCATGATGAAGGAAGATATATGGAAGCCATGAAAGATTCTCCATGTCATAAGAAGAAGTTGATCTCCCTAAGTTAAGGAGCCTGGATAGAATAAATCTCCTTAAGTTAAGAGGGACGACATGTCATGGTCATGATGAATATACTGAAAGAAGAAATTGGAGAATGCATTTTTGAAGGGCTCCTGAAATAAGGAAAGCAGGATTTGATTATAAAATATGTTGCTACATGTGAAGTAGGAAATGAAGATGCATGATTGAGGAATCTTCTGTGAAGATTCATTTGAAATTCCTACTGTGATAAATTGGGAAGCAACATCGAATTGTCTGATAGACCTCGAAGGTTTGTTCTTACTCATGTATATTTGAAAATTTGTTACTAATAGGGGTTGTGTTTGTACAGGTAAATCTCTCGGAGGTTTGATAGTATGTTATCAATCAGTTTGATCGAGAGAGATTGTTGTCTTTGATCTATTTGATCAAGGAGGAGTTGCTACTGATTGGAATAATCGGGAGTGTTGAGGCTTTGTGTGTGTTACGAATTGCCTGGGAGGACATCTATGTATTGATGTTTGGATCCCAGAGTAGGGAGGGTGGCGTTGGTCATAGAGCTCTGACCTTAGATACACACCTGGATCCTTGGGTTGATGGTTAGCAAGTAAACCTGATGATACCTAGAGAGGCTGAAATCTTTAATCCATCTTAATCCCACTCGCATAGATTCCCCTGGTCAGGAATCTAGTCCGTGGCACCATGAAGTGCCTAAACTGTTGAAGGATCTTGGATAGATTGCCCTGGTCAGGAATCTAATCCATGGCATTACAGTGCCTAAACGCTTCATAGTTCACATAATTTAAGAACTTCTTTGTACTTGTTATGAATCCCTCCCTAGTTAAGAGGGAGCGTTGAAGAACGTAACTAGGTTCGGTCTTCATTAAATGTACTTATGAAAAGAATGAAAATAAAAATTTTATTATTATTATTATTATGACATATAAAAGCATGGTTTCATGCTTGGGTCATCATGTTTTAGGTAAAAGTCCCCATTGAGGACTTCTAGGATTTATTTTGAGTCATTAGAGTCATTGTACATTTAAAGAGACCCTTCTTGGGCTTTTGAATCATGTAAAAAGAATTATTCTTGAGTAAAAAATGAATTATGTCACCTCCACACCAAGTCGGCCTCAAACTGGGTAATTCGACCTCACCAGAAGCCTATATATTGGAGCTATTTGAATTCATTTGCAACTCACTCTCTCACTCACACAAGTTCGATATCCAAATGAAAGAGCTGGAAAAGTGCGAAGTGGGAAAATAAGGCTAAAAGAAGTGTGAAGTTGGAGAAGAAGGAAGAAAAGGTCAAAATTCAAGTTTTGGGCCATCTATCTCTCACACGTGTGGGTTTTCTAGGGCGATCGAAGTTGTTGTTGCCAGTTGTTGCCAAGTCGAAGTTGTTAATACCAGTTGTTGTTGCTTCAAGATCAAAGTTGTTGCATTGAGATCGAAGTTGCTAGGTCGAAAATACTGTTGCATCGAAGTGTTGTTGTTGTTGTTGCCGCATCTAGGTCGAAGATAGCACTGGAAAGTGATCATCTGCAAAAGAAGGAAAGGGTTGACTTGGTGTGGAGGAAGTCTGTGTCTAAGTCAAGCGCCTTGAATTATCTCAGGAAAACTATTGAAGGAATAGTTGTTCCAGTTTTCCCTAAGAGTGGGGTTTTCCCCTGGTTGTTTGCCTACATCTGGTGTCCTTGATTTTTGTGCTACTGTTTTGGTAATTGCTTGATGAAATAAGATAAAACAAGAACATAAGAAAGTTAGTAAGAATACAAGAATCTCACAAGTAATTATCAAGTATAAGAAAATATTTTTGCATTTCTGATTTTCTAACAAAAGGAAGATGGAATAACCTCATACTTTATGAGGGTATCAGAAATAAGAGAACACCTACAAGAATTGGGAGAAATAATGTCCAATAAAGAAATGATCACCACAGTGCCCAATGCACTACCAAAGGAATGGGGCAATTTTATATCAAGCATTTATGGAAAGAAGGAAGCTACACCATTCAATGAACTTTGGTCATTGTGTAAGATTGAAGAAACCATGTTGAAAGCAAAAATTCATGTAGGATCAAACAAGCAAGTTCAAGTGTTCGCTGCTATGGCTAGGAAGAAAGGAAAATTTGGAAGGTTTGGTCCTTAGAAAAAGAACAAGAAGGATTTGTCGAAAATCCAATGCAGAAAATCAGAAAGGCAAAATATTTTCTTGTTCTTGATAATTTACTTGTGATGTTCCTATATTCTTATTAGTTTCTTATTATCTTCTTTTCTTTTAGTTCATCAAGTAAGTACCAAACCAATAGCACATAGATCAAGGACACCAGATATAGGTGGACATCCAGGGTAAAACCCCACTCTAGGGGAAAATCCAGTTGGTAATTCTTCCTTCAATAGTTTTTGTGAGACAATCCAAGACTCTAGACCTTGACTCACACTTCCTCCACACCAAGTCAGCCTTCTTCTTGATCCTACTTTCGACCTGGCAGCAGCACTATGCAACACTTTCTTGGACCCAGAAACTTCGACCTTGCTTTAGAAACTTCGATCTTGGTGGAAACACTTCGATCTTGACTTAGACACTTCGATTTTGACCCAATACACCTTCTTGAGGCAGCAAATCCCAACAACAACAACTTCGACCTATAATCATCTTGTCCCCGACATCAAGCAGCAATTGGCAGTGACATCAAAAGAGAAACTTCGATCTTCCCAATTAGGGCACGAGAAAGAGAGAGATAGTTTCACCAAAATTTTGATTTTCCTTTCTTCTATCAACTTGACCAAACTCACACTTCTTTTGCCTTCTTCCTTCACTTCGCACTTTTTTTGGCTTCTAGATAGATATCGAACTTGCTTGAGATGTTCTCCACCAAATGAATTCAAATTGCTTCTTTTATAGCCATTGGATGAGGTCAAATAGCCTTCCTTGAGGCCGACTTGATCAACTTGAAGCCGATTGGGTGTGGAGGTGACATAAATCATATTTGACTCAATATTAAACCTTTTTATATGATTCAAAAGCCCAAGAAGGGACTTTTTAAATGTAAATGACTCTATAAACTCATAATAAATCCTAGAAGTCCTCAATGGGGACTTTGACCTAAAACATAATGACCCAAGCATGAAACTTATGCTTTAATAAGTCATTGTAATAATAATAAAAATTATTTTCTTCATTCTTTTGACAAGTACATTGCATAGTGACTCAAATACATTAATGAAGACCGAACCTAGTTACATTCTTCAACACTCCCTCTTAACTAGGGAGGTATTCATAATATACAAGTACAAGGAAGATCTCCAACTATGTGAACTACAAAGAATTTTTAGGCACCTCAATGCCATGGACTAGATTCCTGACCAGGACAATCTATCCAAGGTCTCTCAACAATTTAGGCCCCACAATGCCATGGACTAGATTTCTGACCAAGGAAACCTATCCAAGTGGGACTAAGATGGACTAAAGCTTTCAGCCTCTCTAGGTACCATCAAGCTTGCTTACTAACCATCAACCCAAAGATCAGGGTTGTGTCGGAGCTCAATGACCAACGCCACCTTTCCTACTTCGGGACATCAATACAAAGTGTCGGCCAGATGTCCTCCCAAGCAATGCTTCACTCACAAAGCCTTAACAACAAATCTCTCCCAATCAAATTGATCAATAACCAGCATGCTATCAGTTTTTCGAGAGATTTACTTGTACAAAAACAACCCCAATCAATAATACACTTTCAAATGTACATACTCAAATATAAACCTTTGGGGTCTACCATACAACTAGATGTTGCTTCTCAACTTATCACAGTACGACCATCAATTGAATATTTGACAGAATATTCCTTAATAATATACTTTCCTTTCCTACTTCACATGTAGCAACATATCCTTCAAAATGCATTCTCCAATCAAAACTATGTTATGCCCTCCCTCTCAACCAGGGAGATTTCTTCTATCCAGGCTCCCTCTTAACCTAGGGAGATCAACTTCTTCTTACGATATTGGAGAATCTTTCATGGCTTCCATCCTTTTCATCATGCTTATTATATTAACTTCTCTTACGAACATCTTCATCATCTTGAAGATGATATACCTGCACAACTTAGATAGCAAGTACAACCAAAACTATAGAAGCATAAAGTTAGTCATATCAAAATCTTATAATAACAGAAGCATTAGACTTTACAAACATAATCAGCAAGAAGCTATACTTCAATATTTCAACTTCTTGCCCAGGTTTTCTTACAAACCCTAAATCACATTAATGGCTCAAAATATCAGTCTCATTGTATCTAGGGTCTTAACATTACCTTCAACGATATAGAAAATCCTTTCAAATTGCAAACCCTAGAAACATATCAGATTTTCAAAATTCATATGTTAGACTTCCTACTAGGATTTCATGTAAACCCTATATTTCATACATGAACTCCAACAATCAAAATCAATCATAGCTTAATTAAATATATGAATAGCTTCTACTAGGGTTTGATGTAAACCCTAGATTTCCATCTACAAATTCTCAACAATCACTATATAGATTCATAGATTCCAAATGGTTATACATACTAGAGAATTTAACTACTACTAGGGTTTAGCTGCAAAACCATAGATTTTCCGAGCAACATCATCCTAGAACTTCAAACTTTGACTAGGGCTTGTTTCCAAACCCTAGGACTTATAACCATTAATAATTAGGTCAACACATATATCTAGGAATTCATCATCAAACATAAGCATAACATATGTCAGGCAATATTAACATATTAGACATATACCAACCTGAACCAAGCTAGGGTTTCAACCAAATGAACACATGCCTAGGGTTTCATTCGTAGGATTTTAAATACATAACAAGGGTTTTGCTTATAGACCCAACCAAACCCTAAGTATCTAGGGTTTTAATTCATAACATAGCGAACCCTACTTTACCAAAACTTCAAAGGTTCGAAATTATAGACAACACCATTTCAACCCTAACAAGTTTGGGTTTTTATGATCATACTAAAGCCCCAAACATGACATCATCAATATATCAAACATAATAGCAATTTCTTTAGACTCCAGCAATAACCCTAGGTAGGTTAGGGCTTCATTCATTGTTAGCATACCCTTAGGGTTTTCCAGAGAACCTTTCTAGGGTTCTTATATAAATAATCAAAGATATGAGGAGGGTGGATTTATCAAATGATGAATCATCCCAAACAAGAATATTTATGATTCAAGAGAGCTAAACACAACAATTGTTAGTAATTTAGAATGGATTACCAAAGAGAATGATTATGAAGAGAAAAAAGTTTATGGTCTAAGACAGACCTTCGATTCTTAACAAACCTTTGAACTCTAAAGCTTTGTCCTATGAGGCCTTCTTTCATAATCCTTGAGCATTTAGCAAGTCATTTCCTAAACAAGGAAATAGAGGTAGAAAGGTGATTAGTATTTAATATAATCAAAACTTAAATGAGTACATGAAACCAAAACTTAAAAAGAAATGAGATACTTATCTTTGGGAGTTGTTGAGGGCTCCCTCCAAAGCTTGAGGGATACCTAAAAACCTAAGTTGCAGGAAACGTGGGTCCCACCCCTGTTTCTAGCAAAAAATGAAACGGAAACGCAGAAACCCGTATCGTACGGCCGGGAAACGCGTTTCCGGCCGTACTTGTACGTTTCCCCTACGGAAAACGTTGCCAATACGGTCGGAAACACATTTCCCAGCTGTACGGCCGCGTTTCCTCCCAAAACAACGATTTAACTTGATTTTTTTTTTGTTTTTTTCGTTTTTCGTGCAATGTATTATTATTTTAATTATTTTATTTGTGTTTTGGATGCTTCTAGAATCTAGATGGCTTTCTAAACTTATAAAAAGGGGATTTTCCTCATTCTCTCATCACACAAATTGAGCAAGTCGTTTCACTTGGAGAAGAGCGATTTTGGCGAGGAGAAAGGAGGAAGAGAGTAGTGCTTCAGCTTGGGTGCTTTCTCCATTGAGCAAAGGAGATTTCAGCAACAAGAGAAAGAGATTTGAAAAGCAGATTTGGAGTGCGAAGTTTTCAGCTACGGCATTCTTGGTTTTTAGCTTAGCTACAACCATATTTCTCTTGTTTTTTCTAGCATTTTGGGGTAGCTTCAGCTACATAAAATTAATTTGGGTAAGAAGCATTCAATTTCTTGGTTTTTTCCCATTGTTTTGTCTATTTTTCGAGGGTTTATGCTACCAAAATTATAAAAACGTTTTTTTATTTATAGATTTGTTTTTTTAATTTTTTTGCAGCAATGGCTTCTTCCATCCAAGGTTCAAGTGCAAACCCCAAGGCCAACCCAAGGGCTAGATATTATCCTCTTTGGAGGCATGTTGAGAAGCTACAAAGATGTGGAGGTGGTGGCTCATGGGAATGGCGGTGTACTCTTTGCAATAACTTTTACAAGGGTTCTTACCTAAGAGTGAAGGCACATCTTTTGCATAGAGGAGGACAGGGGATTGCAGGTTGCATGAAAACATCAGACCGTATGGCAAGGAGGGAATATCAAAGAGAGCAAGTTCAGGCTGATGGAATCAAAAGAAAGCATGATGATTTTAGTCAAGCTAAAAATCCAGCAAACATTGAGCCAAAGATTGTAATTGAAGCAAGGAAGAGAAGAGGCACTCAACAACCAGAACAACCACTATCCAGAGGGGCATCCGGTACAGTTCAAGATAGCAGAATTGCTAAATTGGTGAATGTGCAAGGAAGAGAAGAAGTTGATTCCAGAGTTCCTCGGTGCATTTATGCATATCCCATTCAATGTTGTTCGCTCTCCATACTGGCAAGATATGATAAGGGCAGTTAACATAGCTCCTCAAGGGTACAAGGGACCCAACTATGAGAAAGTTAGAACTCAGCTTCTAAAAAATGAGAAGGATCTTGTGGAGGATGTGTTATCACCAATTCGTTCTTCTTGGAGTAGCTATGGGGTTACCATAGTCTCAGATGGATGGACAGATACAAGGCGTAAACCATTGATAAATATCATTGCCACTTCACCAAAAGAAGCCATGTTTCTAAAGGCAGAAGGCTGCTCAGGAGAGGTAAAAGATGCACAATTCATTGTTGATGTCACTATCAAATCTATTGAACAAGTTGGTCCTAACAGGGTGGTGCAAGTTATCATGGATAATGCACCGGTATGCAAAGTTGCAGGTTTGATTATTGAGGGGAGGTATGACCAAATATTTTGGACACCCTGCATTGTCCACAATCTGAATCTGATCTTAGAGGAGATCGACAATAAAGTTCCATGGATAAAGGAACTCACAGGGGAAGCAAGGGAAATTGTTAAATTCATGACCAACCACCACCAGTCTCAAGCAATATTTCGAGAGTACTCCAAATTGGAGTTGTTAAAAGTTGTTGAGACAAGATATGCCTCAAACTTCATAATGTTGCGCCGCCTTGTTGAGGTTAAGCAAGTATTAGTGTCTATGGTGGTGAGTCGGCTTTGGGTTGAGTGGAGACAGGCGGATTCAGAGCAGGGATATACGGTGCGTAGATTGCGCCTTGATGAGGATTGGTGGAGCAAAATAGATTTCTTGCTAATGTTCACAACCCCTGCATTTGAGCTTCTTCGGAACATTGACACCGACCAACCTTTCTTAGGAGAGGTATATGATGGCATGGATTCCATGGTTGAGAAAACTATGGAAATAATTTCACAGGAGTCTCCACAACTTTTGTTTGTAGATGGTCATTTTGCTGAATTAATAAAGAGAATTATTGTTGACAAGTGTAACAATTTCAACACTCCATTGCATACTTTAGCACATGCCTTGAACCCAAAATTTTATGATGAGGAACTTATTGCTCAAAGCAATGGGAAGAGGAAGGCACCCCATACGGATAGAGAGGTGGCTAATGGGGTGAAAAAAGCCCTTATGAGAATTTTTCCGGCTCATCTACACAAGGAGGTGAAGGAAGAAGCACCAGTTTTACTACAGGAATAGATAATTATTCATATATATCATCTTTGGAGGAGAGAAGCACCATGAATCCAGTTAGGTGGTGGATTTGTCATGGAGCAAATGGTGTACATTTGCAAAACCTTGCCATTCACCTCCTTTCACAAGTGGCAAGCTCTTCATCAGCAGAAAGGAATTGGAGCACGTATGGTTTTATTCATTCTGTGAAGTGCAACAGGTTGGGCTCACAAAAGGCAGAGGATCTTGTTTATGTGCACTCCAACCTTCGGTTTGCATCTCATAGGGGTCCAAAATATGGCAATGGTCCTTCTAAGGAGTGGGATGTGGATCCAGAAAATTTTGATTTGGATCTCTCTTGCTGCCTTGAATATTGAGGACCAGGATCATAGAAATGGAATTGGCCAAACTATGAAAATTCTACTGTAGTGTATTGGTTTATTTCCTCCTACTTGATTTAATTAATACAAGTTATTTTCAAAAATTAGATTCAGAAAATACCGAAAATAAACACAACTACAACCTACACATGCAGATCATGTACTAAATAATTCACTCATGCAACAAAGTGACACATGGATTTCTGGACATAAGTCCTTGGAAAAACCCAAATCGGGAAAACCGGTTCAACAGATATGAGGGTTTTATTATTAAATAGTTCTAAGTACAACAAATATGGGTTCCAACCTTGGAAAACCCGACAGAGAATCAAATTTGCAGCTCAATTGAAGATCTAGTGCCAAATATCTGATTGATCCACACCGTCAAACGGGATTTACAGGACTCAGCCCACATCTAACCCTAGAAGCACTCAGCGCTGCCTCTGAAGCCCTAGCGTTGCCCTGGAGGGACTGTGTCAGCCTCTGCGTGGCTCTAGGATGGTCTGCGTCACCCTAGGAGGGTCTATGCTACCCCTGCGCTGCCTCTACTTGGCCAGCGTCAGCCCAGCGTGGCCCTAGCTGCCTCTGCGCTGTCCCTGTTGCTCTGCGTGGCTCTGAAGCATCTCTGCACTGTCCTTGAGCTGCTCCTCTTGCCTCTTGCTGTCTCTTGACTCTTGGAATCAGATCATTCCCTAGCCAATACTACCCCTCACTGCAAGAAATTCCTCCGGAAATTCTTAGCAAACCCACCCTGGAATTCCAGATCTATTCCTCAATTCTACAAAAATTGTGTGTCTTCAACTGACCCTCAAGCCTTTCTCTTATAATTTTTCGTTGAACCCTTCAACGACCGAGATTAAATCATCCATCAATGGTTGAGATTAAAAGATTGTTTGATTCATGTGACTTAAGACAAATTCAGCACATGTGTTAATTAATTCACTTTAATTATTTTATTTTCCTAAGTTAGACTTAGGAAATCCATTAAAAATAATTAATTATTTGAATACTTGAACACAACTTGAAATTTCTCAAATCCATTTCTGGGTCTTGTAGATCAAGTGTACTCTAGTCCCTCCACAAAATTTGGGACCTAGAGCACAACTAATGCTACCCCAAATACACAAAATCTCAACACAAACATCTTCTTCAGCTACACCATCCACTGCTGAGCATGGTTCTGTTGCTATATTTGATGAGGATTCTGATAATGAGTATTAGTCTTTTGACTTTATTGTACTTGCAGCCTCATAGATATAATAAAGGTTGATTTTGAGATTTTGATATGTAATAAAGGTTGGTTTTGGATATTCCAATATTGCTATTTTCATCGTGTCTGTTATTAATGATCATTCATGAGTAAATGTGTTGTAACTTGTAAATTTGTAATAGTTTATGCTTTGAATTTATGATTTATCATGTATGTTTTAAACTTGTATGATTTGACATAACATTCCTTAAATGTCCTAAATTCTAATATAAATTTAAATTATATATATATATATATATACCATTTCCCCGTTTCCAAAATCTGGGGAGGTCGCGTTTTGTATCTCTTCCCGTTTCGAAAACTCGTTTCCGTTTCCCCATTTCATGCAACTTAGCTAAAAACTTATAAAAACAAAATTGTTTTTTTTCAAAGAATATGTTAAACCTACAAATACTAAAAATAAAAAATATACAAATGAAATATCTAAGGCTAAGAGCAAAGGACTTAGTAGTGTAAGTCCCTTATCTCAGATTCCGCAGGTTTAGCTTTCTTAGGAGATCCTTCTTCAACAACATTTGCATGATCTATTTCTCTTTTCTTATTTCTTGGATTGTCAGGACAATCACTTTTATAGTGACCCATTTTATGACATTATTAGCATTCCACCTTGGACATGTCTACCTACCTTCTCGGTCCCTTTGACTTCTTGAAGTTTCATTTCCTGTGTTCAACGGTGTAGGCACTTGAAACTTCTTCATTGTTGGATACTAATGAGATTCTCAATTCTTCTTGGCTGCAACCAGTCCATAATTATTCAAAGGTGGGAGCTTCTAACCAGTTGTTGAGTCCTGAAGCAAAATCACTCCAAGAAGGTAGGAACCCTAATAATGTAGTGATCACAAGTTCCTTGTCTGGGACAATTTCATCAATGGCTAGAAGATCATCTCTAATTCTTGCTATCTTTACAAAGAAAGTAGCCACAATATCCTCTTTAGGCATCTTTGTGGTCCTTAGTTCGTTCTTCAAACTTGCTACTTGACCAATGTTCCTAATAGTGAATATTTTTGACAAGGCCTCATACATTTCTTGATCATGGTCAATGTTAGCTATCTTTGGGACAAGATTGTCCTTTATGCCTTCTACCATTAGAGTCATGGCCACCAATTCTAATTCTCTGATTTTCACTTTATCTGCATCACTAGAGTCTTTTGTAGGCTTCTTTGTTTTCCCTCTAACTAAATCTAATACCTTATTCTTTTAAAGAATAAGGTCAATCCTCTTCTTCCATGACCTGTAGTTAGACGCTCCTTCAAGATTGTTCTCTCCCTTGGTTGAGTTAGGTATCTCCCTAGAAGATAGTGAACTTCTTTCCTTAAAGAGTTTCCTTTTATGATTCCTTGATCAACTCCTTGAAACTGCCTTTTCTTCTTTCTTTACCAAAGGTCTGATACCATATTAGAAAATAAAAAAGGCAAAAATATTTTCTTGTTCTTGATAATTTACTTGTGATGTTCCTGTATTCTTATTAATATCCTTATTATCTTCTTTTCTTTTAGTTCACCAAGCAATTACCAAAGCAATAGCACATAGATCAAGGACACCAGATATAGGCGGACAGCAAGGGCAAAACCCCACTCTAGGGGAAAACCTAGTCAGTAATTCTTCCTTCAATAGTTTTCCTGAGATAATCCAAGACTCTAGACCTTTACTCACACTTCCTCCACACCAAGTCAGCCTTCTTCTTGATCCTACTTTCGACCTGGTAGCAACAAAAAATAGAAGTAAAGACGATGTAGCGCTTCTTGACCCGTGGTAAGTCTCATCTTTGAGTTTAGAAACTGATCTTGCAGCACTTCGATCTTGAATTAGAAACTTCGATTTTGACCCAATACACCTTCTTGAGAAAGCAGCGCCCAACAACAACAACTTCGACCTATACTTGTCTTGTCCCCGACATCAAACATCAAAAGAGAATTTTTGATCTTCCAAATTAGGACACGAGAGAGAGAGAGAGAGAGAGAGAGAGAGTTGCCCCAAAATTCGAATTTTCCTTTTTTCTATCAACTTGAGCAAACTTGCACTTCTTTCGCCTTCTTCCTTCACTTCGCACTTCTTTTGGCTTCCAGATAGATATCGAACTTGCTTGAGATGTTCTCCACCAAATGAATTTGAATTTCTTCTTTTATAGCCTTTGGATGAGGTCGAATAGCCTTCCTTGAGGCCGACTTGATCAACTTGAAGCCGACTTGGTGTGGAGGTGACATAAATCATATTTGACTCAATACTAAAACTTTTTACATGATTCAAAAGCACAAAAAGGGTCTTTTTAAATGTACAATGACTATATAAACTTAGAATAAATCCTAGAAGTCCTCAATGGAGACTTTGACCTAAAACATAATGACCCAAGCATGAAACCCATGCTTTAATAAGTCATTGTAATAATAATAAAAATTATTTGCTTCATTATTTTGACAAGTACATTACATAGCAACTCAAATACATTAATGAAGACTGAACCTAGTTACATTCTTCAACAGGCACTACAAGAGAAATTGTCCTAAACTCAAGAAGGACAACAACAAAAGAGGAAGGGAAGAAGTCCATATCACCGAAGAAGTGGAAGAACCTGATGAAAAGAAATCCAAAGGGATAGATCTTCATTATTAGGGTTTCTCCAATACATAGCAAGGCGAAGTAGGAAATGAAAAGACCTCCACCATGGCAATCAAGATGAAAAGCATTATGACGAGATTCATCTTACTAGAAGATGGCATCATACTAGAAGCATACCGTTGAAGCAAGAGCTCATAATATCATTAGAAAAGCTTAAAACAATAGTTGAAGTAAAAGTTTGCATGAATGTAGCAGTCATCATATAAAGGAAGTAGCTCTTGGTAACTTCATTGAAAGCATGTGTAGTGCATACTGGTAACTTCTTAGTTAACGATTGTATGTTCTACGCTTAGAGAAATTTACTTCAAACTTTCTTATTATCCCAATTCAATTTCATGTTTAGCAATCACATTAACATAACCAGTAAATGCTTATAGAACATAAACAAATAACCAGAAGACAAGCCAAGACAAGAGGACACAATAATTTGGGAAAAACCGCAATGTGGGGAAAACCCTTTGATCAAATCTTCTTATTATTCTTCAAATTCAGTAGAGAGAAAGTACAATTTACAACAGTCAACAGGATGCCCTAACCAGCAAGGTCAACGTTGGTCAAAACAACAATATTCCTCCCTAATTGAGCTCGGTCAAACCCAGTGAAACTCAGCCTCAAAGAATAGTCAAAGTCAGTCGAAAACAATCCTAAAATTCTTGGTCAAACCTGGTCAACGCAGTGGTCAAATTTGCAGTCAAAGTTTGCGATCAAAGTTGTGGTCAACATTGCAGTCAAACAACCCATATTTCCTTGATTTCTGTGCCACCAAACTCGAATTTTGTCCCAAAAATCGAAGTCAAAGTATGGGATTTGACCCAAGGTCAATGCTAGTCAACGCTATTGCAGAAGCCCTAAAACAGTCCAAAAATTGCAGCTACCCTTTCACACGTGCGGAGGAGAGAATGTCTTCTTGAGGCTTGTATGAACCAATGACAAGGAGAGAGAATGTGGGATGAGATGATGTCCAAATGAGGTTTGAGTCTCTCCTTTTTATATCCATCAGTGAGGAGTGGAGACACATCTTTTGGGGCTTATGAGCCTACATAACAATTATGGCCGACCTTGACAATTTGCACGTGTGAGAATAAATTCAAAATCCAACTTCTGCTCATCCAAACAAGATGATCTTTAGATCAATCTTGCACCTCTCCAAAAGAGGAATCCAACAAAAATACCATCTCCATCATATGAGCAGTGCAAAGTGGAGTTTGGCCCTAGTTGCCAAATTTAACAATACCGTTGAAGCAAGAGCTCATAATATCATTAGAAAAACTTAAAAGTTTGCATGAGTGTATCAGTCATCATATAAAGGAAGTAGCTCTTGGTAACTTCATTGAAAGCATGCGTAGTGCATATGGGTAAAAGCCATCTAGCATAGAATTCATCATACATCATCATCATTGGGAAGGAGCATTTGCAAGATGAGGATAATCAAGATCCTTCCTTACAATCTTCATTAGAAGGTTCACCTCTTGGAAGTTGGAAGAAGCACGTGTCTCACTAAGAATTCCACCTTGTATGGGATTCATTGTTTGAAAGAATGATGGTATGATGACAAAGGAATGCAGCATGTCAAGAAGGTTGAAGTACTCTCAATCAAGGAAAGGAAGTTGCTAAAGGAATCCTACATGACCAAAAGAAGAAAAGAGGTATGTATGCATATGTTTGATAAATTAAGTCATGTCATCATATAGTTGCAGATAGCATGGGTAATTTCTCTACCTCATGAGCATGGTCAAAGAAAAGGGATCACTTTCTTTGAAAAGATGCATGAAGGCTATTTACTAGATGAAATCAACATAATATGTCATCATATGGAATATGAGGTGGTTGACAAAGATGAAGGAACCATGGATGAAAGTTCCTAGGGAGCAATATGTGAAGAAAGGAAAGAAAAGATCGTGAAAGATGCAACTATGGTCACATAGAAAAGGAAATCAACATTCGATGACTAAAATAATTGTCGTAACATCTCCATAGAGAAGGCATGAAGACCTCGATAAGGTCTGAAAAGAAAGGAGACCCTTGACATTGAAAGACTTGGAGATGTGCTCATGAATGTGAATGATGTTGACATTGCAAGCAAGATGTCATGATGAAAGGCCAACACAAAAGGTAACTTTGATTTGATGTTCACTTTTTACTTTTGGAACAACATCTGGATGGGTTGATACAAGGCTACCAAAAGAGAGTTGTAGATGTCACCTACAACTAGCACTCATGTGGTTGGATGAAAGATCCTAAAGGAAACATGAATTGGAAGAGGTAGTTGTATGAAGAAAAGCCAGATGTGGACCAGAAGATCACTTTCCGATGAAGAAAATGATGACATGACTAGCATAGTTAATGAAGGAAAGTGATGAATGGTCGATGCCCTACAAAGAAGTCCCAAAAGATGAAGGCTCCATAATGTTGAAGATGAACTTCATGACATCGAAAGAAGGAGGCCCACAAGCAGATGATAGCCCCATGATCTCCACCTAGAGCAGAAAGTTGTTGGAAGCAAGTCCTTGGTTAAGAGGGAACTTGGACAAGTCCCTAGATAAGAGGGAGCTTGGGTACATTCCTTCATAGGAATGGGTATATCCTCCCTAGTTGAGAGGGAGAGATAGCACATCATTCTTGTCTTCACTTCGGAAGAAAGAATGGAGGAATGGGTAAGCATATGTCATTCAATACTCTTTGAGGATGAGATAGGACATCCAAGATAAGAGTAGTTGAAGAGGACCTATATTCTTTGAGGACTGGGAATCCAAGATAAGAATAGTCCTGAAAGGACATACTTTGTGAACACCCAAGTGGGGTATGTGCCTTAAGAGACAATGATGATGGTGTCTATAAGTCATTGGTCTTGCCAGCATTGTGCTATGATCTTGTGGGGAGAAAGAGTTGTTAGTCAAGGCCTTGCTATGTGACAATGTTGGTTGATATGATGCTAAATAGATGGGTTATCAATCCGACTCTTCTTATGAGAATTCTTCATATTGATAATGTCCAAGTACCTTGTATGGATTATGAATACCTCCCTAGTTAAGAGGAAGTTTTGAAATATGTAACTACATTTGGTCTTCATAATGACATATGTAATCACAATTTTATGTATTTAATGTAAAAAAGAAAAATAAATTTATTATTGTTGTTCTTGAGGCATGGGTTTCATGCTCAAGGAAATTTATTTTATAGGCCAAGCACCCATTGAGTGCTTTTAGGTTTGTCATAAAGTCAATTGAATCATTGTAATGTATTGAAGACCCATTTGGGCATGTTAAATATTGTAAAGAAAAATTTATTGAGTCAAAGTAGAGTCAAAAGACCCTCCAAGACCTCGTCATGGCACAAAGATCAAGTTGGCCTACATGAAGGGACAAGTCGGCCTTAAGATAGCAATCCGTACCCCTCAAAAGCCTATATATAAGAAGGAACTCAACCTCATTTGGACACACACTCAAACAAGTTTGATCTCCTCAAGATACAAGTTGGAAAAGGACGAAGAACAAGATCGAAGTTTTGGACCTCTCTCTCTCTCTCTCTCTCTCTCTCTCTCTCTCTCTCTCTCTCTTGTGTTAGGGTTTCTACAGTTATTGGACAAGACGAAACTCTAAAGTTGCTTCTAGGTCGAAGTTGTAAGGCTGCAAGGTTGAAGCTGTGAAGTTGCTTCTAAGTCGAAGTTGTGAAGCTGCAAGGTCAAAGCTGTGAAGTTGCCTCTAGGTCGAAGTGGTAAAGTTGCTTCTAGGTCGAAGTTGTAAAGTTGCATCAAGGTCGAAGTTGTGAATCTACTAGGTCAAAGTTGCAGAAATTGTTGTTGGGGTTGAAGTTGTTGAAGAAGTTGCTGGAAGGTCGAAGTTTGTTGTTGGAAGTTGTGAAAATCAAGAAGGAAGGATGACTTGGTCTTGGAGGAGTCTTGGTCAAGGGTCATAGTTCTTGGAATTCATCAATTGAAGATTCTATAAGAAGAGAAGAATTCTTGTGGGTTTTCCTCTCAAGTGGAGAGGTTTTGGCCCTGATTGATCGCCTATATCTTGTGTCCTCTTGTCTCATTGTTCTTTTTTGTTTGCTATTTGTTTGATGATAGGAACACAATAATAATCAAGTTGAAGAAGAAGCTAATCAAGATAAGTAAAAAGATATCACAAGTAGTTATCAAAGTAAGAGAAATCACCCAATCTAGTTGCCCCTAGATTTCTCAACAAGAGGGAGTTGGCCTCGGAGATTGAAATAAAGGATTCTGACCAGATACACTATTTCTTGGGATTGGAGATTCAAATTTTGTGGATTTCACGATGTACAGGCAATTGATTAGATCCTTGATGTACTTGGTTAACAAGTCTGATATTTTCTTTGCAGTGAACACCTTGAGCAGTATATAGTCGAGCCAAGGAAAATACATTGGGTTGAAACCTAGGCTACTTGGGAGCGGGAGCGGAAGCATGAAGCGGGAGCAGGAGCAGAAGAGGGAAGCGGGAAGCGTAAGTGGGAGCAGAAGCAGGAAGTGGGAGCAGGAGTGGAAGCGAGAAGTGAGAGCAGGAGCAGGAGCAGAAGTAGGAAGTGGGAACGGGGAGCGACATTTTCAAAAGCTTTCGGGTCGGGAGCGATTTTGGGAGCAATATATATATATATCGCTCCCGACTCGAATATATGTCAACAAAAGCATATATGCATATATGTCAACAAAAGCATGTAGAATGATTAATTGGTGATAAAAAATAAAATAAAAACATGGATTAAACCATATAACATCATTCATCTAGTAGTTATAATCTTCATCAACCACAAGTCCACAAATTACAAGTTCTCATGTATATAGCATGTAAGGGTGCACATAATCAAAATACCATCGAGAGCAATCCATCTCTAAACCGAAAATACATCAACAAATAGGCTTTAGATGGCCTTTAGCATCCAAAAAAATCATGCTACAACAAATATGTACGTATCATCAAAATCATTACCTATCTTGGGATCTTTGTCATTAATATCACCCTCTAAGCATTAACAAAAGATAGAAAATACGTAGCAGTAAAGGCAAGCTTTTGTTTAAGTGATGGGTACATTTTTAGTAAGGTCATGATACAAGACTTAGATAACTGATGTCACTATTATCAAAGTACATAGAGGGCTTGGTGCTCTTGACTAAATAAGAGTTCCATACCCTAGTGCATGACAAAATCCAATGGAAGCATTGCAATCCCCCCAATCCTGAAATCCTGAAAAGAAAAAAATAAGTCTGTTGGATTTTGATTAAGCTCTAAAATTCTACATTCTCCATATGAAATCCAATGAGATCGGAACCACTCTCAAACATCCTCAGTTATTTCATGGTAGTGTTAAAAATTTAAGTGAAAGGATGAAAATGAAAGATAAAGGAGAATGTCACTTTTACTTTAAGAATTTAACATTACCATGAATTGCATATCAATATTATGACCATAGGCTTGAATATTAGGCTTCCCCACTCAAAAAGTCATGTTTCCAATTTTCAATAGCTCCCTTTATCGCTCTCGAATTGGCAAGGAGCGCATTTTTTTTAGGGCCCGTGCTCTTGAAATTCACTCCACAGGGGATTTTCCACAAATCCCACTCTTATTGTCACAATATATTACAGTCGTATCTAGAACATGCTCAAACAACTCTCCAAAGAGCTTTCTCAACCATACTACCTCACAACCAGCCATGCTAGCAGCAATGTACTCAACTTTAGTCGTGCTAAGGGCTACAGACTTCCGTTTTATCCTCATCCAAGATATCATGGCAAATCCTAAGAAAAAACAACATCCAGATGTGTTATTTCTATCAGCAGAGTTACCAGCGCAATCAACATCAGAATACTCATGTAGTCTCACATCTCGGGCAGTATATCTCAATCCAAGATTGATGGTCCCATGCAGGTATCTCAACACATGCTTTGCAGCAATCTAGATTGCATGTGATGACTTAATCATATATTGGCTCAGTGTATTGACCGTGAAACATATGTCCAGTCTAGTGTTCACTAAGAACAACAGTGCCCCAATCAGTTGTCGATACTTGGAAGGATTAGCCAAATTGGGTCTTGTAGCTTCACCACTTAACTTTTTGAAATTCATTTCCATTGGTGTGTTCATGGACTTACACTCTGTCACGCTGGATCTTTCTAGAAGATTGACAACATATTTTCCTTGAAAAAGGAAAATCTCACCAAGTCTCTGTCATACCTCTAGGCCCATAAAGTAATGCATCAAGTGAAGATCTTTCATTTCAAATTCAAAAGCTAACTTCCTCTTACACTATAGGATAAGAGGTTAGCCACCTGTCAAGAACAAGTCGTCAACATATAATACCAAAATCAAAGGTATACTTGGACCGTTTTGAAGTAGAATTTTGGATCAACATTACTTCTAGTAAAACTAAGTTTCATCAAGAAGCTATCAATGCGGGCATACCAAGCTCTTGGGGCTTACTTCAATCCATAGAGAGCTTTCTTTAGTCTACACACATGAGTTTTTTTGTCCTGCACTTCAAAGCCTTGTGGTTGCTCCACAAATACTTCTTCATTGAGGAAGCCATGTAGAAAAGCAGTTTTCACATCCATTTAGTGAAGAGTCCTTCCCTGGCTAGCAGTTAGAGCCACAATAGGTCAAATGGTAGTATATCGAGCAACAGGTGCAAAATATCATCATAGTCTACTCCCTCTTTCTGAGAGAAACCTCTAGCCACAAATCTAGCTTTATATTTTTCAATATTGCCATCTACACCATGTTTAATTTTGAACAAACCATTTAGAATTCACAATAGACTTACCGTGGAGTCTTGGAACTACTTCCCATACATCATTATGTATGATGGACTCATATTCTACTGCCATTGCATCTTTCCATACTTGATTTTGCACTACTTCAAAAATGCATGGTTCGGCCTGAATAATGTTGCTCATGGCTACAACGTATCCCTGGAACCGGCATGCTTTCTTGTTTTCTCTAAAGGTTCCTCTAGGGGCAGCATGTCTATCAGCATCTTGTAGAGTGCCACGTAGCCATAATGGTCTCCTTCTAGCAAGAGGATCACATGCAGAAGGATCCATGGGGTCCATGGGCTCCTTAGGTTCATCAACAAGGTTAGGCTCAGGCTCAGGCTCAGGGTCTTCTTGAGTGTAAATTTTTGTAGATGTTCTATACTTGATGCAACTTTACTTTTTATCCCAATATCAGTTAGCAATCACATAAACAATAAAGTAAAATGTTGATAGGACATACCAATTGATCGACAGAAGAGAAGCTAGAAAAATATAAGTGTGTTGGTGCGTCACGGCGGTTAACAGGATGCTTCAACCAGCAAAGTCTCAATATGGTCAGCCAACCAGAAATGTCACACAACCCTCTAGGACAGCCAAAACGGTCAACTCAAAAGTCAACCCAAAAGTCAACATTGTCAGTTGGCGGTCAACACAAACAACAGCAGCAGTTAGGTCAATGCAGCAAAGTCAAAGTCAATGTCTAGCCTCAGGAATAGTGCCAAAAAAAGTGGATTTGAAAGATCAAAATTTAGGGAAAGTTTCAGATCCGTTTGACCTTGCGTTGACCAAAGTCAACGCTGGTCAAAGTTGCTGCAGAAACCCTAGGCCGAAAACATAAAAGAGTTGGAGCTGAAATTTCCCACATGTGGAGAGAAGAGCCTCCAAGGTCATCGAACCAATTAGATGAGGAGAGAGAAATGTGTGAGGATGAGATGAGTGAAAATGTCCTCCAAAGTTGACCAATATATATCCATCAATGAGGATGCGTGACACATCTGCTGGGGCACAAAACCTTAATGCCGACCTGCACATATTTTGAATAAATTCAAAATAAATGTTCTACTCATTGGATAAAGATGATCTTTAGATCGATCTTGCACCTCTCCGAAAGAGGAATCCAATAAAAATATTGGTATCTTCAACTGAGCATCACAACATGGAGTTTGGACCTAGTTGTCCAAAATTAACACTCCCTCTCAACTAGGGAGAACTCCATTCACCTGTGCAATCCAAACATCGTGCATCATCCCGCCGTAACTTGCTTTGTTGGCTTCTTTATTTTAGAACATAAGTGGGTCAGTCACAAAAACATCATTCTCGGTTGACAGATTCAGCCCAGAGGTCCGAAACCTCTATAGGACTCACAAAGAGTCTCATACCAAAACCGAAGTTGGTTTACCTGACCCGAAGTCAGTTGGAGGTCCAAAACCTCACTAGACTTGATTCCACATCAAGTGGTTGGACCATGCCATCCTAGATAGAGAGTACGGAAATCTTTGATGCGTCCATCAGTCTTTGCTACTAGTCTTTAGCTTTTCCCACCTCACTGGCCAAATGAGAGGTACTTCCCATGAGCCCTGAACTCAAAGGGTAGGATGCATACGAGGCACATATAATGAGAGGTGAACCAACTCAATCATCATAACGGTGGGGTAGAAGCACACCAACAAGGTTCGGCAAGCCTAGCCCTGTGGTTGCTTATAGCTCTGAGAAGCTATCCCCAAAGCCCCCCAGAGCTCCCAGAGCTCATAGTCCAACAGGACCCTCAAAATAGGGTCGTTTCACAATACCAAGACTCTCACGGAAGGTTAGGAACTTGACCTTCCCCAGGGGCTTCGAGAGAATATCCGCGACCTACTCATCAGTTCCTATATGATCGAGCCTTATGGTGCTTCACTGTACCATATCCCGGATAAAGTGGTACCGGATATCAATATGCTTGGATCAATCATGGAACACGAGATTCTCGGACAAGAGAATCCCACTCTGGTTATCACAGAGTATCACGATGGTATCTAGCACATGCCCGAACAACTCACTAAAGAGCTTTCGCAACCAGACTGCTTCACAACAGGCCATCCTCGCTGCAATGTATTCGGCCTCCGCCGTGCTCAAAGCTAACGAAATTCTGCATTCTGCTCATCCATGATATCGAAGCAGAACCAAGTGTGAAGCAGCATCCCGATGTGCTCTTACGATCCACCACACTACCAGCCCAATCGGCATCAATATATCAATGGAGTGTCACACTCCCGGCAGTGTATCTCAGCCCATGGTTTATCCTACCTCGAAGATATCTCAAAAGATTCTTGGCACCAACCCAGTGAAAGTGATGAGGCTCAACCATATGGTGACTCAAGGTGTTCACTGCAAAACATACGTCCAGACGGGTGTTCACTAAGAACATCAGGGCCCTTATGAGTTGACGATACTCAGTAGGGTTAGCTAACACAGGCCCAGCAGCGCTGCCACTCAACTTCTTAAAGTTGAGCTCCATCGGTGTCGACACAGACTTAGAGTCCACCATACCAAATCTTTCCAAAAGCTTCAAAATATATTTTCCTTGAGAAAGGAAAATCTCGCCAGGTCTCTACCAAACCTCCAGGCCTAGAAAGTAATGCATCAGTCCTAGGTCCTTCATCTCGAACTCAGCAGCGAGCTCCTTCTTGCACTGATGAATGAGAGAGTCAGCACCTGTCAAGAAGAGGTCGTCCACATACAACACCAGAATGAGAGGCTTTTCTCTATCAACCTTGAAGTAAAGGTTCGAATCAGCATTACTATGAGTGAAGCCCAGCTCCATCAGGTAGCTATCTATCCTCTCGTACCAAGCTCTAGGTGCTTGCTTCAGCCCATAGAGGGCTTTCTTCAACTTGCAGACATGGGTGTCTCGATCTTGGACTTCGAACCAACGTTGCACGAAGCGGGGACGAAGCGGGGATGCGAAAGCGTCATTTCCAAAAAATCTAGGAAGCGAAGCGTCTCGGAAGCGTCTACTATATATATATATTTTTATTTTTATTTTTTTTACATTTATATTAAAAAAATATCCAAAATACTAAATTAATTGTAGAAGATATGGAAGCATGCATATTTGTACATAAATCAAGATAGATATGACATCCATTGTACACTAATGATTAATTATTTGAGCATCAACCATTTAGATGCATCAACCATCTATAATCTAGATTCTTCTCCTCTTGTCTAGCCTTTGCCTCTACCTCGATTATCTAGGGACATTAGTCAAAATTGCCCAATTTTGATCAAACCCTAATGCAAGCCTTAAAATATGGTAGAAAGAACTTAACATGCTTGATAGATTATTTTGACTTGATTGAAATGTAATTTTTTGCTAACGACATGACAAAGGAGTTCAACAATTAACACCACCAACACTAGGGTACATATAGGGCTTGGTGCTCTTGATTAAATGCTAATCACATACCCTCATACATGATATAATCTAATGACATGCCACCATACCATTGATCCTGAATTCCTGAAAACTGTTAAGTCTGCTGAATTTTGAATAGGATATGAAATTCTATTTTCTCCATATGAAGTCCGATCAGGCTGGAACCACTCTCAAACATCCTGAGTCATTTCATGGTAATGTTAAATTCTTAAAGTAAAAGGATGAAAATGAAAAATAAATGAGAATGTCACTTTTACTTTAAGAATTTAACATTACCATGAGGGAGCATCTAAGAAACATCTAAGGAGGTAAACGAGAGCTTATATTTTTTTCATCCTATCCCTAACTCAGCGTTAACTCACCTACTAACACAACCAAAGACAAAAATTCAAAAAAAAAAAAAAATTCAAAAAAATCATTTTTCTGACCTACATTAGTCGGATCCGTACAGCGCTGTACAGAACCGCTGGCGATCCGTACGAATCCGTACATGAATCGCGGCGCTTCCGTTCGGCGATCCGCCGTATGATCCGCTGTACGGAAACGTGGATCTGAACGTACGGATCCGGATTTTCCAGGAATCACAATTTTTTTTGCGAACCACGTTTCCGAAATTTGGATCCGCGGTTCGGGGTGCGGATCCCGTACGGATCCGTACGGGACGCGTTTCGGGGCTTGGAGCCGGGGGGGGGGGACGTTTCCTGCAACATTGCTTCGAACCCCAGACGTTGCTCCACATACACCTCTTCCTTTATCGCACCATGCAGAAATGCGGTCTTCACATCCATCTGATGAAGACTCCATCCTTGCATAGCAGCAAGGGCTATGATAGATCAAATGGTGGTATATCGGGCCACAAGTGCAAATATGTCATCATAGTCTACGCCTTCCTTTTGAGAGAAGCCACGGGCAACGAATCTTGCCTTGAACTTTTTAGCACTTCCATCAGATCCATGCTTGATCTTGTAGAGCCATTTCGAGGTGACAACTACTTTGTCCTTCGGTCTTGGAACCACGTCCCAGACATCATTCTTCATTATGGACTCATACTCTTTGTGCATAGCATCCTTCCAAACTTGATGCTTTACGGCTTCGTCAAAAGATCTAGACTCAGATTGTACGATAGTACTCATGGCTGCTAGATACCCTTAGTATCTATTCGGCTTCTTTCTTTCACGAAATGCCCCCCTTGGGGCCATATGTCCCTCGACATCCTCAAGAGTGTCCCTGAGCCATGATGGTCTCTTCCCCATCGAAGGAGGTGGATCAATCGGGTCCATCAGTCCTTGAATATCGGGCATCATTTCATCCTTCGGTCCTTCTTGGTTTCCAGGCCTTGCTTCATGATCTTCCTCAAATCTCGCAAGATTGACTACTTTCCTCAGGGAAGCATCTTCGTCAAAGGTAACATCGTGGCATATCTCCACTTCCCTTTGACCGGCACATAGACTCTATAGGCCTTCGAAGTTTCGTTGTAGCCCACAAACATTCCCTTCTTCCCAGAAGCATCCAACTTGCTCCTCTTCTCTGTTGGCACATGAAAATAAACACGACATCCAAAAACTCTGAAATGTGAGACGTTAGGTTTCTTACCAGAGAAAACCTCTTCGGAAGTTTTGGAGTCCAGAGCGAAATGCGGGCATCAGTTTTGTATGTACACAGCAGTGCTCGTAGCTTCTCCCCACAGAAACTTCGGTAGACCCTGGTCACATAGCATGGCACGGGCAACTTCCACAATGGTCCTGTTCTTTCGTTCAACAACGCCATTTTGCTCAGGAGTATAGACAATTTTGGTCTCCCTCAGCTTCTCTACAAAATTTCTTGAACTCGTTCGTCTCATATTCAGTGCCATTATCGGTCCTCAATATCTTGATCTTCTTCCCTGTCAGATTTTCCACCAAGGCTTTGAAGGTACAAAACCACGTGAAAGCCTCATCCTTCTTTTTCAATAAGTATATCCAGGTTTTGCGAGAGAAGTCATCTATGAACGTCATATAATAAGAACATCCTCCCAAGGATGTCACGGGCAGCATACTAGACAAATTAGAATGTATCAATTGCAAGACATCAGATGTCTTTGTGACGCTTGAGGTGAAGGGTCCCCTTCTATGCTTTCCTTCGACACAACCCTGACATACACCTTCATGATTATTTGAGAACTCGGGCATCCTCGTCACCACCCTCCTTGCTTTGGGAAGGGCTTTGCAGTGAAGGTGTCCAAACCTCTGGTGCCATAGTTTCGTCTGTCAGATAGTATCACACGTCATCGCTCCCAATGGACTTCCTCCAACCTGGTAGAGTGTATCAACTCTAAACCCAATCATGATAGCTTCCTTGAAGCTCCTCTTCCATATGCGCACCTTCCCATCAATGAATGGCTGATATAGACACAAGGTTCTTCTTCAAATTAGGTACATAGAGTACATCCTGCAAAAGCGGAGGACTTGACCTTGAGACAAGTGGAGGGTCACAATCCCTGTCCCTTTCACGGAATATGTGGCATTGTCTCCAAGGATAATTTCCAGGTTAGTATCCTTCTCAACCATATCAGAAAGTGCTTCTTGAACCTAGTGATGTGCCTTGAGGCACCACTATCTATCAACTAGACATCCATAGTGTCGGGTGGAGATGCAGTAGAGAGGGCAGATACAAGAATGAATTCATTTCTTTTATCAACAACATTTGATTCCTCATACCTAGTATTTCTCGACCTTTTGAAAGGTTGACCATTTCCGCCAAAGGGAGCCTTCCTCTTCCCCTTGAACCTGTTGTTCCTTTGATTGCCATCCCTCCAGTTGTTGTTGTTGTCATCATCATCGAGAGAATCCTTCTTGAAAGGGCATTCTCTAGCATAGTGACCTGGCTTGTGACAAGTGTAACACTTGCCCTTCTTTCCTTGGGCCCCTGCTCTTCCTTTGTTCCTTGGACCACCCAAGTTCTTCTTCTTAGAATGAGTAGCGAAGGCAACATTTCCTTCATTTTCATATTCCTTCATCCTTGTCTCTTTTTGTACGCATCTCGATAATACTTCGTCAAAATCAGGTATGACATTATTATTGAGAATGGTAATGTTGAATACATGCCATTCGGATGAGAAACTTCCAAGTGCGGTGAGTACCATCTCTCAATCAGCTATTGCCTCCCCAATAGCTAATAGGTTATTCCTAATCTCGGTCAGCGTCAGAAAATATGATTGAACGGACTCATCACTGCCTTTCTTCAGATTCTTCAATTGGTTCTTGAAGAATAGGACTTGATTTGCATTGTTGGCCTTGAACATGTGGACCAACTTATCATACATCTCCTTGGATGTGCCCAACTCAGAGATGTAGGCAACCAGACTCTTATGAATTGAGTCCTTGATCATCAGCTTTGCTTTGATTTCCCCCTTCTTGTACTTTGTTTTGGCAGCAGTAATTCCAGTGGATGAAGGCTCTTGGATTTTACCCTGCACATAGTCCATGACATCTTGGTCTTCCAAATTAAGATCTAATGTCATCTTCCAAGCATGGAAGTCATTCTTCCCAGTCAATTTGTCATCAACCTTAAAGCCATTGTAGTTAGAGGAACCCATCCTCTTCTTCGGTGACTGCTACAAACTAGGGCTTTGTCTTCACCTCCGCTCTGATACCATCTAAATTTTTGTAGATGTTCTATGCTTGATGCAACTTTACTTTTTATCCCAATATCAGTGAGCAATCACATAACAATAAAGTAAAATGCTGATAGAACATACCAATAGATCAACAGAAGACAAGCCAAAAAAATATAAGTGTGTTGGTGCGTTATGGCAGTCAACTGGATGCTTCAACTAGCAAAGTCTCAATATGGTCAACCAACCAGCAATGTCACACAACCCTCTAGGACAGCCAAAATGGTCAACTCAAAAGTCAACATTGTCAGTCAATGGTCGACGCAAACAACAGCAGCAGCTAGGTCAACGCAGCAAAGTCAAAGTCAACGTCTAGCCTCGAGAATAGTGCCAAAAAATGCGGATTTGAAAGATCGAAATTTAGGGAGAGTTTCAGATCCGTTTGACCTTGCGTTGACCAAAGTCAATGCTGGTCAAAGTTGCTGCAAAAACCCTAGGCCGAAAACAGAAAAGAGTTGGTGCTGAAATTTCCCACGTGTGGAGAGAAGAGCCTCCAAGGTCATCCAACCAATCAGATGAGGAGAGAGAAATGTGTGAAGATGAGATGAGTGAAAATGTCCTCCAACGTTGACCAATATATATCCATCAATGAGGGCGCGCGACACATCTGCTGGGGCACAAAACCTTAAGGTCGTCCTGCACATATTTTGAATAAATTCAAAATAAATGTTCTACTCATCGGATCAAGATGATCTTTAGACCGATCTTGCACCTCTCCGAAAGAGGAATCCAATAAAAATATTGGTATCTTTATCTAAGCATCACAACATGGAGTTTGGACATAGTTGTCCAAAATTAACATTGAGTATCCATGGCATCATCCTAGCTTTCAACATTAGCAGGAGGAGGAGGAGTGTCTCTTTCCTTTCTAAGAGTTGCATCTTCATCAAATGTTGCATCCCTACTAAACTCTATAGTTCTTTGACCAAGTACATATATTCTGTAAGCTTTAGAATTTTCACAATAACCAAAAAACATGTCTTTCTTACCTAAAGCTTCCGACTTGGTCCTTTTTTCCTTTGGCACAATAAAGTAGACAAGGAAAACAAAGATCCTCAAGTGTCCAACTCACCAATGAAGACTTCTTCAAGAGTCTTGAAGACTATGAACATGCCAAATGTTTGACCTGACTGGTTCCACTTTTTCTTGAAGGGAAGGGTCCCTTTACATGCTTTCCACTTGCACAACCTTGGCAAACTCCATCATGATCCACTCTAATCTCAAGCATTTCAGAAACCATATTTCTCACATGAGGCAATGCTTTATAGTGAAGATGAGTGAATCTTCGGTGCCACGGTTCAAATTGATGATTACTATCATGAATCAATGCATGGATAGGTCTTCCATTGATTTTATAAAGATCTTCAAATGATGATCCCAAAGTGAAGGCAAGTAATAATAATTATACATTTTGACTTCATTGCCTGCAATGATATAATTCATCTTTGATCAATGCAAAAGAGGTTAGTTTAGAAAACTATCATTCCATCCTTTGCAAAGTCACGATTCTTTCCTGCAATCACTATTGTCAGTAAACCCACGACCTTTCTCATCAAATATAATGTCAGAGAATCAAAATCCCCGTATCTTCCGTATTCAATTTCTATCAGTTTTTCTTTCATAACCTTATATGCATTATACTTCCTTTCAAGACAACACTTTCTTGCACATGCATAAACAGAAGTAAAACTACTCTTTATTTTTACATGCATCAACAAGTACCGAAACCACAACTATTAAACACATGCAACACCTTAATTACTATCTGCAAAATTACTATCATGTTTATTTATTATTGGATCAGGAAGCAAGCTTTCCTGAAAAGTGATGACCTCTCTTTCCTTTTTGCTTCTTATCTTGGGCAGCAAAGGCAGTAGGTTCTCCCTCTTCACACTTAAGAATTCTTCCTCTAAAAATCATTTTGGCCTCTTCTTGACTGCACTTTGCCAAGAACTCATCAAATGTGGGACACTTATCATTGTTGTTGATGGTCGTAATAAAAGTTTCCCAAGTTGGAGAAAGACTTCCAAGCATAATCAACATCAACTCTTTATCACATACAATTTCACCAGCAATTGACAACTGATCCTTGATTTTAGATATCCTCATGAAGTATGCTTGAATGGTCTCTCTTCTATTCATCTTAGTGTCCTTGAGTTGGTTCTTCAAGACAAAGATTTGACTCAAGTTGTTTATTTGATATATTTCAATAAGCTTGCCATACGTTTCCTTCGGTTTTTTCAACTTAGAGAGACAGGTGATGAGATGGTCTCCAAGAGAATCAAGGATAATCTTCTTAGGCTTGACTTCTCTCTTCTTGTATCTGGCCTTGATAGTGGCATTCGCATTTTTTGGTGGTTTTGCTACCATGCCTTCAACATATTCCAGTACATCATGTACTTCAAGAGTAATATCCAATCTTGCCTTCCATGGACCAAAATTTGAAGCATCATTCAAATTTTCTTCATTATGTTAGTTTTAGTAGCATCGGATGTGTTCTAGCCTTAAAATTTTGTGGAGAGGCTAGAATATAGAAGATCTCCAAAACCCAGAAATCGTTTCTGGAAATTCCGCCTAGAAGTGACTTAATTAGATTATTAGCCAGTTTTTAAATATTTCTTAAGTTTAAACTTAGGGAATATGATTAATTAATCAGAATTAAGTCAAGGCGTGAATGATCTAGAAAGTCACACGTATCGACTTCAGGTTAATCCTAGCCATCGATTAAGATTTAATCTTGGTTGTTGAAGTCTCAACAAAGGATTATAAGAGAAGCTCGATGTGGTAATGGAGAAGACACTTAAGAGGTTCGATTTCATGAGAAGATCAATTTCCAGAGTAGCAACAGTCAGTTTTCGGAGAGAGGGCTAGTGAGACCGAAGCAGTGAGGAAGAGGGGCAGAGACAGTGAAGCCAGAGGAAGAATTCCAAATTCGATGAGTGCATTTGTAGAGAGGCAGAAGAGCCACAGAGAGGCTGATGCAAAGGCAACACAGTAGCCTCTAGAGGCAATTCGATTTTGATGGGGAAAAGCTAAGTTTCAGTGCCAGAACCTAAACAGTGGCGCCAGAAGCCAGGAGAGACATTTTCCTAGACAGCAACAGATCAAACAGCTTGAGGAGAAGTTTATTCGAGCTGAGTGCAGAAGTGACTGCGCTAGTGTGACACAGTCACTGCGCAGAGCCAGTTTGGATGGCTCACCAAGAGCTGAGGTCAGAGCTCGAATTTGCCTGTGGAGTGAGGAAATTTCCTCACTAGATTTTTTTGCCAATATTTCTCTGTAGGATTGCCAGTTTCGGCATCCAGTTGTACTCAAATTATTTTCACTGCTGCTTAATATTAAAACCCTCATCTACTGCACTAGGTTTCCCAAATTGGGTTTTTCCAGGGACTTTCGTCCAAAAATAATTGTGTTATTTTATGTGTGTGTGCTAGCATTTCTTCCAGCATTTATTCTTCTGCAGTTTTTATTTGCGAAGGTTGTAGTGTATTTATTTCAGTATTTGTCGTAGAAAACTGCAAATAAATTGTTAAATTAAATTAACAATTAGGAGAAATAATATCAGTTGCTGCAATAGGATTGCAATTTTCGGAATTTCACATGGTATTAGAACGCAGATGACCAGCCAAAGAGCTTAGTAGCGAAGACAGAAGGAGTTTCGCTGTTCAGTGAGCAGCAGATCGAAACCTCAAGGGGCAGCGCAGTCACTTTGCCAATAGGATGAGTCACTAGAGGAGAATCGATTTTTCTAAGAGAGCGACAAAAAAATTCGATCTCTCCAAATCGAGTAGCTCCAAAGGCAGAGGGAGCAGCCCAGTATTTTCGCAAAGCAGATCTCTAGCTGGACGCAGTAGTTTGCTAGAGCAGATCTAATGTCGGGTGGAAGAAGAGCACACACTGAGGGAAAATTTTCCTCAGGGAACTTCTAGTCTCAAGAAGTTTGATTTCCCTTGCAGATCAGCAGGCGTTCTGAGCAGAGTCTCTACCTCTAGAAGGGAGTGTGAATAGATGAGCAGAAGGGAAGAGGATATTTTCGACATTTTTTGTGGAGATGGCCACTGTTGGGGTTCGTGATCGGGACAGGTTGGATGGGGCTTCCAACTACGTCATTTGGAGGGCAAGGATGTCCTTCCTTATGGACGAGTGTGGCCTGAAAACATGTATTGATGCAGTGGTAGCAATTCCCACGGATGCGGATTAGCGAAAAGAGTACAGAAAGGAGATGGCGCGGGAAAAGAGATTGATCCTAGATGGATTCAGGGATCATGTGGTCTCACATATCGCTGGCAAAGATACTGCCAAGCAGATGTGGTATGCTTTAGCCACGTTATATCAGGGTACATTCAAGCAGCAGAAGATGTACCTCAAGGAGAAGCTGAGATGCATCCGGATGTAGAAAGGGGAAGGCATAGACCCCTTCCTCACCAGGATTCAGGAGGTCCAGGATCAGTTGTCGGTTGTTGGGGCAACGCCTCAAGCCTTAGAGCTAGTGCGGTTGGCGCTCAATAGCGTCTCAGAGGAGTGGCAAGTCTTTGTCCAAAGTATATTGGGCAGGGACACAATACCTGGATGGGACAAGATGTGGGCTAACTTGCAGCAGGAGGAGATGAGGTGAGCTCTTTTGAAGAGTTCCATCAGTGGCAGCAGCAGCGGATCGAAACAGGTGAAGGAAGAGGAGAATGTGGCCCTCGCGTCGAAGGGTCCTAGTCAAGGACAAGGGTAGCAGAGGAAGAAGAAGGACTTGTCAAAGGTCAAGTGCTTCAGGGGTGGTGAGTTAGGCCACTACAGTACCCAATGTCCTGTCAGGAAGAAGGACAAGGAGGAGAAGCAAGACCAGCAGGCAGCTTCGGCAGAGATGGATAGGCTTTCTGTGAAATTTATGAATATTACTTTATGCAGAAACCCTACTATTAGATTTGGTTATACTTCTACCTAATCAAGTTATTAATGTTGAAAATTCAAATTAACATTGAACTAAACACATAACAGTTCTTCATCGATTTAGATCTAACCAAAAAATACATGCATAAAGACAAAGTGACACACAACATTTTCTGGACAACTGTCCCCGAGAAAATCCAATGCAGGAAAACCGGTCTTCTGGCTGCTAGAGGATTTATATTATTAAGTAGTTTCTGAATACAGCGAATTTGGGCACCTTACTGGTTAACTCGACAGAGAAATATAGATCTGCAACAATACTTCTTGTTCTGGAGACTGAAAACTTGACTGATCCACACCCTCAAACGGAATTTACAGAACTCAGCCACTTTCTGCCTCTACAAATCCCAGCGTTGCCCTTGAAGCTGCCTGCGTCAGCACTGCTAGCCTCTACGTGCCTCTACACTGGCCTGGAGAGGGTTGCGTAACCCTAGACTGGGTGACGCAATCCCTACGTTGCCCTAGATGGCCTCTGCATAACCTTGTGGGCCTCCTTTTGGCTCAATGCTACCCTTTCTGGGCTTGTGTAGCAGCTGAAGCCCTCTGCGTTGCGCAGCTGCTGCTGCTGCCCCTGCTTCTTTGTGCTGCTCCTGGTTGTTGCCTCTCTGCCTCTTGCTGATTCTTGGCTCTGGGATTAGACCATCCCCTTAGCCAATACTACCCCTCGCTGCAACTGAAACACTTTTGAAAATTCTTAGCAAACCCGCCCTATAATTTCAACTTCCTCCATGTGTGTGTTCTACAACTGACCCCAAGCCTTTCCTTTATACTTTCTCGTTGGGAAACCAACAACCATGATCTAATCTTGAATCGATGGCTAAGATTAAAAGAAAGCTTGATCCGTGTGACTTAAGTCATTTCCATCACATGTTTAAATTAATTGCCTTTAATATTTTAATTTTCCTAAGTTAGACTTAGGGTCCTTAATTAAAAATATTAATTAATTAATTATCTCCCAAACTAGATGGAATTCCTCAAATCCCTTTCTGGGCCTTGGAGATCTCATGTACTCTAGTCCCTCCACAAAGTTTGGGAGCTAGAGCACATCTGATGCTACCCCAACACTCAAAAAACTCAACACTCCCTCTTAGCGAGGCATGTGCTCTAGTACAACGTTGCTTCACCCCGAAGGTCTGCACTGATCTTTGGTGTGGCTCTTTGCGTTGATGCTTGGCCTACTGCCCTTCATCACTGTGTTGTTGTTGCTCTCTCGTACTACTGCCCATGGCGTTGCCACCGCCACTGCCACATCCGCATTGCAGCTCCCTCTCAATCTGCTACATCGTGCTGCCAACTACTGCACTGCAACTCAATTGTTGAGAGAAGCAACTGAAATACTCCTGCCCAATCTTTGACAAACAAGTCAGTTGGCCTACATCCTCATCACTGAAACTCCATAGGCTGTTGCTCTATGTTGTTATCTAGAGGTTGCTGCACTGCATAAGCAGACCTCCTCTGCATTGTTGAAGTCACATCAACCCCTTTGCGCTGAAGTCCCCTATGCTATTGTTGTGTTGCGCTGTCCTCTTGAAGCCTTTACGTTGTTGCTCCATCTGTGATTCTCTATACCCACTACTCCACTTGTCCCACTACCGTCTTAAGGCTCCCGTAGCTTGTATGTGATCCAAGAGTTGGGCTACTCAAGGATCCCGCCACCACTTTGTAGTTGCTCTACAAATCCATGTCGTCCTACTTTCGTGGTTCATGAGCGCTCATGGCTACGTCATCCTCAAAACCATCGTCCGCCACAATAGCCTTGGAAGTAAAAGCTTCCTTGTACTTCTTCTTCTGAAGAAAATTGCTGACGAAATGTCGCACTGGAAACACTTGATCTTTGATAGATCATGCTTCTTCCCTTGCTGCCTCTTTGATGCCAAGGTTGCATCTTCTTCGTCTTCCTTCTTCACCTTACTTGATCTCGTGTTGTATTGTTTCTTGGTGAACCGATGGAGTTATTCTTGACGGAGGATCGCCCACATATTGTCCTAGTTGGGAAGGTCCACTTTGCCCAAGATACTTTGGACAAAGGTTTCCCAGTCCTCTGTGACTGCATTAAGTGCAATCCTCACCATCACATCATCCTCCACCTTTTCTCCCATGGTAGACAACTGATCTCTGATCGCCTGTAATCTGAAAAGGAAGGGCTCGATTTCTTCTCCCTTGGCCGTCATGAATAACCGCATCTAGTTCTCCAGAAGCATTCTCCTTTGGACAAATATTCCCTCATTTAGGGCATTTAAGGCTTTCCACATCTCATGAGTCATTTTCTTGTCGGCTATGTGTGGAACTATATGATCCTTAACCCCATCCATTATGAAGTGTTTGGCATGTGCCACAGCTTCCTCATGCTTCGCTAGGAGAAGAGCATCAGTTGGCATGGTCGGGACTTTTTCTGCATGCTCCCTCAGACCATATGCCTCCATGACTACCAGGATTTTGTTGATTTCTATAGCATCAGGAAGTGCTCTAAGTCTCATTTTTGGTAGAGAGGCTTAGACATCAGTTATCCAGAGAACCCAGAAATCGTTTGTGCAAATTCCACTCGGATATGACTTTATTAAAATAATTAATTATTTTAATGTAGATCCTAAGTTCAAACTTAGGGAAATTAAATAATTAAAGGGTATTAATATAGCAGAGTGTGAATCTTCTAAAAAACGAAGATCAAGTCATCTTTTAATCTAAGCCTTTGATTAACGATATAATCTTGGTTGTTGATTCATCAGCGAGAAGACTATAAGAAGAGACTTGAGGGTCATTTGGAAATCAAGCTGGGGACACTCTTAGTACCCGAAGGAAAACGATTCTGAAGCCGGAGAATTCGATTTCAATGGGTGAGATTGTAGAGGCAGGGTTGCAGAAGCAGAAGGATGAAAGAGTCAGTTATCGGGAAGTAGAAGTCAGGAGGCAAGACCCCCTCCACGCAGAATCATGCAGTCCAGGGAGAAACTGCACAGAGCTCTCACGCTGGATGACATAGAGGGTGAAGGAGGTCACCCAGAGGGTCTGAAATTTGTCTGGAGGTTCCAGAAAATTCAGCCAGGTGTTTGCTAATTTTATCTGCTCATCAAACTCTTGTAAATGTACTTTCCATTTCTGAAGATAAATATAAAACCCTCATCTGCTGCACCAGTTTTCCCACATTGGGTTTTTCCGGGGACAATTGTCCAAAATAACTATGTTCGTATGGTTGTTTCTATTGTGCTACTTGTGTAATTTATCTTTCTGTTGTTATGCTCTTGATGATAGTGCAGATCTGCAAATGTGTTTATTTCAAAATTTACTGAAGCATATGTAAATAACTTATCTCATAAGTAGGAGAAATAAACCAAGTATTGCAGAACTATTTTCCTTCTTGAAAATTTCACAGATTCTAGCCTTCCAGACTACAAAGTTGGACAAACCGTCCAACCTATCCTGATCACATAGTCCATGAGGTGACATCTGCTCAGCAAATTTGTCATAACAAATCCTACTCTCTATGCTAGAGACTTGGATCTAGGGTCCTTAGCGAGAAAGGCACCCTCCGCTCCCTCTAACAACTGACTTCATCTCTTGGAAGTCTGCCAAATCAAAAACGAATCAGCTCTCGTCGATCCTCTGATCGATCTGCAGATTTCTTTGGCTGAAAAACCCTGCTCTTTGTCAACTAGTGCTTAGGTCAATTTTTGCAAATTCAGAAATTTAACCCCACTGGCAACTACTCAAGCTCTGCAGCACTGCTTCCGGCTCTTTGAATCAGCAACGACTTCAGAACTGTGTCACCCTTACTGGCCTCTACGTGAGCAGACAGTCCCAACACTGCCTCTACGCAGTAAGTATGTGGGCCTGCGTAGGACTGCGTCACTCTGGCCTCTGCGTGGCTCTGCTCCCTCTGGTCCTGCGTTGTCCCTTTTGGTCTGACTTTCTGCAGCTGCTGCTGCTTTCTTTGCTACTTTCTGTAGCAAGGATTCTTCAGTCTTCTACTGGTGATCCTGCTAGATTTGCAATCGCTTTGATACCATGTGAAATTTCTGAATATTACTTTATGCAGAAACCCTACTGTTAGATATGGTTATACTTCTCCTACTTAATCAAGTTATTAATGCTGAAAATTCAGATTAACATCGAAGTAAACACATAACAATTCTTCATCGATTCAGATCTAAGCAAAAAGATACATTTACACATACAAAGTGACACACAAGATTTTCTAGACAATTCTCCCCAGAAAAACCCAATGTGGGAAAATCGGTCTTCTGGCTACTGGAGGGTTTATATTATTAAGTAGTTTCTGAATACAGCAAATTTGGGCACCTTACTGGTTAACCCGACAAAGAAATATAGATCTGCAACAACACCTGCTATTCTGGAGACTGAAAACTTGACTAATCCACACCCTCAAACAGGATTTACAGAACTCAGCCACTTTCTGCCTCTAGAAACCCCAGCGCTGCCCTTGAAGCTGCCTGCGTCAACCCTGCTAGCCTCTGCGTGCCTCTGCGCTGGCCTAGAGAGGGCTGCGTAACCCCAGACTGGGTGACACAGTCCCTATGCTCCTCCGGATGGCCTCTGCGTAACCCTAGGGGGCTCCTGCTGGCTCAGCACTGCCCTTTCTGGGCCTGTGTAGCACCTACATAGCGACTAAAGCCCTCTGCAATGCATAGCTGCTGCTGCTGCCCTGCTTCTCTGTGTTGCTCCTGGTTGCTGCCTCTATGCCTCTTGTTGATTCTTGGCTCTGGGATCAGACCATCCTCTTAGCCAATACTACCCCTCGCTACAGCTGAAACACTTCTGAAAGTTCTTAGCAAACCCGCCCTAGAATTTCAGCTTAGTCTCAGTGCTCTGCCTTCGTGTGTGTGTTCTCCAACTAACCCCAAGCCTTTCCTTGATACTTTCTCGTTGGGAAACCAATGGCCATGATCTAATCTTGAATTGATGGCTAAGATTAAAAGAAAGCTTGATCCGTGCGACTTAAGTCATTTCCATCACATGTTTAAATTAATTGCCTTTGATATTTTAATTTTCCTAAGTTAGACTTAGGGTCCTTAATTAAAAATATTAATTAATTAATTATCTCCCAAACTGGATGGAATTCCTCAAATTCCTTTCTGGTTCTTGGAGATCTCATGTACTCTAGTCCCTCCACAACGTTTGGGAGCTAGAGCACATCTGATCCTACCGCAACACTCAAAAAACTCAACACTTTCCTCCAGGCTGGAGGAAGACTTCACGATGTTCGCCGACATACCACAAGGAGTGAGGTGGGGCGACTTGGTTTTGTAGCCCTAGAGAGCTACAGATAGGCAGGTCCTTGAGTCCATCCCTTGGATGAATACCTGGCTACGGGGCCCCACAATATTCGATAGCAGGATGGACCAATGGCAATTGGTGCATTGAGATGCCAGAGTGACAATTGCATAGACTAGTTGCAGTCAAATACTGGGGAGCGCAGTGCAAAGTTGGCTACAGTGCAGTTGGCACAGTGTAGAATCAACGGCAGCATAGAGTCTTCACTGGACAGTGCAGTAGCTAGTAGCAGTCAGGACTCAGGTGATAGATGCATCATACTGAACAAAGTTGGTTTAGTATTTCAGATGGTTCTCATTTGCAAATGATGCAGTTGCAGCAACAACAAATGGGAGGGAGTTGTAGTGTTGGCAGCAATTCTGCAGGGTTAGCAGTAGCACAGATGCAGCTCATAGCAGAGTTGCCCAGTGGTTGGTGGGCAGTATGGCCAGACATTAGCAGCATGACAGGAGATGGTGCAAAGACAGTGTGTTGTGGCAGCAGTTGCAACACTAAAACACAAGTGTTAGTTTTTGTAGCATCAGATGTGTTCTAGCCTTGAAATTTTGTGGAGAGGCTAGAATACAAGAAATCTCCAAAACCCATAAATCGTTTCTGGAAATTCCGCCTAGAAGTGACTTAATTAGATTATTAGCGAGTTTTTAAATATTTCCTAAGTCTAAACTTAAGGAATATGGTTAATTAATTAGAATTAATTAAGTCAAAGCATGAATGATCTAGAAACTCACACAGATCGACTTCAAGTTAACCCTAGCCATCGATTAAGATTTAATCTTGGCTGTTGAAGTCTCAACAGAGAATTATAAGAGAAGCTCGATGTGGTAATGGAGAAGACACTTGAGAGGTTTGATTTCAAGAGCAGATCGATTACCAGAGTAGCAGCAGTCAGTTGTCGGAGAGAGAGCTAGTGAAATCGAAGTAGTGAGGAAGAGGGGCAGAGAAACTAAAGCCGGAGGAAGAATTCCAAATCCGGTGAGTGCATTTGTAGAGAGGCAAAAGAGCCACACAGAGGCAATGCAGTAACCTCTAGAGGCAATTCAATTTTGTTGGGGAAAAGCTTAGTTTCAGTGCCAAAAGCTCGATAGTGGTTATGGAGAACAGGAGAGACATTTTCCCAGACAGCAGCAGACCAGACGGCTTGAGGAGAAATTGATTCGAGCCGAGTGCCAAAGTGACCGCGTTAGTGTGACGCAGTAGCTGTGCAGAGCCAGTTTGGACGGCTCACCAAGAGCTGAGGTCAGAGCCCGGATTTGCCTGTGGAGTGAGGAAATTTCCTCATTAGATTTCCTTGCTAGTATTTCTTTGTAGGATTGCCAGTTTCAAAATCCAGTTGTACTCAAATTATTTTCATTGTTGCTTAATATTAAACCCCTCATCTGTTGCACCAGTTTTCCCGCATTGGGTTTTTCCGGGGACTTCCGTCCAAAAATAATTGTGTTATTCTATGTTTTTGTGCTAGCATTTCTTCTAGCTTTTATTCTTCCGCAGTTTTTATTTGTGAAGGTTGCAGTGTATTTATTTCAGTATTTGTCGTAGAAAATTGCAGATAAATTGTTAAATTAAAATTACAATTGGGAGAAATAATATTAGTTGTTGCAATAGGATTCTGGTTTTCAGAATTTTCACACATTCTTGAAGTAAGAAGAAGACATCTTTTAGCAGCAAACAAATTTCAACAATAAATAGGAGCAACAAGTGATATTTCAATAGAAAATAGAAGAGTGACAAATCTTATCTTCTTGGGCTTGTCTTCACCAAAGCTTTGATACCATGTTGAAATTTTGATGTTCTATGTTGTAACAATTACTTATTCCAAAAACTTATATCTGCTGCAATATTAGTTAAGCAATTGTAGATAGAACATAAACCAAATGCACACTAGAAGACGAAAAAGAACAGAAATGAGACAAAATTTAGGTCCAATGATGAGGGGAAAACCCAACCAGATTCTTCTTCTATTAGATATCAATTATTTGTTGAGAAATGTAACGAGTATCAGTCTTCAAAATTATTGTTTAGCTCATGTCATGATGTAATTATTTGTCAAAAGAAAAATTATTGTAAAAGAAAATTATTTATAAGCATGGGTTTCATGATCTATTCACTTTGTTTATAGGTCAAAGCACCCATTCAGTGCTTCTAGGGTTTTTATCTTGAGTCATCGTCATTGTCATTATATTCTAGACCCTTCTTGGGTATTTTGTGTCAAGAAAAAAATTTATTTTTGTAACAAAAATGTGTCTTGTCCCTCCTCCGACAAGTCGGCTCCTTCAACTGTCTAGTCGGCCTCATGAAGTGATTCGTCCACCTTGAAGAGACTATAAATAATATGGGAATTCGACCTATTGTGACACACATACAAATAAGATCTCGATCTGCAATTGGAGGTGTGAAAAGGAGTCAAGAAAAGGATGTGAAGGCTAAGGAAAGAAGAGACAAGTCAAGCGAAGAAAGAAGAGAATTTTATCAAGCAAAGAGGACCGAAATGTTTGTGTTTTCTATCACACGTGCGAGAGATCTAAGGCTAGTTGTAGGGGCCGAAGGTGCAGGCCGAATTTCAGAAGTTGCAGGGAAGAAGCCAAGATTCTAGATGACTTGATTTGAAGTGTTTTTGGATATCTTGTGTTGAGGGCTGAATTGGTGGATGGGGGAAGATTTGATATCGGTATAGAAGTCTTGGTTGTCTCATTTGAACTGGTTCTTGAAGAAGAGAAGAATTTTTGGTTGGGTTTTCCCCTAAGAGGGGTTTTTCCCTTGCTAAGTGCCTACATTTTGTGTTCCTTGTTTTGCAATCTTCATAAGTTTTTGGCAATTGTTTGATGACAAGAACATGAGCATTAATAAAGAGGGAAATATATAATCACAAATAATTGTCATGTATAGAGAAATCAAGTTAATAAATAGCAGCATCAACATTGCTTAGCAGAGATACAAAGTATAATGAGAGATCACGAGAATGAGTAAGTTCACCCAAATCTGAACAAGTTGTAGCATGAAGATCACTAATAGCAACAGGTGATGCAAACACTGAATCAACCTTCAAGTTCTACTCTTACTCTCTGAGTCTCTCTCTCTCACAATATTCTTCAAATCTCTCCAACTCTCTCTCTCAAGTTAGAATCCTTCTTTGACAATGCACAAGTAGTAAGGAGATGAGATGATATGAGATACATATATAGGAGCAACAAATTCTTGTCATAAAGGAGCAATATGCATGTGAAAATTCTATAATGAAGAATTCTACTACAGCTACTGATTATATTTCTTCTATTGCATTCTCAAACACAATTATTTAACATTTCACTGTGTTAAATAACAAAATAAAATATGTTGCAAACTTCACAATCAATAAACAACCTAAAAGAAATAGCACAAGTATTCACACATAGACATCGTTATTTTTGGACAATTGTCCCTCGAAAAACCCAATTTGGGAAAACCGGTGCAGCAGGTCTGAGGGTTTCTTTATTATGCAGAAATTCTGAGTACAAATGTGTGATTGTAATTATCAATCAATCACATGAAGAAATCTGATGAGAATAGGCTTAGTAAGACAATGCTCACTTCACCATGAAGTTCCAGCCCTGAACTGCACCCACTCTGAGTAGCTCTGCGTAATTTCTACGCAGTGACAGCATCCCTCACGATGTCACTGCGTCACTGTTGTTGCTGCTCATTGTGACTGCCTCAGTGCTCACTGCTGTGTGAGACTGGAGTTTTCTTCCCTTCCAGAAATGCCCTCCGGATCTTGGATGAACCCTAAGCTGCCTCTCCAACTGAAATCAAAACTCCATCTGTTGCTCTGCGTTGTCCCAGCGTAACTTCTGCTAGATATCTCTACGCTGTTGCTATGTGTGAAAAAATTTTAATCTTACACTTTATGCAGAAACCTTTACTGTTAATCTGGTTATGCTCCTCCTACTTAGATAAGTTATTAACTGAATAAATTCAGATTAAAATCAAAGCAAAACACATAACAGATCTTCACCAATTCAGATCTAGAACAAGTACATGCACACATAGACAAAGTGACACAGACATTTTCTAGACAAATAGTCCCCGGAAAAACCCAATGCGGGAAAACCGGTCTTCTGGCTGCTGGAGGGTTTTATTATTAAGAATTTTCTGAATACAACAAATCTGGGTTCCAGATTTGGACAACCCGACAGAGAAATAATAGATCTACAGCTCACTGGCTGTTCTAAAGCCAAAACAATGACTGATCCACACCCTCAAACGAGATTTACAAGACTTAGCCAAAATTAGGCCCTAGAAACCCCAACGCTGCCCCTGAAGCCCCTGCGTCAACCTCTGAAGCCTCTGTGTCCCTCAACGTTGGTCCAGAAAGGGCTGCGTTACCCCAGACTGGGTGACGCAATCCTTACACTGCCCCTTAGGGTCTCTACGTAACCCCTAAGGGCTTCCAGTTGAAAATCACGTTGTCCTTGAGGGACTGCGCTATCCTTGTTGTTGTTGCTCTCCTGCTTCTTTGCGCTGTCTCTTTGAGCTGATCTCTACCTCTTGTTGATTCTAGAACTCGAGATCATATCATCCCCTTGGCCTAAATTCCCCTCTTTGCAGCTGAAACACTTATGAGAATTCTTAGCAAACTCGCCCTAGAATCTCAGCTTAGCTTCAGTGCTCTGCCTGTGTGTGTCTTTCAAATGACCCCAAGCCTTTCCTTTATACTTTTCTCGTTGGGAAACCAACGGCCATGATCAGATCTTGAATCAATGGCTAAGATTGAAAGAAAGCTTGATACGTGTGACTTAAGACAATTTCATCACATGTTTAATTAAATTCACTTTAATTATTTAAGTTCCCTAAGTTTTAACTTAGGAAATACATTAAAATAATTAATTAAATTATCTCCTAAACGAGATGAAATTTCCCAAATCCATTTCTGGGTCTTGTAGATCAAGTGTACTCTATTCCTTCCTCAAAATTTGGGAGCTAGAGCACGACTGATGCTACCCCAAATACACAAAATCTCAACACTCCCCCATAGCATCAAGGGTGTGCTCTAGCAATACATCACACTATGCATGACAAGATTTTGGGCACTAGTTCTGTGTTGTTGATGCTTGGCCTGTTGCCACTCAACTCTGCACTGTTTTTGCGATTATGTACCGCTGTCCATGACTCTGCCACTGCCATTGCAACCTTTGTACTGCAACTCCCTCTCAATATGTTGCATCTGTGCTACTCATAGCACTGCCACTGCTGATCTGTTGCACTACAAATTCACTTGTTTGAGAGAAACAATTGAATCTCCTGCCCAATCTTTAACAGACAAGTCAGATGGGTTGCATCCTCATCACTGAAGCTCCATAGGCTACAGATCTGTGCTGGCATCTGAAGGATGATGCACAGCTACAACTCTGCACTGCGTAAGCAGACTCCCTTTGCACTACTGAAGTCACATCAACCCCTTGTGCTGAAATCTCTCACGCTGTTGCTACATTGTGATGTCCCTCTGAAGCCTTCTGCACTGCGTAAGCAGCTCTGCTCTATGCTGCTAAAGTCACATCAACCTCTGCGCTGCTGCTACTGCTCTGCTCTGCGCTGCTCCTCCCAGTCTTCAGATCTGCCTCTGCTTCATTTGTGATCTATGCACCCACTGCTCCACTTGTCCCGCTACTGTCTTAAGGCTATCGTAGCTCGCATGTGATTCAAGAGATTAGCTGCTCAAGGATCCCACCCTATACTATGTAGCTCCTCTACATATCCATGTCGCCCCCCTTTCGTGGTTCATGAGCGCTCATGGCTGCATCATCTTCTGACCCATCATCCGCCACAGCAGCCTTGGAAGAAGAAGCTTCCTTTTCCTTTTTCTTCTGAGGACAATTGCTGGCAAAATGTCCCATTTCACCACACTGGAAGCACTTGATCTTTTACAGATCCTTCTTCTTCTTACCCTGCTGCCTATTTGATGCCAAGGCTGCATCTTCTTCATCTCCCTTCTTCACTTTGCTTGATCTCGTGCTATACTGCTTATTGGTGAATCTGCGGAGTTCTTCTTGACGCAGAATTGCCCACAAGTTGTCCCAATTTGGGAGGTCCGCTCTGCCCAAGATACTTTGGACAAAGGTTTCCCACTCATTTGTGACTGCATTGAGAGCAGTCCTGACCATCACATCGTCTTCCACTTTGGCACCCGTTGCAGTCAAATGATCTCTGATCGACTACAATCTAAAGAGGAAATGCTCCATGTCTTCTCCCTTGGCCATCATGAATGACCCCCTCTGTGTCTCCAACAGCATCTTCCTTTGGACATATTTTCCCTCATATAGGGAGATTAAGGCCTTCCACATCTCATTAGTTGTCTTCTTCTCAGCTAAGTGTGGTACAATATGGTCCTTAATTCCGTCCATGATCGACCGCTTGGCATGCTCAGCAGCTTCCTTATGCTTCCGAAGGAGATCTAGATCGGTTGGCGTGGCCAGAGTTTGCTCTGCATGGTCTCTTAGATTATATGCCTTGAGAACTATCAAGATCCTTGCCTTCCAAACTGAGAAGTTGGAAAGGCCATCCAACCTATCCTGATCACGCAGTCCATGAGGAGCCATCTGCTCAGAAATGTGTCGGAACTTCCCTTTCTCTTTGCTAGAGAACTGGATCTAAGGCCCTTGACGAAACATGCACCTTCTGCTCCCTCTGATAACTGATTTCCCTCCTTGGAAATCTGCCAAATCAACAATGATTCAACTCTCTTTGATCCTCTGATCAATCTGCAAGTTTCTTTGGCTAGAAACTCTCTAAGAAGCTGATCGCCTCCTACTCTGTCACTTGTGCTTAGGCTAAAAATCTGAAATCTTCAGAATTTTAACCCCACCAGCACCTTCTGAATTTCTGCAGCTAATCTTCAGTCTTTTCTGGATCTAACAGATTCAGACCTGCATCACACTAGTTGGCTTCAGACCAATTCAACGTTGCTTATGAGCTGCCTCTGCGCAGTAATTGCGTGGGCTTGCTAGGAGACAACGTTAGACTGTGTCACCCTTCCCTCTGCGTGAATCTGCCTCTGAAAATTGCATTGTCCTTTAAGATCTTCGTTTCTGCTGCTTTTCCAATTGCTTTCTGTAGCTAGAACCTTCATTCTCTTGCTGGTGACCCTCCTAGATCTGAAATTGCTCTGATACCATGTGAAAATTTCTGAATCTTACACTTTATGCAAAAACCTTTACTGTTAATCTAGTTATGCTCCTCCTACTTAGATAAGTTATTAACTGAATAAATTTAGATTTAAAATCGAAGCAAAACACATAACAGATCTTCATCAATTTAGATCTAGAACAAGTACATGCACACATAGACAAAGTGACACAAATATTTTCTGGACAAATAGTCCCCGGAAAAACCCAATGCGGGAAAACCGGTCTTCTGGCTGTTGCAGGGTTTTATTATTAAGAATTTTCTGAATATAACAAATCTGGGTTCCAGATCTAGACGACCTGACAAAGAAATAATAGATCTACTGCTCATTGGTTGTTCTAAAGCCAAAATAATGACTGATCCACACCCTCAAATGAGATTTACAAGACTCAGCCAAAATTTGGCCCTAGAAACCCCAGCGCAGCCCCTGAAGCCCCTGTGTCAGCCTCTGAAGCCTCTGTGTCCCTCAGCACTACTCCGGAAAGGGCTGCGTTACCCCAGACTAGGTGACACAGTCCTTACGCTGCCCCTTAGGGTATCTGCGTAACCCCTAAGGGCTTCCAGCTAAAAATCAGGCTGTCCTTGAGGGTCTGCGTTGTCCTTGCTGCTGCTGCTCTCCTGCTTCTCTGCGCTGTCTCTTTGCGCTGATCTCTGCCTCTTTTTTATTCTAGACCCCGATATCAAATCATCCCCTTGGCCTAAATTCCCCTCTCTGCAGCTGAAACACTTCTGAGAATTCTTAACTAACCCGCCCTAGAATCTCAGCTTAGCTTCAGTGCTATGCCTCTGTGTGTCCATCAAATGACCCCAAGCCTTTCCTTTATACTTTTCTCATTGGGAAACCAACGGCCATGATCATATCTTTAATCAATGGCTAAGATTAAAAGAAAGCTTGATCCGTGTAACTTAAGACAATTTCATCACATGTTTAATTAAATTCACTTTAATTATTTAAGTTCCCTAAGTTTTAACTTAGGAAATACATTAAAATAATTAATTAATTTAATATCTCCTAAACCAGATGAAATTTCCCAAATCCATTTCTGGGTCTTGTAGATCAAGTGTACTCCAGTCCTTCCTCAAAATTTGGGAGCTAGAGCACAACTGATGCTACCCCAAATACACAAAATCTCAACAATATGGCTCCTCTCTTCTCTTCCTGTACTCCCTACCATTCAGAAATTCTCCTTCCTAGAGATTTCACCTTACCCTCTCTGCAATCGAGAATCACTTCGATTCTTCCTTCGGCTGAAGAAATCGATCTCTAGATTCTTTGTCTGCCTAATGTGTATTCCATAGGCCCTTCACCCTCCTTCTTATAATCATTCGTTGACCCTTCAACGGCCAAAGATTAAAACATAATCAAGGGCTAAGATTAGCTTGGAGGTGATCCATGACATTATCTAGAAGATTCACACTTATTTTAATTAATACCCTTTAATTAATCAGTTTCCCTAAGTTTAGACTTAGGAAAACATTAAAAAACAATTAATTAATTTAATTAAACCATCTCTAAGTGGAAATTTCCAAAATCCTTTCTGGGTATTATGGAATACATATGTCTTAGCCTATATACAAAGTTACAAGGCTAGAGCACATCCGATGCTACCATAAATCAACACTCCCTCTTAGCGAGGAAAGTGCTCTAGCAAGACAACTCAATGTGCTGCTCTGACTTCTATAACATCTACTGTTGTGTTGTCCAACACTGCACAAATGTTGAAACTGTATTGTTGCTTACTCTGCATGATACTGCCAACTGCTACTGTACTGCAACTCCCTCCTTCAACTGCGTTGAAGATCCATTGACTACTAAAATGGATTTTCAGTCATACCCAATTGTTCCCTGAACTGAGTGAACTTAATCCTACCCAGAGCTTTAGTGAGTATATCTGTTGTCTGCTCTCCTGTGGGAATGTACTGGAGTTGTACTGCACCATGCTGAACATAGTCTCTGATAAAATGACACCTGATGTCAATATGTTTGGACCGATCATGAAATACTGGATTTTTAGAGAGTCTGATACAACTCTGATTGTCACAGTAAACACTAGTCAGCTCCATCCTACTCCTGAATAAACTCACAAGAAGTTTCCGAAGCCAGATGGCTTCGTATGTAGCTGTACTAGTTGCCATGTACTCTGCTTCAGTTGTGCTCAATGCTAATGACTTCCGTTTCCTGCTGCACCAGGACACCATTCCTGATCCAATGCTGAAATAGTACCCAGAGGTACTTTTCCTGTCCACTGAGCTTCCTGCCCAATCCGCGTTTGTGAATCCACTAAGTCTGACATCCTGTCCTCGGCCATACTTTATACCAAATCTGATTGTTCCTTGTACATACCTCAGGACGTGCCTTGCTGTTGCCTAGTGCACTCTTTTGGGTTCCACCATGAACTGACTAAGAGTGTTGACAGCAAAGCAAATGTCTAGTCTAGTGTTAACCAGATACATCAATGACCCGATGAGTTGTTTGTATAAGGTGGGGTCTACTTCTGTGTCTTCTGATGCATCTATCTTTTTCCAATTTGTGATCATGGGTGTGTCCATGGGCCTGCAATCTTGCATTCTAAACCTCTTCAAAATCTCCAAGGCATACCTCTCCTGCCCCATGAAGATATCTCCATTCCTCTGACAGACTTCCAATCCTAGGAAGTAATGCATCAACCCCAAATCCTTCATGTCGAATTCAACCTCTAGATTTTGTTTGCAATCCTTGATGAGCCTAGATGATCCAGTGAGAAACAAATCATCTACATATAGTACTAATACTAATGGCTCATCCTCTACCAGTAAATAGTAGAGATTGGGATCTGCGTTACACTTGACAAACCCCATTTTCTGCAAATATCTATCTATTTGACCATACCATGCTGTTAGAGCCTGCTTGAGCCCATACAGGGTCTTCTTTAATCGGCACACATGAGACTTCCTTTCATGAGTCTCAAAACCCTCTGGCTATTCGATATATACCTCTTCCTCAATCTCTTGATTCAAGAACGTTGTCCTGACATCCATTTGATGAATCTCCCATCCCATCTGCGCTGCTAAGGATACGACAGTCCGGATGGAGGTATATCTGGAAACTGGTGCAAAGGTCTCTTCATAGTCAATGCCTTCCATCTGAGCATACCCTTTGCCATGAACCTTGCCTTATATTTCTCTACGCTACCATCTGCAGCGTATTTGATGTTGTAGATCCATCGTGATCCAACAACTGATCTTCTCTGAGGACTGGGCACAACTTCCCAGACATCATTTGTCATGATAGAAGCATACTCCTCTATCATGGCATCTACCCATACCTGGTGCCGAACAGCTTCCTGGAAGTTGGAGAGTTCCTCTACTTGACCAACCAAAGCCTAGTACCTGTTAGGAGGTCTACGTTGCCTCTTCCCATTCCTGGGAGTCCCAATAAAGTTTTTTGCATCTCTGAGTATTTGCTGAGCTTCCCTGCTGATCCGACCAATGGTGGAAGGTTGCTCTTTCAACTCTTCCTCTTGATCTAGCTACTCCTCAGACTGAGTATCTTCCTAATCTTCTTCTATGAGAACGTCAGTACCTGTACTGGGTTCCAAAGTCTGTCTTTTTGTCTGTTCTTCTTGGTGCCCCTGCTGTTCTTGGACCAAGGTAACTTCTGCAATTTGATTCTCTATCGACATATCACGTGATTTCCAAAAAGCTCTATCCTCCATGAACTTAACATCGTGTGTTATCACAACTTCCCTGCTGCTTGGAATATAGATCCTATATGCCTTGGAGACTTCACTGTATCCTACAAGAAACCCCCTTTCTGCAGTTTGATCAAGCTTGCTTCTCTTCTCGCTTGGTACATGATAGTATTCCATGCTACCAAATATCCGAAGGTGCCCTACATCCGGTTTCTTCCCTATGAAAACCTCTTCAGGTGTCTTCTTCCTCAATGCTCTATGAGGAGTCTTGTTCTAGATGTACACTGCAATATTGCAAGCTTCAGCCCATAAATATCTGGGCAAATCAAGGTCGAATAACATGGTCTTGGTTGCACCTACAATTGTCCTATTTTTCCGTTCTGCCACACCATTCTGTTCGGGATTGTATGGTGCAGTCCACTCTCTCCTGATGCCCTCTTTTGCGCAAAAATCTGTGAAGTCTCTATCTATGTATTCTCCACCATTATCTGAACGCAATGTCTTGATTTTCTTCCCCATCATATTTTCAACAAGAGCCTTGAATTCTTTGAAATTTTCAAAGACTTCATCTTTTGTCTTCAGGAAGTAGATCCAAGTCTTCATGGAGTGATCATTGTTGACCACTGGAGTGGCACTTGATGACAATGAGAAGACTCCATGCCCAAGGATGAACCAGAAGACATTTGTACCATCAGATATCATCAGATATCATCATGTTCAACAGAGTTTTTAAACTCTACGTCTTCTTCTCATCATTTTCTTCTTCAGTCTTCAGATTCTGCAGCCCTACGAGGATATTGTATAAATGTCACTAGCATGATGAATAAAGCCATGTAACAGGCCTAGGATGTTAGGACTCGATCAGCAAGCGAGTACACCTTGGAGTGTTTTTTTTACTTGGTTAATTATTCCTTCTTTTTAGCGGCGAATAATTTTCTAGGTTTTTTCACTCATTGCATTACCCCAAAGCCGGGGTGACGGCTTGAAGGTTGAGCCCCTGACACATCTTAGTGTCTAGAGTCAATGTATATTACCATGCTAGGTCATCTCTGAAATTTCGCGGAATTTGACTAGGTCTAAGTAGGATTTTTTAATAATTAAAAATTTCCCGCAAAATGGGATTTTTTAATTATTTTCTATGTAATGATGTAAATAAGTGGTCTTTGGAAATGTCTAGGGTGTGTGACCAGTCGAAATTCATCCTCAGAGACCCAGCATTATCCTAGGACCCACTTTGAGGGTCAAAAAACGACTTATGGTCCCTCAAAAGCCGATTTTCCTAATGTTAGTGGAAAAAATGAGAAAAAATTCAAAAAAATTCATAATTGGAAAAATTTGGAAAGTTTTCCAAAGTCAAAATAAGTCAAAATTTTGACATGGCAGATTGAGGGTAAGCCAAAGATGATGTGGCAGCTGTGGGTGCCCACCACATAAAGTACAAGTCAAAGTCAAATGTGCCAAGTGCCAAGTCAAAGTTCCACATTGAGTTCATGAGGCAACGTATGGTAAAGGTTCAACTTTGATTTAAATATGAAGAGATTAAAGACAGTTAAAAAGGGGAATTAAGGTGGAATACATAAAAAAAAATTTCAACCTTATGGGGGACAAGAAAGTGGACAGGTAAAATCTTGTCCCCCACTTTGTCATACGTATATCCTTGATTCAAAAGGCAACATACAACATTTTTGGCATGTATTGGTTACGTACTTGGTGGCAAATTAAAAGGGGGACAAGATCACACATGGGATATACTTGTCCCATACTTTGCTACGCTATCTTCGTTGTATATATGCAGCAAATTATGAGCTCAGATTACCGCAGATTTGGGGGACAGTTCTACAGTGGTCAACGCACAGTAAGATCAGCCTACACGCAGTTTGCTACAGCTAATACGCAGCACATTTTGGCATATTGTGGGCACGAATTTTATGGATTAGATGTCAGTTCTGACTAGAGTTTGTCTCCCACTTAACTAATGCATTGTTGCTCAGCCAATTAAATCATACGCAGTCCTAGTCTACAGCATATATTCAACACAGTGGGACAGACATCAAACCTATACGTAGCAGCAGTCAGTTAGCACATTCTCGGTGGCATTTAACTAAGGTAACAAGTAGAGTTTAAAGGGAGTCTGTCTCCCACTTACTGCAGTTGAATACACACATGGCATCAACAATTCAATACACATCAGTCCACAAGGAAGTACGCTGCTCGTTAAAGATATTCACAGGCCAGCAGAGGTAATTTGTTACTTCAGTTTGAAGATTTGTGACTGCCACTTGGAGACTCAGCTTATGACTGGGACTGAAAATTATGTCTCACTTATGTGATAGATTGATCATTGGGATTGGCTCCCAATTTCCTATTTAAATGAGCCTTGGGCTCTCATTGTAAGGGTGGTTTTTTAAGCTTGTGCTTATTGTTACTATGTCGAAATTGTTATTGAGCTGAATAAAGGGAAAGTCTTTGGGGTTACTAGCTTCTCTTGTGGTGCATTCTTTGGTTGATGAGGTATACTTGTTTCATTTGATATTGTTATTTATTTACTTCACATTGCAATCTAGTTGGTTTTTTCTTTGCATTTGCCTGAAGGCACTATTGTCTAGGGAGGGGAGATTTGTAGCTATCTCAGATCTCCTTTGGACTTGGTATGTTTTGTGCTCTTGTTGTAGCTTGTTATTTTCAATGAAATGACAAGCTCAACGTGGCCTCTATATGGCAAGTTTCTTTTGCACTAACAATTGGTTTGCAGAAATTTGTGTGTTCAAAGGACAGGGTGCTAAGTCCATTGGAGTGTGAAGACTTTTTCGATTCGAATAAGTCAGCTCCAAGGATATCAGAGGTCAAGCCAACAATCTCATAAGACATCAAGAGATTTATCTAAAAGGGGGTTTCATGAGCCTTTTGCTTCTATTCCATCTCTAAAAAAAAATCTCATATATTTCTTCTCTCATTTGTGCACATATCTATTTTATCTAGCATTTGAGGCTAAGTTGTTGGGTTTAAATACTAATTCTCACTCACTAAATCAACTTTTTTTTCAAGCTGTTCTTAGTGAGGGAATTTGTAACACAAAGTGTATTTTATACTTGCATTGAGTTTCTAACTTTTTCCTTCGCATGCATGTGATTTCCTCTCACATATTTCAGCGATATTTCTTTTGCATGCTAACTCTGTTGCTTGTTTGCCTGTAGGTGTGCTTGGAAGCAATCTAAGTTTTGAAGAAAGGGAGCTAAAGCTTAGGCTAAGGAACACTCTTCTGTTTGGAACCTCAAATCCAAGTTCCGCCTTATCACTTCACCTCTCTTCTAAAGCCTCATTCTTTTGAGGGATTGTAACCGCCATTCACCTCAAGGCTTTAAGCCTTTACTTTGTAAACATCTCACAAGTAGATTTTTTTTTTAAACCTTACACTTGTAGCTTTGGGAAAGAGCAAATTTAAAAGCGCATATTGTAAAGCCTTTTCCCAATCCCCAATCATAAGAGGAAGCCCCAGGGGATAACAAAGAGCTAATCGTTCTTTGAGCGTCAGAAGTTTTTCCCATGGTATCTCACCTACTCATTTAGAGGGAGGAAATCTTCTTGAGTGGGTAACTTTCTTTTGCTTAGTTTTTCTCAAACTAAATCACTTGCATTCATCATTTCGTTTGCTAATCTAGTCTAGTTGCATGTGAATAACTCATATGTTCATTTCGTTAATTGCTTAGATCACATAGTCATTTAAATTTCCTAAATTGCAATCTCATTTGCCATCACTTACTTATGTTTTGTGATCTACGCCTCATTTGGATAAGTTTCACAACATACTACAAGTAAAGAAGCATAGCATTTCAATTTATGGCAACTTGAATTATTGTTCTAACTATGAAGCATATTTAATTGAATCATCTCCATCTTTTACACAGCACTTGCAAACTCATTTCCATATCATTTAGGCATTTCACTTTGCATGTTAGACTTGCGTCTCTAAAAATTAACCTCCAACTTAAGTTGGTTGTATAGACATTAGGGACCCTCCACCCCTATGGACTCCTCATCGTGAGATCCGAATTTCGGACGAGGGTGAGGTCTGGGGACAGGAGTTCAATTGTAACATTGCTTTAGAACTAATTAATAAAATAAACCAAGAGCACTATCTCATCACATTTACATTGCAAAGTTCTCAAATTTTATTTTGCTATCTTGACGGTCTAAAGATTCACGTGCAAATATTATCTCAAGAAGCACTTTGATGCAATCATTTTTAAATTCCTTAAATTTTGCAACAAGTTTAATTCTATGGTACTTGGAAATTTGCTTCTACATACAATTTCAGTGCATGTTAATGATCATTATGCTTATGGATAATTGATATATCTCGTTTCATTGGCAAATACCCTTATTTGGTGTTGCAAATTTAATTGCATATTGTGATCTTGGTCTAACACTTCCTTTGTGGGATTATTGTCATTATATCTTGATTTTTATTTTTGAGCAAGCATTTGTTATCTACTTTAAAGCACCGGTCTATATTTTGAACACGTCATTGAATATTGCTCATATACTTATATGCTTGTTTACATATTGGAAATCAAGTCATCTTTGATAAGTAATTCCTTCTAATCAATTCTCCTAGAAATCTCACATCTTTAACTTAGTTTTCCTTTAGGGACCACCCCTCTTAGCTAACCTAGGAGATAGCTTAAACGGAGAGAGTTGGGAATAGGTGACAGCCCCTTCTCTGAGTTCCTTGCCACCAACCTCACCAGTGGGGTTGAAGGCTTTTCCCACTAACTGTAGGTAGGTGTAGGCGGCAAGCGATAACATTTTTTGGCACCATTGCCGGGGACAAGTCTTCTTGTGCCTGAGAAAACAACTAACTTTAAGTTTTGACATATTTGAATTTTAGATTTAGATTCTTGCTCAAGTGGCGACTCCACTCAATCCTAATTTTGCAAGAGTTTCTACTAGGAGAAATTCAAGTGGTCTAGTTAGCCCCTCTCCTGATCCTGAAGGGTTTTTAGAGAGAGGTTAAATAGACTTTCTCATAGTAGAGCTCTTGCTAGTCTTGGGCAAGAGGCTATTTCTGACATTCATTTGTTGTTTCAAGAACAAGTTTAGCCTAACATCATGAATGATCTTTTTGCTCCTTGTAACTTTACTAACATTAATGGCTATCCTCACAATATCCCTGACAAGGCTATTGAAAGGTTGCCTTCTTTTCAAGGTAACAATGCCATTAGCGTTGCATCACATGTGAAGAACTTTAATGTTTGCATCTTTAAGTGGTGTAACGTTGCTAACTATGAGGATGTAAAGATGAGGCTTTTTGTTCTCTCTTTAGAAGAGGATGCTCTTGATTGGTTCACTGAGCAACCTGCAAACTTGTATGATTCTTTACAAGCGATTGTTAATGCTTTCATGGGAAAGTATGGAGAGAGAAGAGAGAATAGTCATTTGATTAGTGCCATTAGCACCATGAAGAAGAATGAAAATGAAACCATGGAGGAGTTTAACAAGAGATTCAATGAATTGGTTAAAAGCATGCCTGCAACTGTTAAACCTCTGGATGAATTTCTCTTATGCTCATATTTAGATGCTTTTGGTGTGGATACCGCTTATGAATTGAGGAGGAAGGAACCTACAACTTTGGGTATAGCTCAAACGGAAGCCTTGAAAATGGAGAGGGCTAGAAAGCAATCAAGAAAATCTGAGATTCCTGGTTACACTAGAGGGCCATCGAAATCAAATGATTCCAAAGGCAAAGGCAAGGAAGAGCCTACCCATGATCCTATTAAGGAGTTAACCCATCTCATCAAGACTATGGAAGCAAATCACACGAATCAAATGAATGCTATCCAAAATCGGTTGGTGGCCATGGAAAGGAATCAGGCGGGGAGATTCCCAAATCGAGGAAATGATAGATGGCAGAAGAGGGGTCCCCCTAATGAACATAGGCCACCAAATCCACTTGAGTCTACTAACTTAGTTGATGATTCAATGCCTTATTGTAGACCATGTGATGACTTGCATGATGAACTCACTTGTCCTTACGCAAAAAGGATCTTAGATGGTGAAATGGCTAGAACAAGTGAACAAATCAATGTAGTTGGAAAAGAGCATCATTTGTCCTTGGATAATTGGATGGGAGTTATGGAAAATAGTCAAAAGATAAGTCAGAAGTCCCCATCCTCCTATAGTGTGAATAATTTTGAAGAGTTGGATAGGATCACTGAGTTGCATGGAGAGAAGCCTTCATCAAATCAAATTTTAGAGATAGCCAAGGATAAAAGAAAGGGCAAGAAACAAGGAAAGAAATCAAAATGCCCATAAAACTTTCACTCCACCTACATCTAAGTTAAATATTGATTTGGGAGGATGGATAAATAATGCAAAGATTTTGGTACCTGTGACTGAAATCATGAAGATTCCCTCCCAAAGATATAAGTTGTTGAAAGCCATTGATGCCCCTAATGGAAAAGAAATGTCAAATTTTTCTAAAGATAGATATGAGGATGCCCTTATCACTTTGCAAAGTAGTGATATGTGTAGAGATAACAGAGACCATCAGCCATTTTTCATCACTATGTTGGTCAATGGAATGCTTTTGCACAATTGTATGTTTGATTCTGGGGCATCATCGTGTGTCATGACTAAGAAAGTCATGAATCAGTTAAACCTGAGGGTTTCTAGACCTTACCACAACATTTGTGCTATGGATTCGAAAATTATCGAGGTTTGTGGTTTGATAAAGGATCTTCAAGTCCACTTGGCAGTTCATCCTGATATTATGATCACCATGGATATTGTGGTAATTGATGTACCTGATGCATGGGGGATGTTATTGTCTAGAAAGTGGGGAGCTGATATAGGGGGTAGTTTGCAAATGGATTTAAGTTATGCTACCATCCCTAATAGTGAGGGAATCATGGTTAGGTTGGATAGGGAATTGGAGAGAAAGTTTCACGTGGAAAATCCCAAGGAGCCTCATAATGAAATTGTGTATGAATCTGATGACTTGGGAAACTATGCTATCTTGGCTAATTCTGTTGCTCCTTTGGAGAAGGAGGTGGAAAGTAAGAAGGATTGGGTGTGGCACATGAATTTTGATGGTGCCCATTCAAGGTTTGGTAAGGGTGCCGGAATTGTCTTTACCTCCCCCCTTGGTCATATATTCAAGTTTGCCTTTAGGTTGGAAATTGATGCAACTAACAATGTAGCGGAGTATGAAGCTTTGTTGTTAGGTCTAGAGTTGGCAAAAGACTTGAACATTAAGATGCTTAGTATCAGGGGGGATTCTGATCTAGTCATTCTTCAAACAAAGAATAAATTTGCATGTAAGAATGATAGATTAAAGAAGTATCGAAATGATGTCTGGGATAGCATGGAATATTTTGACGCATTAGATCTTCAAGCGATTCCGAGAGAAGGAAATAAACAAGCTGATGAGTTGGCTGTTGCTGCATCTACCTTACAGCTTGGAGAGAACTTGATGGATGATAAGATCAAGATGGAGGTTATTTTTAGACCATCAGTTCCTGATAATGTTGAGCATTGGCAAATCTTTAATGAAGAAAACCAAGTGATTCGTTTTTTAAATAATATGGAAGAATTCTCTGGTTTCAAGGTTGGCTACAAGGAAGAAGGTTGTGAATACGAGGAGTGTAATGTTGTGTCAAATCCCACTCCTAGGGATCGTATAGCCATGGAACAAATGTTTGACAGACATGATGCTGTAAAAAGAAAAGAGGATAAGAAAATTGACCCAGGGGAATTTATTGAAGTAAACATTGGTACCTCTCATGACCCAAAGATTATCAAAATAGGGAAGGGCACCACCGAGGAGGAAAGGAAAAAATTAATAAATTTACTTCAAGAATATAGGGATGTTTTGGCCTTTTCAGATGAGGAGTTAAAAGGTTATAGGGAGGATGTTATGGAGCATACAATCCCGCTTAAGGATGAAAATGCCAAACCCTTCAGGCAAAAACTTAGGCAAATAAATCCTAAGTTAGCCCCCTTGGTGCAAAAGGAGTTGCAAAAGATGCTTCAAGCTGGAATTATAGCTCACACTAGGCATTCCACATGGTGCTCAAACTTGGTTATTGTGAGAAAAAAGAACGGATCAATCAGGCTATGTGTAGATTTTCGAAATCTTAATTTAGCTTGTAAAAAGGATAATTACCCTTTACCCAATATGGAAACATTGTTGCAAAGGGTAACAGGGTCTGGAATGATGTCTTTGTTAGATGGATTTTCAGGATATAACCAAGTCACAGTGAAGAAAGAAGATAGGCATAAGACAACATTCACCACACCCTGGGGTACTTTTGAGTATTTAAGGATGCCTTTTGGATTGACAAATGCTGGAGCAACTTTTCAAAGGGCTATGGACTATGCCTTTAAGGGTCTAATTGGGAAATTCATTGAGATTTATCAAGATGACTTAACTATCTTTTCTAAAAATGGAATTTCTCATATTAGCCATTTAAGGCAGATATTTAACAGGTGTAGAGAGTATGGGATATCTTTAAATCCTGCTAAATCTATTTTTGGAGTGACTGAAGGGAAGTTGCTTGGTCACATCATCTCGAAGGATGGAATCAAGATTGACCCTGAGAGAGTTGAGGCAATTCAAAAGATTTCTCTGCCTCACAATATCAAAACCCTTCAATCCTTCTTAGGAAAGATCAATTTCCTCCGGCGGTTCATTCCAAATTATGCTGAAATTGCTAAACCCATTCAAACCCTTTTAAAGAAAGATGTTAAGTTTGTCTGGGGAAAAGAGGGGAGAATAGGTTTTCAGGAAATTAAGGATTCTATTGGTAAGGCACCCGTTCTAGTGAGCCCTGATTATTCGAAGGATTTTTTGATTTTCTCTTTCGCATCTGAAGATACTATTGCTGGAGTGTTGCTGCAAAAGAACAATGAAGGGTATGAACAACCTATTGCTTTCATGAGTAGATCACTTCAAGGTTCTGAGTTGAAGTATAGCACCTTGGAAAAGCAGGCTTATGCCTTAGTCAAGTCCCTTAAGCAATTTAGAGTTTATGTGGGGTATTCAAGAATAATTGCATATGTCCCTCACTCTGCAGTAAAGGATATCTTAACTCAAGCTGATTGCTTAGGACCTCGAGCTAGATGGGTCTCCAAAATTCAAGAATACGATCTAGATATTAGACCTACCAAGCTGGTAAAAGGCCAGGGATTGGCTAAGATCTTGACTGAGGGGAATGAGAAAGCGTTAGGAATGATTTGTCAAAATGATCTGCAATTAACTTCATCGGAACTTCAAAGATTGACTCAACTAGAATGGTATAAAGACATTATCTATTACTTGCAAAATTTGTCATGTCCTGACCATTTAGTTGGCCATAAAAGAAGAGCGTTAAGGCTTAGAGCAACTAAGTATTGCATTGTGAAGGATGGTCTGGGTTGGAGAAATCCGGAGGGGGTAATACTTAGATGTGTTGATGAAGCTGAGGCCAAAAAGCTTCTATCTGAGTTTCATTCAGGATTTTGTGGAGGACATTATGCTGCTAAGACTACAACCCATAAAATCTTGAGAGCTGGTTATTTTTGGCCTTCTATTTTTGGCGATGTGCACAAGTATGTTAGAGGTTGCCAAGCTTGTCAACTTTTCACTGGGAAGCAAAAGTTAGCTTCTTTGCCTCTTCAGCCTGTGGTCGTGAAAGCTCCCTTTCAACATTGGGGGGTTGACTTTATAGGGAAGTTTAATGAAAATTCTAGTAATGGCTACTCGTGGATTTTAACTGCCACTGATTATTTTACTAAATGGGTAGAAGCCATCCCTACAAGACACGCCACCGACAAAGTAGTGATGGATTTTCTTAAAGATAGGATTATCACTCGTTTTGGTGTCCCTGCTAAAATTACAACGGATAATGCCAAGGCTTTTAGCTCTGCCGAATTCTCATCTTTCTGCTTTAAGTATGGCATTGTCTTATCCCATTCATCAAACTACTATCCTCAGGGTAATGGTCTAGCCGAGTCTAGCAATAAAAATTTGATAACCATAATCAAGAAGATAGTAGGGGATAATAAGAGAGCATGGGATAGCAAAATTAAATATGCTTTATGGGCTGATAGGATTACAAAGAAGAGTTCTACTGGAAAGAGTCCCTTTGAACTAGTATATGGCTTGGACGTTACCCTGCCCGTGCATTTGAGACTCCCAGCTTACCAATTGCTACAAAGTTTTACATCTGATAAGGATGTTGTGCAACATAGGATTGATCAAATTGTAGAATTGGATGAAACTAGGAGAAGAGCCTTTGAAAATTGTTGTAAAAATCAATCCAAGGTAAAAAGAAATTTTGATAAATCATCTAGGAATAGAGTTTTTTCTAACGGTGATATGGTTTTACTTTGGGATCGCAGGAATGAGAAGCCTGGTAATCATGGTAAGTTTGACAGTTTATGGCTTGGACCGTATATCATCAGAGAAGCAGCAGGACAAAATTCCTACCATTTGAGCACCTTGGACGGAGAATCACTAGAGTTACCTGTGAATGGCCAACTGCTCAAGATGTTCCACAAAGAAAACATTTGATGCCATAGGGCATCCTTTTGTATCATATTTCTAACTTTATCCCTTGTCAATTTTGTTTAAATAGATTTCTTTCATGAATAAATTGTCATTTCATGCTCTTAGAATAAAATTTCCATTTATGTACTTGATTTTATTTGATGTTATTTTGAATGGATACTGCTAAATTATATCTTTGGTCGGTGGATGCAGATTCCAGGTTCTTGCACACTATCACTTCATATCTAGCACGCATCCCCATATGGAGCCAAATGTTGACCACTGGAGTGGCACTTGATGACAATGAGAAGACTCCATGCCCAAGGATGAACCAGAAGACATTTGTACCATCAGATATCATCAGATATCATCATGTTCAACAGAGTTTTTAAACTCTACGTCTTCTTCTCATCATTTTCTTCTTCAGTCTTCAGATTCTGCAGCCCTACGGGGATATTGTATAAATGTCACTAACATGATGAATAAAGCCATGTAACAGGCCTAGGATGTTGGGACTCGATCAGCAAACGAGTACACCTTGGAGTGTTTTTTTTACTTGGTTAATTATTCCTTCTTTTTAGCGGCGAATAATTTTCTAGGTTTTTTCACTCATTGCATTACCCCAAAGCCGGGGTGACGGCTTGAAGGTTGAGCCCCTAACACATCTTAGTGTCTAGAGTCAATGTATATTACCATGCTAGGTCATCTCTGAAATTTCGCGGAATTTGACTAGATCTAAGTAGGATTTTTTAATAATTAAAAATTTCCCGCAAAATGGGATTTTTTAATTATTTTCTATGTAATGATGTAAATAAGTGGTCTTCGGAAATGTCTGGGGTGTGTGACCAGTCGAAATTCATCCTCAGAGACCCAGCATTATCCGAGGACCCACTTTGAGGGTCAAAAAACGACTTATGGTCCCTCAAAAGCCGATTTTCCTAATGTCAGTGGAAAAAATGAGAAAAAATTCAAAAAAAATTCATAATTGGAAAAATTTGGAAAATTTTCCAAAGTCAAAATAAGTCAAAATTTTGACATGGCAGATTCAGTGAAGGTCAAGGGTGATGTAGCAGCAATGTGGGGCCCACCACATAAGATACAAGTCAAAGCCAAATGTGCCAAGTCAAAGTTCCACGTTGAGTTCATAAGGCAACGTATGGTAAAGGTTCAGCTTTGATTTAAATATGAAAAAATTAAAGCATAAAGTTAGAAAAGGGAATTAAGGTGGAATACATTAAATAATTTATTCAACTTTAAGGGGGGACAAGAAAGGTGACATGGCAAACCTTGTCCCCCACTTTGTCATACGTATATTCCTTTAATTCAAAAGTGCAACATACAACAGATTTTGGCATGTATGGCTTACGACTTGGGTGGCAAATTAAAAGGGGGACAAGACTGCCACATGGGATATACTTGTCCCACACTTTGCTACGCCTATCTTCAGTGTATATGCAGCAAATTATGAGCTCAGATTACCGCAGATTTGGGGGACAGTTCTACAGTGGTCAACGCACAGTAAAGATCAGCCTACACGCAGTCTGCTACAGCTAATACGCAGCACATTTTGGCATATTGTGGGCACGAATTTTATGGATTAGATGTCAGTTCTGACTAGAGTTTGTCTCCCACTTAACTAATGCATTGTCGCTCAGCCAATTAAATCATACGCAGTCCTAGTCTACAGCATACATTCAACACAGTGGGACAGCCATCAAGCCTATACGTAGCAGCAGTCAGTTAGCACATTCTCGGTGGCATTTAACTAAGGTAACAAGTAGAGTTTAAAGGGAGTCTGTCTCCCACTTACTGCAGTTGAATACACACATGGCATCAACATTTTAATACACATCAGTCCACAAGGAAGTACGCTGCTCACAGGACAACAGAGGTAATTTGTTACTTCAGTTTGAAGATTTGTGACTGCCACTTGGAGACTCAGCTTGTGACTGAGACTGAAAATTATGTCTCACTTATGTGATAGATTGATCATTGGGATTGGCTCCCAATTTCCTATTTAAATGAGCCTTGGGCTCTCATTGTAACAGTGGATTTTTGAAGCTTGTGCTTATTGTTATTATGCCGAAATTGTTATTGAGCTGAATAAAGAAAAGTCTTTGGGGTTACTAGCTTCTCTTGTGGTGCATTCTTTGGTTGATGAGGTATACTTGTTTCATTTGATATTGTTATTTATCGCAATCTAGTTGTTTTTTCTTTGCATTTGCCTGAAGGCACTATTGTCTAGGGAGGGGAGATTTGTAGCTATCTCAGATCTCCTTTGGACTTGGTATGTTTTGCGCTCTTGTTGTAGCTTGTTATTTTCGATAAAATGACAAGCTCAACGTGGCCTCTATATGCCAAGTTTCTTTTGCACTAACAATTGGTTTGCAGAAATTTGTGTGTTCAAAGGACAGGTTGCCAAGTCCATTGGAGTGTGAAGACTTCTTCGATTCGAATAAGTCAGCTCCAAGGATATCAAAGGTCTCATAAGTTGTTCAAGCCAACAATCTCATAAGACATCAAGAGATTTATCTAAAAGGGGGTTTCATGAGCCTTTTGCTTCTATTCCATCTCTAAAAAAATCTCATATATTTCTTCTCTCATTTGTGCACATATCTATTTTATCTAGCATTTGAGGCTAAGTTGTTGGGTTTAAATCCTAATTCTCACTCACGAAATCAACTCTTTCAAGCTGATCTTAGTGAGGGAATTTGTAACATAAAGTGTATTTTATACTTGCATTTAGTTTCTAACTTTTTCCTTCGCATGCATGAGATTTCCTCTCACATATTTCAGCGATATTTCTTTTGCATGCTAACTCTTTTGCTTGTTTGCCTGTAGGTGTTCTTGGAAGCAATCTAAGTTTGGAGAAAGGGAACTAAAGCATAGGCTAAGGAACACTCTTCCGTTTGGAACCTCAAATCCAAGTTCCGCCTTATCACTTCACCTCTACTTCTAAAGCCTCATTCTTTTGAGGAATTGTAACCGCCATTCACCTCAAGGCTTTAAGCCTTTACTTTGTAAACATCTCACAAGTAATTTTATTTTTTAAATCTTACACTTGTAACTTTGGGAAAGAGCAAATTTAAAGCGCATATTGTAAGCTCTTCCCAATCCCCTCATTTCTATAAGAGGGCCTCATTTTCATTAATAAAGAGCTAACTGTTCTTGAGGGAGCTTGGGAAGTTTTTCCCATGGTATCTCACCTACTCATTTAGAGGGAGGAAATCTTCTTGAGTGGGTAACTTTCTTTTGCTTAGTTTTTCTTTTAATTTTCTCAAACTAAATCACTTGCATTCATCATTTCGTTTGCTAATCTAGTCTAGTTGCATGTGAATAACTCATATGTTCATTTCGTTAATTGCTTAGATCACAGTCATTTAAATTTCCTAAATTGCAATCTCATTTGCCATCACTTACTTATGTTTTGTGATCTACGCCTCATTTGGATAAGTTTCACAACATACTACAAGTAAAGAAGCATAGCATTTCAATTTATGGCAACTTGAGTAATTGTTCTAACTATGAAGCATATTTAATTGAATCATCTCCATCTTTTACACAGCACTTGCAAACTCATTTCCATATCATTTAGGCATTTCACTTTGCATGCTAGACTTGCGTCTCTAAAAATTAACCTCCAACTTAAGTTGGTTGTATAGACATTCGGGACCCTCCACCCCTATGGACTCCTCATTGTGAGATCCGAATTTCGGGCGAGGGTGAGGTCTGGGGACAGGAGTTCAATTGTAACATTGCTTTAGAACTATTTAATAAAATAAACCAAGAGCACTATCTCAACACATTTACTTGCAAAGTTCCCAATTTTCTGTTGCTATCTTGACGGTTTAAAAATTCACGTGCAAATATTATCTCAAGAAGCATTTTGGATGCAAGCATTTTAATTCTTTAAATTTTGCAACAAGTTTAATTCTATGGTACTTGGAAATTTGCTTCTACATACAATTTCAGTGCATGTTGTCATTTTAATGATCATTATGTTTATGGATAATTGATATATCTCGTTTCATTGGCAAATACCCTTATTTGGTGTTGCAAATTTAATTGCATATTGTGATCTTGGTCTAACACTTCCTTTGTGGGATTATTGTCATTATATCTTGATTTTTATTTTTGAGCAAGCATTTGTTATCTACTTTAAAGCACTGGTCTATATTTTGAACAAGTCATTGAATATTGCTCATACACTTGTATGCTTGTTTACATATTGGAAATCAAGTCATCTTTGATAAGTAATTCCTTCTAATCAATTCTCCTAGAAATCTCACATCTTTAACTTAGTTTTCCTTTAGGGACCACCCCCCTTAGCTAACCTAGGAGATAGCTTAAACGGAGAGAGTTGGGAAAAGGTGACAGCCCCTTCTCTGAGTTCCTTGCCACCAACCACACCTGTGGGGTTGAAGGCTTTTCCCACTAACTGTAGGTAGGTGTAGGCGGCAAGCGATAACAATCATCAATGAATGTGACAAAATATTTGCCACCCTTGAGAGCATTAGTGGACATTGGTCCACAGATATCTGTATGTATCAATCCTAATATGCTTGCTGCCCTGTTTTCACTTATGGGAAAGGTTGCCTTAGCGTACTTCCCAAGTACACACCCTCAGCATACATCATCATTCTACGTGCTTAAAACATGTGCCCCATTTACTGTTTCTTTGAGCATCTTCAATGCACCGTGGTGCAAGTGCCCCATTCTTCTATGCCAAAGTTCGTTTAACCCTTTTTTGTCTTCAAGATTACTACTGATTAGTGCCATTGGAGTTTCAAGCTACAACCTTTATAACCTGTTGCTTCCAACTTGGATGCTTGACATATACCTTCTTCCCGATAAAGTGTATTTCATACCCTTTGTCCTGCAACTGGGATACTGAGATTAAATTCATCCCAAGCCCTGGCACATGTAGTACATCTGTGACCTTGACACTGGTTCCGGCTTCCATCTAAAACACTACGGCTCCTCTCTCAACTGGAGTGCATTTCGTGCTATTCCCCATAGTGATTTGGAAGTTCATCTGCTCCTCCCTATAGCTCGAGAAATATTCTCGTACTCCAATCATATGAGCTGAAGCCCAGCTATCATTATACCAGATTCCTGCAAATGTTGAACTTGACAAGCATGCACAATCCTCTTTTAACCTAGAGGATAAAACATCTAAGTCTGCCATACTTAACTATGATTTCTTTTCTCTATGTTGTGTCCCTTCTGAAGCTTCTGGTTCGCGCAGTCTCCTTCTGACCCTGCTTCCATTGGATCTGACAGCTCTGATACTATGTGAAAATTCTATAATGAAGAATTCTACTACAGCTACTGATTATATTTCTTCTATTGCATTCTCAAACAGAATTATTTAACATTTCTTTGTGTTAAATAACAAAATAAAATATGTTGCAGACTTCACAATCAATAAACAACATAAAAGAAATAGGACAAGTATTCACACATAGACACTTATTTTTGGACAATTGTCCCCAGAAAAACCCAATTCGGGAAAACCAGTGCAGCAGGTCTGAGGGTTTCTTTATTATGCAGAAATTCAGAGTACAAATGTGTGATTGTAATTATCAATCAATCACCAGAAGAAATCTTATGAAAATAGACTTAGTAAGACAATTCTCACTTCACCATGAAGTTCCAGCACTAACCTGCACCGACTTACGTACTTAGAGCTACTCAGAGTGAAGCTCGAGATTGTAGGCTTCAAGTGAAGCTCGAGATTGTAGACTTACATAGAGTGAAGCTCGAGATTGTAGACTTGAAGTGAAGGTTTGGAGTGTAAAAACTC